>JAUDYJ010000006.1:71378042-71880542 GCA_030761175.1 Masticophis lateralis
TACTACTGGTTCTGTGGGCATGGCTTGGTGGGCATGGTGTGGCTTGGTGGGCATGGCAGGGGAAGGCTACTGCAAAATCTCCATTCCCACCCCACTCCAGGGGAAGGATACTGCAAAATCCCCATTCCCTCCTCATTCTGGAGCCAGCCAGAGGTATTTGCCGGTTCTCCAAACTACTCAAAATTTCCACTACCCGTTCTCCAGAATCTGTTAGAATCTGCTGAATAGCATCCCTGGACCAGCGGTGAAATCCTACCGGTTTGCACTAGTTCAGGCGAACCGGTAGTGATAAAAACTACCGGTTCATGCGAACCGGTAGTAAAAAAACCCTACCAGTTCATCCAAACTGGTATTTCTGATGATCAGGTGTGCTTTCGCTAGATTCACTAGAAATCCTGCTTTTCTAATGAATCTAAATCACACGACACAGCTGTTGCCCCCCTCAGTGTTTTACTTATCTTCCCAAGCCTCCTTTTTCTGCGCATTTGGCATGTACTGTGCATGCGTGCATGTGCAGCATGCATTTTGTGTAGAGTGTGTATGTGCATGCAGTGTGCATTTGGTGTGCAGTGCACATGCACGCATGCACATGTAAAAAATATTTGGTGTGCACCACACATGTGCAGCAATTGAACCGGTGGCAAACCAGTTCAGATTTCACCACTGTCCTGGACTGTACTTCAGGTACTGATTGGATGGTTCTTTCACAGAAAAAATGCCTCCAATCATTCAAAAAACCTTCTTTGCTGATGACTGAGTGCTCATGGTACACAAAGATAATAATACAGTTGATGTTGAACAAAGTCTCAGGTGCTGCTAACCACTTTGGCCTGAAGTACTTTGCCAGCCCATTCCCAATACCAAGCCCATAAAACCAAAAATCATATTGATAATGCCCATCTGACAAAATAAACCACTTCAAATACTAGGGAAGCATCATTTTGAGTGATGGATCTTTGGACATAAAATTGACCCCAGAATCAGTCAGGCACTGAAGCAGCTGTGTACTAGAGTATTGAAACATCACAACATCCATACTTCCAGAAAGCTGAAAATCTACAGAGTTGTGAGTATCACTTCTCTCCTATAGCTTGTCCTGGGCCTTGTGTCAAAGGCACACCAAAGAATTTTAGAAATCTCATATGTACATCCACATGTACTTACATGTACATGTATACTCCATCATAGTCATTCATTTGCAAGATTGTTTCCCCAAGCTGGAAGTTCTGGATTGCATAGAATCCACCAGGATTGAATTTTGATTATTAGAACCCAGATGAGTTGGATGGTACTTGTCATCAGAATGTATACCTCACCATTTGCTCTATAATGTACTGGAGTCTTGAAATCGACCACACAAGTACTGCAAAGATACTGTGAAAGAAACCTTACACCACTGTGACATCCAGTCAAAGAAACTAGAAGCTGGGGCTGTGATAGAACCTACTGATGAGCCTTGTGCTATGAAGTCTCCACTGGCTGTGAAGACATATGCCACCAAAGATTGAGTAAAACTGTGAGTGTGTCACAGATTAACACCCATAGTTTCTGCAACAATGGAATTCCAGTGCCCCTATTTATACTAGACTCTGAGCTTCTAGACTGGGACTACAGATTGTTCACAGATCAATTGCATAGCAACGTATCTTCTTCAACTCAAAGCATTATCTTATATATAATCTAGGCAGAGCTGGTTACATGAACAATCTCCTTCATGGTCATCTGTGGGGAGCAGAGAGGGAGAGGAAAAGAAATGATAAAATGTTATAAAGCTTTTGCATTGCAACACTACTTGTAAGTAAAAGTTAAGAGTTGGAGCTGGCATCATAATGTCACAAGGCAGGTTTTATTTTTTACAGACTCTCAGCTTGTGACAGATAAGCCTTCATTTCTCAAAAAAGAGAGAGGAGATAAATAAATTTACACACTCTATGTAGGTTAAGCAATATATTACATTATTTCTGGAACTTGTAACATAAGTTTAAAATATAGGCTGGAAGCAGGAGAAGATCATTGTGTTTTTAAGGAGAAAGACTAGAATTTCCAAGGCATTTTGATGCTGATGTAAGGTCAGGAAAAAGACTAAAATCTAGTAAGTGAGAAAAATAGAGAGAATAATCAAACTGTGTTCCATCATCTATGGTTATTTATTCTTATGCATGTTTATTTGAGAGTAAATTGTACTGGACTGGATCCAAATTAAACTAATCAAGATCTACCCATAATAGAATCAGCTGAGCTTAATTTGGTTATGACTTATTTTTCATATTGATTTCAAGGGTTCCTCTTTGATGTAAACTAACTTTGGAACTAACTACAGTTGTTCATCTTATTACTGATTTATTTTTTAGCAAACTGTCATAGTTGCACTATTAATTTATTTGTTTCAGTCATAATGCACATTTGCACCTGAAGAGGCGGAATCTTTATCGTACTATAGTATTTGTTACAAATGAAAAACATGAGAAAGTTATATACTGTAAATAGCATTGTTTCTTTTCCTTTTGCAAAAAAAAAAAAAAAAAAAGGGGGGGGACTTTCAGGATAGATTTGCAAGCTGAGGAACTAAAACATAGTGATTTTATATCTATTCATTTTCTATGACAATAACAGCGTTGTGCAACAAACAGTATCATTCCCTATATATATTGCAATGCATACAAACAACCCTTTAATGATTTCTTCGTAAGGTCTTACACTGCAGTTTAACTAGAATATAAAAGGAAATCATGCATAGACAACGTAGTGGATTAATCATTAGTGCCTGGGTAAATCATCCCTTGATGAAAACAGTTATACTGTTAGTATATGCTGCAATAGAAAAGATGAGTGTACGGGAGGAAATAAGCACTGTGCAATGCAAACAGAACTTGAAGATTTCTGTGGAAAATTGGCTTTTCATTCTTTTCACAACACGAAGTGTATCCAACCAACGAGCCAATCAAAGCAAAAAACCAAAACAAAACAGAGTATCACCCCGTTTATGTAATATTAAACTTAGCTTAATCAAGAAATCCTTCTTATGAAGATCCAAATGAATGCCTCCTGAGAGCAGGAAATATCCTGGGTTGGCTCTCTGCAAAATTTATCTAGAAATTTAGCTAGAAACACAGCTAAGAATCTTCATTCCATAATAGAAAAAAGTTTGTTTAAATAGTTAATTTGCCCTTTTTCAGAAAGAGGGTACATATCCTTCTTATGTTTAAATCTTTTTAAAAAATATTTCAAAATGCTCAGTTGGCCAACAAAGTCACAACACATCTCTCAAGTAGTAAGGGCATATAACCAGTTGTTATGGTATGGTTCTCCATACACCTAGGAGGAGGAAAGGTTTATTTATTTATTTTATTAAATTTGTATACCGCCCTTCTCCTGCTGGACTCAGGGCGGTGCACAGCCAAGAATAAAAAACATTCCAATACAAAATTTAAAAATTAATAAAAGAATTAAACACTTTGGCCCACAATTTAAAACATCCTGACTAACAAACCATTAACAATTAAAAATTAAAAATCTGAGGGGGGTGGGTTTATGCCAGCCCAGCTTGATGAAATAAAAGAGTTTTTAGGGTATGGCGAAAGGCCCGGAGATCTGGTATGCTGCGTATTTCCAGGGGCAAATCGTTCCAGAGGGCAGGTGCTGCTGCCACAGAGAAGGCCCTCCCCCTGGGGGTCACCAGCCGACATTGCCTGGCTGACGGCACCCTGAGGAGTCCCTCTCTGTGGGAGCGTACTGGCTGGTGGGAGGCTATCAGCGGCAGAAGGCGGCAGAAGGCGATCCCGCAAGTACCCAGTATGGAGGAGATTATGCTGGAAATCAGCCAAAATACAATATGCTGGAAATCAGCCAAATAACAGTCGGAGGTATGGAGGAGAATATGCTGGAAATCAGCCTAAATAAAACAAGCTGGATATCAGCTAAATAATAAATAGGTGATATGGAGGAAGATATGGATTTTGAGATAAATCTGTGTAACGTGAAATGTGTAATAGATGATTAGCGGAAAAAAAATCAAAGATAAATTGATAAAGTTCAAGATTTTAAAATTTGATGAAATGGGTCTAGAGATTAATAAATATGGATAGAACTTTGTTTTATAAACTGAAATAAAAATAGAGTTGTATTGAATTTGAAATTAAGATTCATGGTGATAAAATTGCAAGGTAAATAATTAGACTATGAGGTTAGAATATTGTTAAAATTTATATTTTGATATTGATGTTAAAAGATGTAATGAAGACAATCTAGAGAAGAAACAGATATAATTTGAATTGATACATGGATATAAAAATGAGTTAAGTTTAAAACTAAATCTGTGGTGATATAATAGAATTGTCTAGATTAAGATCCTAGAATCTATGTTAAAAAAAATTTCTTCTTCTCTTTTGATTTTTACTTTTAAAAGATGTAATGGCAAATTGTGAATGGAGCTGGTTAAAGAAATGTAAGCGTTGTACCTATCTATGGCAGGATCTAGACTTCATTCTTGAAAGTTACATTTTATGTTTATGTTTGAAAAAATTATATATATATATGTCTTTGGTTATTCGGGTCTTCTCCCACGTAAAATTGGAAGTATCTTGGCGACGTTTTGATGAAGTCTCATTCGTCATCTTCAGGCTGGTGTTCTCGGCTTCATGCTTCCAGGAGCAATGTGAGATTGCATCTGTCTCTTCCTTTTAACTGCTAGTGGGGGTGTGAGCTGATTGGGTGGAGGTGTGTTCTGATTGGTTAGGGGCTTGGCTGTGCTCTGATTGGATGGGAGCTTGGCTGTGCTCTGATTGGATGGGGGGGTTGGTTGTGCTCTGATTGGCTGGGGGTGTGTTCTGTTTGGGTGGGGGCCTGGCCGTGCTCGGCCTAGTCTGGGTTGCAGGGGGATTTGAGCTGGTGAGCTGCATTGTTGTTGTTTGGCTTCATGTTTGTGGCCATGAGAGCTCTTCATGCTGGGTGTCAGTCTGCTTCATGTATGGATTGGAGGGGTTTAAAGTGGCTAATGATGCAGCTGCTGTCTGGCTTCTGGTCCTTGGTCGTGCCTCATTATCAGTGTGCATTTGAGTCTGCTTTCTGCGTGGATGTGTGGTGGTGACATCCTGGGTGGCTCTTGTGAGTGTGGGTCTGGTGTCATTCATCGTGTTAGGGACTCGTTTGTCAATAAGGGCGGGTTTCCAAATGGCTGGTAGGCGGGAGGTATCATCTCATTTGTTCATGCTGTGTGGGCGTTTTTCTATCTCGATGGCTTCTCTGATTATTCTGTTATTAAAGTGTTCAGTTTTGGTGATAGTTCTGGTCTTTTTAAAGTCAATTTCATGTCCTGTGGCTTTAAAGTGTTGGACCAGGGAAGAAGTTGATTCCTCTTTTTTGACTGAGTTTTTGTGTTCTTCAATGCGTGCACTTATTCTTCTGTTGGTTTGTCCGATGTATGTGGTGGGGCAGGCGGTGCATGGGATTTCATATACTCCTTGATTTTCTAACTCAATTGAGTTAGAAAATCAAGGAGTATATGAAATCCCATGCACCACCTCCCCCACCACATACATCGGACAAACCAACAGCCAAGCTCCCACCCAATCAGCTCCCACCCACACTAGCAGTTAAAAGGAAGAGACAGCTGCAATCTCACATTGCTCCTGGAAGCACGAAGCCGAGAACACCAGCCTGAAGATGATGAATGAGACTTCGTCAAAACATCGCCAAGATACTTCCAATTTTACGCGGGAGAAGACCCGAATAAGCTGACCTAGAGAGATGCTTGCTCTGGAATTCTTCAATATTGCTGCCAAGAAGCTAGCTGCCTAAAGTATTCTTTATGTTAGCTTTGAAGTACAAGTTATTCTTTTGTGACAAGGCTGGAGAATCATACAATGTGTAAAAGAACCTGAGCTTCATCTGGGCCACCATCTTTGGCCTACCAGTGAAAACTATTTCAGCATTTTATGTTGTAGTCCAGTCCTTTCTATAGGTCTTGCCCCCTTAACATCAGAGGACAAATTTCAAGCAATGTGGAAGTGAGTAAACTCTCTTCTAAGCTTTCACCTTCTTACTTACTATAATGGGCTTCAGGGAAGCAACAGATATGTTCAGATAACCATCTTTGGTATAGAACAGGACTGTGTACCCAGAATGCATGCACCTGAATCCCCAAAATGCAATGCACACATGGCTCCTGTGCATGTGCCCCACTCCCACATGTGTGTGCCCCCCGCACATGCCCCGCCTCCCACAAATGCACACACAGCCCCTACCCATGCACCCTGCCCACTGCACATGCATGCAAGCCCCCTGCATGCACCCCACCCCCACACATGTGCATGTGGTCCCCCTGTACCACCCCCCAGTGCATGCGCAGCAAAGACCTGAAAACAAGCTGGCCGATGGAAGGCGCACGCACATGCACAACAAAGCTGAACTGGGGCTATGGCTCACATGCAATCAGAGAGGGTGCTATGTGCCACTTCTGGCACATGTGCCTTAGGTTCAGCATCACAGGTATAGAATGCCAAAGTCATGTAAGCAATATTCTTTCTAAGCCTAAGATACATCATGGCACTAGCTGCATATCACATGCGACTAGATGTCCTGAGTGGAAAAGGGATTTCTCCTGGCCAAATGCAAGGCTCTCCCCTATGAGCAGTTGGAAGGAACAATAGCTCCAAGAAGATACTATTAGTGTTATGAATATGTCTCTGCTAGCCAGAATAGCTAGCAGAGAATGTGAGAATTTGTTTCTCTTCTGTTGTCAATTTTACAGGGACAAACCCTGCAATGTCTACTCTTTGCTTCATTTCTCAATAACACACCATCTACCAATTTGCCCAGTTCCGGCTATCTGACCACAATCCTAAAACGATGCATAGTTGCATGAAAAAAGAAATGCGATAACTAAAAGCATCTGAAACTGTTTTACTACAGTCTGCTAGATATGGCTTACTCCTAGACTGAGGTTAAGACTAACTTCTTCATTAGTCAAAACCATTTGTATTTTAATTTTTTTTCTTTTAGTTACCATTTCTGGTTCATACTTACCCCTTGCTGTTTTTTTAACTTTTTAGTTTTATCCACTGTTAGCTCTACTGTTAATGAAACATTTTATGTTTAAAATTATTCTAGTTAAAATTACCATTTTACCCTCTTGTTTTAATCTTTTTAGCCTCAATTTTTGGTCCCCTGGTGTATTTCCTTTGTGCTGGTTAAAGATGGTAGTAAAGATTGATGAGGGTTGGGGCTACAGGGTGTTGTCAAAAAAAAAAAAAAAAAATCACGAAAGTGACTAGGATAGTGCAGTTGCAGCTCCACACAATTTTATATGTATTGTTGTGACCCACATGAAAATGGTTGAAGCTTTGATCACATTGATATGGCCTCCATCATGACCATAGATTTCTTTGACCATAGCATGTGGAGACCCCCAAGCTTTGGTTATCCTGGTAGGCAAACAAGGTTGGGATCTGAGTAATGTTATGAAAACAACTTTCTGTTGTAGAAATAAGGCCATTCCAGGAATCATATATACCTAGGAAAAGCTTCTCTTTTGGATAAGTGTAACAAATTGCTTCCATTAGAAGCATTTCCACATAGAAAATATGTGAAAAGAGAAGCACTAACTGAGCAACTATGAAGCAGCCCAAAAGCTACAGATCTCAAAGAAATTAGAAGAACTTCCATTCTCCAAAACCCTGCAAGAGAGACATGTGCAAAATATGTTTCTTTTTTGCTCTCCCCTTGATGCATCACTTCCCATTAGAAATAACAAAATTGAAACTCTGAAATAGTCAATTAAAAAGTGAGATTTGTGAAATCAGATGAGTAAATATTCCACCCCCTCCCACATACATGCATATGATTTATTGTGTACATAATTAAGATGGTATTATGGTTGGCAGATTTTTGTAAGATTTAAAAAGAAAAAAGAAATGGAACATTTTGGAACATGTGTGCACATAATCTGTGTAATTATTAACATAAATTGCCCAAGAATCTTTTTTTAAAAAGTGCAATTTATTTTCCTTTGCCTTTTATTTTGACTTGTAATTTTCCCACAGTAGGTTGTATTTTACCAATGTAAGCTCCTTTAAAGCCTAGTTTCTCCGATTTTCATACAATTTTGAATATTGCTTTCTTTTTAGACACAATTTTTAAACAGTTTTTGACAGGGACTTCTCTTAGTGCTTCTGTTCATGAGTTGTTGGGCAGAGGGATATGGGCAGTGGGAAATCAAACAAGGCAAGATGCCATCATGATAATGCTTTCATCATTGTGCCTGATTTAACATATCTATCATAGATGCTGCTGCTCTCAATTCTGCCGAAAGTAAATTCCTTTACAGATTTTTGTTCTTATTACTCTTAAAATATCAACTGCATCATCTGTGTTTGAAAAACAACAACACTGCAACATTTTAAAGCCTAAAAAATAGTAATAATAAAAGCAAATAGTGTTCCAATATTTGAGGGGCTGCCATAAAGAAGAGGAGGTCAACCTATTTTCCAAAACACCAGAAGGCAAGAAACAATGGATGGTAACTGATCAAGGAGAGAAGCAACCTAAGACTAAGGAGTAACTTCCTGACAGTGAGAACAATCAACCAGTGGAACAACTAATTTGCCTTCAGAAGTTGTGGGTGCTCCAACATTAGAGGTTTTTAAGAAGGGATTGGACAACCATTTGCCAAAAAAATGGTATAAAATCTGTTTGACCAGGGGGTTGAACTCCAAGGTCTCTTCCAACACTGTTATTCTGTTAAACCCATTGATATAAAACCCAAAGTTTGAAAGCCAGAGGTTTGTCCCCAATTTTGGAAGAAAGAATAAAATGAATGAGGCATACCAAAAGTTTTAGCATCATTCCTAAAAATAATAACCATCACCCTATTTATTTTGAATTGGATGTACTTTCTTTAAACAAAACACTTTTTAAAAGCACAAAATCATTGTATTCTGATTACTGGAATTGTTCCCAAACTGGTACTTATTAGGCATAGCACTGTGTACCTTTGTAAGATGTGTCCATGCATGCATAAACTTCAAGTCCAGGGGCTCTGGATACAAGTTTCCATTCAATAAACAAATGCCTTTCAACAGCACTTAAACATGAGGGGAAAAAAGGAAGCAGATTTCCACTGTTATGCTGGAGAAGCTTAAGATTGTTACAAGGCACTTGGTTGCCAAGATGTGGAAACTGGCAAATACTTTCTTGAACATACAAACACCCCCTGTAGTGCTACATTCTACCAAGCTATTTGTACCCAACATTTAAACCATCATGTTGATGTTAAACTGTTTATTTACTGAGGGAACTAAAAGAGCTCTATCACAATTCCAAATACTAAACCCTTTGCAGCCAGATGGGGCACAAATTGGCCCAGTGTCAGCCATAGACATATCCTTGAGTCCTCACTTTGTTAGCATTAGGAATTTATGCTTGTTGCTAATTCAGCTTGGAAAGCTTCTCTTACTTAATCTTGAATTTCCCCATCAATATATATGGAGCATCAAGCATGCCCAAACACCCTGCCCCATTAGCAAATAAAATGAGGGCCTTGTGTTATCATATGAATGTCTGCCTTCGGCACTAGCAACAGAGCATTTATAAAAGACAGAGGATCTGTGTAAGTGAATGATTGGTGGAAACTAAATTAACCATCTTCCTTCTGCAATGAGTTCAATAATCGCTTTGTAGAATTTGTTCCTCTTGGGTCTTGCTTTCCCCTTGAGACATTTTTTTTCACTGTGTAGGACATTCAAGTATTTGTGCCCAAATGGGCTAGGATAAAAGATCAACATATTCCTTTTAATCGCTGGCCTTGTAGTTTCTTCTTATGACACAAGCTCTTTGTTTTCATTATTTTTTTAAAGCTTTAGAAAATGTCTGCTGGAGGATATTTCAGAATTCAAACATTAATTTTTTATAGCATGAGATAATGGTTCTTGTGGTTTCCAAAAGTCCTGGTGTGTAAGCATGAGCATGGGTATAAATCTTTGGGCAGGAATTGATGTACACCTGATCAATTGCAATGCTGTTCATTTGCCGGATACAGTGATTAGGAGCAGCTGCCATTTGTTTACAATGTGACTCCAGAGCACATACTTCTAAAATTGCAGGAGAAGTAGGAAGTGTATCAAGTTACATTTTTAGCAACTAATACAATGGCAAATGCCACTGGGTTTGTGTGCTTATGCATATAGCTTCATTGTACTGTTCTTTGTTCCTACTGATCTGATGTAGATTTTGAAAAGGATTCCTGACCACCAATCATGGAGACAAGTAGGGATCAAGGTCCTTTTCTGACTTTACCTTCCATCGGTGGATAGGGCCAAATTCATAATGCAAACCAAACAAACAAACCAATTTTATCCCTTATAGAACAGATTCACATGGTGTTGAAAAAGTTTTCCACCTGTTTCTTTCTGTTAATATAAATAGTATGTCCCTTCCTCTAAGAGACTCCCACAGGTAAAATTGATAGTTAGAAACCCATAGTACTTGCAAGGCAATTTTCTGAAAAGCATGTCCTAGCAGCACTTTTTAAAGAGAAAATAGTGCTGGAAAATGGAATGGATCAGTGATTGAGGTTGTCAATATTCTTTTAGCAAATAAAGAATATAAAAACCTGCTCTTGGATGTGGAACTCAGACTGGTGTAAAGAACATCTTGATATTTAATGCAATGCATTACTAATAAATGTGCATCATAACTAATAGAATAGAACCAGAGGTGGTATTCAGCTGGTTCGTACTGGTTTGGGTGAACTGATAGCAGCAGCTGTGGATGGGACTGCCCACCCACCCAGATGTAATGCTGTCCTATTGAGCCACGTTTTCGAGGCCGGGAGCATGCACAGAAGGTGTGCATCCAAGCAAAGCGAATGCACAGAAGGCTAGATGCATGTGTGGAAGACACGTACATGCAGCGAGCATGCGGAAGCCTGGGTGCATGCGTGGAAGGCACGTGCATGCAGCGAGCACATGGAAGGCTGGGAGCATGCGTGGAAGTGCAGCGAGCATGCAGAAGGCTGGGCGCATGTGCAGAAGGTATGCATGCATGAGTGAAGCAAACGTGTGCACGTGCGACAAACCAGTGGTAAGAATTTGTGAAACCCACCACTGAATAGAATTACATAGTACCTAATTTATAATTGAAAGTCTCTATGAAGCTTCAGTTCCAAGTTTCTCAGGCATTCTGGCTGTACAGGAGGAGGAAGAGGAGAAGGTTAATAAATCTATCTTTGAATCAGAATGATTCTGCTAGTCAAATCACAAAATTTCTCCAATCATAGACTCTTAAGTGGATCACATAATGACAGGGACTAAAACTTATATGCCTTGGGCCACACAAGGCTGGTAAGAGAGACTGTGGTGTAGAATAGGCCAGAGTTGGGCTCAGTTAAATTGTGAGCTTAATTTAAAAGAAGAATTTTGAATTTTGAGATTATTCTTTGATGAAGCAATTGCTGAGATCTAGAGAAGAAATAATGTTACTTCAGATCAAAAATAACCAAATGTTATGGTTCGATTCACCAGGAAGGGGTCTAAATTGGATTTGGAAGAGAAAGGTCAACCACCCTCTCTCTTCTTTACAGGGGAAGCCTTCCTCCCTAACAGGATCATGGTTATGTGATAAAGGTAATTTTTGGATAATTTTTTTGTAAATTTTTGTAAAACAGACTTCTTGAAAGGGAAAGCTATAAGGAGGAGTAAGACAGTTTTTCTAATAGTTGGAAGGTTATTCTGAACTAGTGGCGAAAATGTATAAATATAAGGAGAGAAAAAAAGATAAATGAAGGGTTCAATGGTTTTCAAAAAGAAACCTGTTCTGCCCCATATTGAGGAAAAATTCCTATCTGTGACTATGGGATCATTGAGAACATTGCTTAGGACACCAAGACCTATAGATTTTGCAAACTGTTTATGCCCTTGGGAGTAAACCACTAAAGAGAGTTATGGTTAAGGGCAGTATTCTATCTTCTTACATATTTTGCAACAGAACCAGTGGCAGGTTGCCCCCGTTTGGACCAGTTCTATAGAACCGGTAGTAAAACTAGTGGGAGGCTCTGCCCACTGACCCCAACGTCATCAGAACGCTTCTGTGTGGCCCGGTTGCAAACTGGTAGTAATGGTAAGTAGAACCCATCCCTGAACAGAACACATTAATTCTGCATTTAGACAAATCCCCAAATGGAGGCATTTAAAATACACCTAAATGTAAGATAAAGCAAACCTAGAACCTTCTTAATATGACTCTGATCTTGTATTGCTAACATTGTGATTTGTTATTTGCTGCCAACAGCCAGCCATTTTTCTCGGTTTCACTGCTATCCTTTCACTTTGCTTTTTTTCACACTTATTGAATAGAAGCAGCAATGTCTTTCCTGTGAACTCTCGCTTAACGGAAGCAGCAATGCTTTCCACTTTTTTCTGCTCTCCATCATCATGGAAGCAATGGAAGCAAGACAATGTAAGAATTCTGGGAAAGTCTGTAATGATTCATTGAGAAATGGATTAAATAGTGGAAGAAAAAAAGGCAAGGAAATGGAGAAAGAGGTGGATCAGTATTATGTCCTTATAAGGACATCCGCTGGGGATTGGCTAAATCCACCGGCGGGAAATTCAAATCGCTGACTATGGGCGGTATGACTGCCGGAGCGAATATAAGGAGAGCTCTGGCAGCGCAGCACCAGTCTTGTTCTCACTCAAATAAAGTGCTGAATGGACCTGAGCTGGTCGCGTCTTTGTTCCTGTGCCTGATCTAACACTGGCGACGAAGGAGAAGAATTAGAACTCCGACCGCATGGCACGATCGCCAACTGACCATTTCCGAGCTGAAGTCACTCACCTCGAGGAAGCTGCAGCATGGTATCGCCACAGGCTCCAATTGCATCGCTGGCCCCATTCAACCCCGGACGGGAGAAATGGAGGTCCTATGGTCCGGTTCTAACAATCAGAAAGAAAGAGTGGAAAGAGAGAGGAGTTTCTAAGAATAGAAAAGAAGCAAGGGAATATTAAGGAACTCCAAGAAGAATTCACCCACAAATAATATACTTAGTTTCTGCATCAAGGAACTCATGTATTTAGAGCTGAAGTATCAGATTGATATCACAGAGACAAGCCTAGTGATATAAAACTCCCATGGACGTGTACTCTCATGAGATTTCAACAACAGGAAAACAGCAAAATTATGGTCAAAAACTTATTTTGCATTTGAAGATGATTTATTTCTTTGATTAATAAACTGCACACCTACAATTCCAAAAATGAATCATTACACTGCTATTCTACGTTGCCTCTGCTGTTATATTAATTTTTCAAATATATTAGGATTTAGTGTGCTAGGTCACATTATCTCTCTTACTCTTTCTTAGAGTTACAGACATACTTTTAATTAACTTATCACTAGTAAACCTGCTGGAATTTACAGTTTTAAGGATCTGATTTAGGTGGTATCTATGAAGATAGAAACATTTCCCATACTTCTCAGTGTGTGTCAAAGAGAGTTCATTAATTTAATTACCTGGGAAATGAAGAGCAGAGCTGAGATACTAGAGAAAGAGAAAGATGGAGAATGGCTAGAATTTACCAAAACAAAGATGAGCAATTGCAGACATCATATACATTCTTAAAATACCCTGTATTTCAACTATGTGCAATCTGGGCTTTGAGATAATTAGCTTTATATTTGACAAAGAGGTTCAATCTATCAAATGAAAGATACAAGCTAGCGATATTGTGCTGATACTCATAAATAGATTGTTTTACACAAGTGAGAATCTGTTTATAAATATTATCAATAATACATGAATGAATGAATGAATGAATGAACAAATAAAGAAACCCTAGGAATAGCCACTATTCAGGTTGAAAAACTGATCAAAATGGAAACTATTAATATTATTTGGCAATCAAATGTTCATAGGGAGAAGGTATGGGACCCCATGCAACAGCTGCTCTGTTTTTAGAGCACTTTGAGGCTGTTATTGGACTATAATTGGGAAAATAAAGAACAGATTTTTAATTCAAGGATTCATATATGAGCCAATTTGGTATAGTGGTTAAGTTGCTGAACTGGAAACTAGGAGACTGTGAATTCTAGTTTCACCTAAGCATGAAAGCCAGATGGGTGACTTGGCCTGTCACTCACTTCAGCCCAACCCACCTCAAAGGGTAGTCTGTGAGGAAGGAAAAGGAAGAAGGAGTATTAGGTATGTTTTCTATGTTGAGCTACTTATAAAATAATAAAGTCAGAATAAAAATCTAACCAATCCATCAACCTACGACCTGTATATAAGACTGGGTATAGAAAATGTCTTGTGTGAAATTAGCGATATTGGGCTTCTTTTTATGCAAAGAATGTAATTGATGAAGAGTTGTACAGAACTTTCAAAACAACCTTCCCATGATGCTTCTAAAAACAAAGCTACCAGGTTGCCCCATTGTTTCACTTTGCATTGCTTAAAGTCTCTTGTCAATCAGTTGCAGTTGTTAGGAGACTTTCTGTGCATGTGCAGAAAACTCCTCTGACTCTTGAAGTCAACTATGACGAGGAAAGAAAAATGTTTTGTTTAAATTCAGTATCTAAAAAGAAGAACCTTCTGGCTAGTAGTACTGCTGAAAGAAAGACGCAGGGAGCCATAGTGCCTTGTCAACAAGAATTATATCAAGTCTTTTGTTAATGATAGAATCATGTTCCCTCCTTAGTACAAAGAACCTCCTTGAAACAAATCACAGCTGGCTTGCCCAAACCTACTTGGTTCTATTTTATGGCTTGCAGGAATTTGAGGAGACTGGTAATTCAAATATGTATATTTATTAGAGATACTTATCAGATATATACTGAATAGTGGAAAAATGTGCAGTTAGGGCTATTACAGAGGATAACTTATACACAAGTGTAGTGTGAAAACAGCAGATCTGGTTCTGAAAATAAATAATGCCAGTATCTGGTAAGACAATAATTTTGTGACAGTAAAAGAGCAGGCTTTATAAAGCCCTTAGTCCTGTAAGGCATACAGCAGTCTCAGTGGGAACATGTTGTCAGCATCTTCAAGGAAAAGCAGCAGCTTTAGTACTTTAGAGCAGTGTTTCTCAACCTTGGCAAGTTTAAGATATGTGGACTTTAGTTCCCAGAAGTCAAACAAGTTTGTGTCTGATAAATTCAACATTTCCAAATATCAAGGGAGTCATTTAAATAATGCTTCAAGAACCCCAATCAAGATTAGCATAACAGTAGATTTTTTTCTTCTTCACATAAGCATTCAAACTTCTATCTACAAATCTTGGTATTTTGCAATCCTTTTGAATTGCTTTTCTTCAACCCTAGCATCACTCAGTATAACAATATCAATGAACTAGGCATTATTATATACACAACAATGTGAAATTACAGCTGACAGTTATTTAGCTGGTGTTAACCCTATGCATTGAGTTCTTCCCAAGAATTTAGAGTGTTGTAATCTATTAGCATAGTATATGTGTGAGTCCAAGTGTTTTGTAATTGACAGATTAAATTTTTGTCAATGCACAGATTTTCTAAGTGCTGCCCAAGACGAATAACCATTGGGGCTATCAATGCCATAATTAAGTAGTATTTGTTAAATTATTTTCATATAATAAATCTTTGGATGTTGATGAACAATCTGAAACTTCATGAAGGGATTGATGTGAGCTTTGAAAACCCCGGCTATAAATAGTAATTTTCTGGATCTGCCCTATTAAATTCCACCTCTGTCCCCTGCCCCAAGCATGTTTTGAGCTGTGTTCATTAATTATCAGAAAAAAAGGGACTGAGTCTGGGAGTCATTCAAGTGCAATTAAGCTACAATGAAGGCTGTGGCTAAGTTCTGTAAGAGCTCGTATTTAATAGCTATGCCAATTTTGCTCAAGGCAAGTATTGAATTTTTCAATTTTTCCAACAAACAAAAACATAACTTTAAGATTCACAGATTACTTGTAGGCAATTTTGTTGAACATAAATAAGATCTTTCATGTTATACTTCTTCCCGATCTGGAGGAAAAAGGCCTTTATCTTTGCCATTCTTTCCTTGTACTAGGCAACCTGTGTCTTGTATATTTGTTAATCTTGTTTATTTAATAGAGATGATTGCTATTGCCAGGGGAAATCCTATGTCTATAAGATTACATTAATTCTCAATATGCTTAGGTCTTGATCTTCCTTCCTTCTCCCTCTATTTTGGTAATTACCAGTCATGTATTGTTTGAATTTCTACCTTGAAGTCAGAATTATTACTTTTACTAGCTCCATATGAGCAGCAGAACCTTTTGACAGCAAGTGTCCTGTAATAAAGGATATTAGTAGCAGTAAATATGTGAAGCTTGTCTCTTTGTGTTTTCCTCCTTCCTTGCTTATTATTTCTCAGACTTACATAGTAATTGCTATTTCTTTGATATGCACTGATTCTTTTTTATTTGGATGGAGTGCTAGATTGTTATCTTGGAAGAAAACTAGCATTATCCACACTTTGTGGAAAATGTCTATTACTGATTACTTACCATTGTACAAAGTGTGGTTGAATAGCTTTAGGGTTGATTTGATATATCTGTAGAGGCTGCTGATGCAAGATCTGAAAAGGAAAATATCCAAGAAGCATTATTATGAATAGTAATTTGCAAAACGATTGCAGCTGCCAATGGTTTTCAGTGCCCAAAGACACCCAAGAAATGGTAGGTATATTCATTCTGTTGTAATCCACAAATTCAGCTGAACAAACTACTCAGAGCTGTCTGCAGCCTTTCATAATTTTAGCTTTGATGAAATGGACAGGATTATCAGTTAATACTCACTTTCAGGCTTCAAATAATAGAAGACCTTTAATAAACCAAATAACACCCTTCTAGTGCTGAAAGAACAATGCAGAATTGCACTTGGTGAAAAATAGCAGCCTCTTTATTTTTTTCATGTTCCTTTGTTTCCAGGTTCATTGTCAAATCTCTGTCCTAGTGTTCATATTCTGGATAAAATTGCCTTTGAGTTTCTTCCTTGAGAAATTCTTTCCCCATCATATTCTACACCAGAGGTCTTCCAACCTGGCAGCTTTAAGACTTGTGGACTTCAACTCCCAGAATTCTCCAGCCAGCATAGTTGTCTGGAGAATTCTGGAAGTTGAAGTCCACAAGTCTTAAAGCTGCCAAGTCTGAAGACTCTGTTCTACACTGACAATTTATATGGTCCATCTGAGCTTCCATATGCATCCTCAGGCCCCCTTTTTTGCAGCTGCTATCTTCCCATCATAGCTGCTAAAGATTGGTGACATTAGCTGCCATTTTGGCTCTCTGTGCTCCCCCACTCCAGTCTTACAAATTTTAAGCCTTAAAAGTTAGTTAAAATGAAAAAATCTCAATCCATGAAAAATCCAGAAAATCCTATTCTGATTCCCAATCCACTTTGCATGATTGATCTGCCCCTTGAGGTTTCCCCTGAAACTCTTGCATTTAGCAGAAGGTTGTACCCCAATATCAGTTTAGTAATACTATTTAGTTTATAAAGGCTTGTTAAACTCTCATAAGTAGAGGTCAATATCAACTTTTATTCTTCCCTTTCCTACAACTATTTTTTTTCACTTTATTGGGAAAGACTGTGATGAAAGAATCATTGATTAGTGTACAGTAGCCAATTTACTGTCTAGTTTCAAACTTCATTCCTCCTCAAGAACAGTGCTATGCAGATGACCTAAAGATTATGGCTACCAAAAAGCTGTGGGGTGGATCAACAGCTATGGCAAAATGATGTATAAGTTAGTGCTGCCTGTGCCCTATTTGGTGTAAAATAGGGTAGAAGGAATGAAGTTGAGGAACAGAAGAAAGATCCACAATCATGACTATAGTAAAATAAAAGAAATTTGAGATGGGGTCAGAAATATAATTTGAAAAATCATCTCTTTAGTTTCTTAGTCTGGTCTGCTTTGAAGGGCTGACATCTACCCATATACTGTCGAGACTCAAGTCAACAGAAACCTTTTTTTAAAATCAGTAGAGTCTTTTGCAACAATGGCTTGCTGCATTGGGCATCTCATATTAGTATGGCTCATAACGCACCATTGGGAGAGACCCAAACAACAGCATCCCATGCAATCTATTATCATAGCCTGTAGGGCATGCCAACAGGTCAACAGATCATCTCAATAGGTCACACAGTGTGATCTATCTGAAGCAGGAAGAATACCCTGTTTCAGCCAATGTATCCCCAGTGTTATGTCAACATAGCAGGCCAACAGATTGTGAGCTTGTTAATCCTACTTTAAGTAGCACTACTACAATGTGCCATTGTTGGTAGCACTGCTGATATTTCACATGAGGGAGATTCCCCATGTGGAGAGTCAACAGAAATTAACATATGTTTGGAGATTTCTTCTGTTTCAAAGAAAATCAGCCTTTGTCCGTCCTCCCATTGGCATGAAAAGCATCTGGCTAAGACTACTGGATCAGGCACTGGAAGTGATCAAGGGGCAGGCTAGCAGCTTTCCCATGAGGCAGGAAGTGAGATCCTGAGTCAGAAGCCAAGGACTCCATCAATCTGAGGGGGAAGTGGAAGATACATAGATGTTTTTTGATAAGGCAGCAGCTGAAAGCACCACCCACTCCACCAAACCCACCCTAGCAATTTGTGAGAACTAGAAACCTATGCCCTATTGGGTCATTGTCTCAGAGATATTTCCTTACCTAAATGGCAAAACAGAATGACCATGGGTGGACAAAAAAGTAGTGGTTGAGAGAGTAACTTCCAACTTCATGCCAGCTTGTCCATTGAGTTTCCTTGCAGGGAGCTTGAGAAATCCTTCCTTCCTTCCTTCCTTCCTTCCTTCCTTCCTTCCTTCCTTCCTTCCTTCCTTCCTTCCTTCCTTCCTTCCTTCCTTCTTTCCTCCTTCCCTTCCCATCCCATCCCATAAGCATCATGTGACTGCAGCAGCAAGTAGGCAACACTGACACAGCCACAACCAATTTTATTCCTTCAGGATGCAATTATTCCTGATTTTGGACACATTATCTAAATTGTCCAGTTGAAATAGTCCAGTTCAATTTCCCCTCCCTCCCCCATGATGCACCTTTTCGGCCAATTAAAAGTTATAGAAATGAGAGTTTTAATAGGATAGAGATGACTGATGGCTTATTAACAGGGAAGTTTGTCATTGTTACATTTTAATTTGTTTTGCAGTAATTGTTCAGCATCTCTTACCAACTTTATTAATAAAAAAGCATAACAATTGGCTAAGGGGAGAGAGCAAATTTCTGTAAATAAAGCTTGTATGGCCTCACAGACAGGGGATCCAAATGTTAAATATCTGGAAGATTTCTTTCTCTCCTCACATCAATGGCCATTGTGATGAAATCTAATCTGGATTCCCAACAGAGAGAAGTGCATTCCAGAAGAACAAGAGACAAATCAGGTCAGATAATTGGTGTAAGAGTATGACCATTATACTGTCCCCATGGTCACATGATTAACATTCGGATGCTTGAAAACTGGTTCATATTTATGACGGTTGCAGTGTCCTGAGGTCATGCGATGACCTTTTGTGACCTTCTGACAAGCAAAGTCAACAGGAAAGTCAGATCCACTCAACAATGGTGTTACTAATTTAACAACTGCAATGATTCACTTAACAAATGTGGCAAGAAAAATTGTAAAGTGGGGCAAAACTTACTTAACAAGTTTCTCACTTAGCAATACAAATTTTTGACTCAACTGTGGTTGTAAGTCGAGAACTACCTGTATATGTTTTACGGTGAGGTTAGCATGTTTTAGTTTGGCAAGATTCTGTGTATAGGTGGGGAACAACAGAGAAATTTGTTCGGAAGAATCACAAAAAGTCTTCCTTGATTTTTTAGAGCTTGACACTATAATGCTTCTACATCTAACCCAATGCTTTTATCTCTTCTTAAAAAAATTTTTTTGGGGGGGTTCTTTAATAATCCTAAGTAAGGACTTGTCTGTGCAGTTGCCAGGAGTTAACACTGTCTTGAAAGACCCAAAATAAATACATGATTTAGCTGTGCAAGTACTAAATTCTATTACTCATCAACATTTTATGAGAAAAAATGTATTTAATTATTTATTTAGAAGTTCAACAAACTGGTAATAAAACTTGGGTGTCTAAAGAACTCAACAAAACCACAAACTGCAGAAATTGATAATTAATGTTGTATTATATATACTTCTATTAAACAGTCTGGAAATTGTGGTCTTCTTTAACATCCTGTCATAACATTTTAAACATTATTTACGCTTCCTCCTAGAGATATAAAGATTCAACCTTCTGAGTACATCCCATTTCAAGGCATGGCTCTAAAACTGAGAGTTGTCATGCCATGCGTGCAGAAGAAAGTGAATTTTTGAACTCCCTTCTTTTTGTGGCAATATTGCCTACAGCTAGGTGTAGCTGACATGATGGTTTTGTCTCTATTCAGTCAGAAAAAAACTAGCTCATATTGCTCAGCAACAATTCTGACTTTAATTAAAGAAAGATTTCATTCCCACTGAAGTGAGACTCAGAACAAGAATTATGATTGTCATTCTTAAGGATTAAGGGGAGGGAAAAAAGAAACAATCAATGGATTACTAAGGAGGGTGCAATATTTCAGTCTCCTAGGATGAAATAGTGATTTAGTCAAGAGAGTTAATGCTGGGCTGTTAACCCAGTGATTTCCATTACTTTGGATAGAAAAGAGCTGAAGGGAACTTCTACACCATCATGATTTCCATTACCCAAAAGCATTTTGAAGCAAACCAGTAATGTTCATTATGTCCCCTATTCTGAGAAATACTGTGCACATCCTAGTGCACCTGTATGCCTTGCACTGTCAGAGCAAACATTTTTTTAACAATAACAGAAAAAAAAATTGCCATCTTACCCAGAAGTCTGCAACTATTCCTCAATGGCACTTAAAAGGTCCTATGTGAAGTAAAAAAACCTAGCATTTTGGAACAAATCTTTTCAGGAAAAGACTTAAAGTTAGGAGCCAGAGTTCCTGCAGAGATCAGCTGCTCCCATTGAAAAGTCATCTTTATTGTGATTTCAGGTATACTGCAGCTGAGCTGAAACTAAATCAACCCAGATGCCAAACAAAGATAATTGAATGAGATGACATATGTGGAAGGCTGATTCTGGAGAAATAGAAGCAAATCAAACCTTTATTACAGCCATAAGTCCTGTTGTTTTTCTCCTTCACAGATACATTTATCTACTTATAGATTGATCGCTAAGATAGATAGATAGATAGATGATAGATAGATAGATAGATAGATAGATAGATAGATAGATAGAAAGAAAGAAAGATAGAGATAGATAGAGTGAGTTACAGTGGTAAAAGGGAATGCATAAATATAAGTCTTTGCTCACAAAGAAAGATGGATGATATGTATAGAGGCCCCTTGGTTTAAAAGGAAAGATTTATCTGAATACTGGTCAGACAAAAAAAGTGACAAAGGGAAGTCAGAGAGAGAGAGAGAGAGAGAGAGAGAGAGAGAGAGAGAGAGAGAGAGAGAGAGAGAGAGAGAGAGAGAGAGAGAGACTGAGAGGAAGGGAGAGGGAGAGACAGAGAGACTGTACAGCAGGGCTGTCAAACTCCCGGCCCCCCGGGCCGGATGCATGTTGCGCTGGCTATACCAACGCTCAGTTTAGCAAAGGGAGAAAAAGTCCCGATATAGGGAGTTATATAATTATATAACTATATATAACTAACTAACTGATTTTATACATATATGTATGTATGATCTTTTCTGACAGACTCATACAGACAAACAGCAGGGGTGAGATGGTTAAACCTTGAGCACCCTGAAACTCAAATACTTACAAGTAAGCCTCTCCCTTCTTACCAATACAGGTTTTAGTGAGTCATCCCCACAGAATCATATATGCTGGTGGTTGTGTGTGTGGACAGTGTGGTGGTGGTGGCGGGGCTGTAATGACAGAGGATGATACATCCAGCTTGTCTGCAATAAATGTGTGGCAAAATTTCTGAACTATGATGAGAGGTCAGAAGCTCTGGAAAAAAAAATCTGAGTGATGAAGTTGAAAAGAGATACACAGACAGACAGACAGACAGGCAGACACACACACACACACACACACACACACACACACACACACATATTTTACTGGACAGATGATCTTTAATGAGAATCCAAGGAACATGGTTTGCCAGTAACTGTTTTTAGCCAATATGACTTAAAATGATTTCTAAGAACCAAGAGTCAAGGCCCCTTGAGTAAAAATAACTTTAGGCAAAGATTGAGAAGACAGTATCCAGTTCTAGCATGTGTGGGAACAAAATATATCTCTAAATGTAGAGCTGCATTCATAATACATTCTAGAACTGTAAGGATGTATTACAGCAGTAGTACTCAATACTACAACTACTGAGAAATGGTCTTGCCTATAAAGAAAATTACTACAAACAAGTAAGACCTATTAGAATTCTCTAGATAATTGAAGTGCTATGCAGAATAACATTTCCCAGATAGAAAATATTCTTTCCGGAAAGCAAGGCCTCTGAAGTATTTGATAAGCATGTATCTGGTCAATAGCATTTCTCTTAATTTGCCAATTATGGGTTTTATGCTAATTTTATTTATTTATCTTTATGCAAAATCTGATATGGTTTTTGATGGTTTAGTTTTTCTGATGGTTTATACTAGTTTTTCTTTTAGGCAAAAAGATGTTAAAGTTCTCATCTCCAATTGAGAGACAGACATGATTACAATGTTGTCATGTACAATGTTGTCTATGTCGACACAACTATACCAGCTAATAAACAGGGTAATGAATATAAACTGAGGGAACTAAATTATTGCTTCAATATACAAATTAAAATTTGCAGTGGCTGGGTTTAAAATACACCTCTACCTCCCTATTAATAGCATCCCTAAAAAGATGTCCTGAGAAAACATCTAACTCTCAAAGTGTCAATGTAAGAGTCTGAATAAGAAACAACCTTTAATCTATTGAGTATTCCCTTGATTTTTCCCACAGCCTGTCCCTTGGGAATAAACCAAAGGCTACTTTGAAATCAACGCAGGCCAGGAAACGGGAGCTTTAGGGCTGGATGGAATATTTTTCAGCTAACTGGTGAGGGAACGGATGATCAGAGTTGATCAGTTTTCTCTAAAATCTCCTTGCTCCTCAACAAAGGTATTTTCACTTTTGACCCAACCACAGAATTTTACACAAAGACATGTAGCATATAAATTATTGATTGTATTGAACAAGCCAATGGCCTAAAAGTGGGGGTGGTTCTTTATAAATGGGGAATGACAATAATATGGCTTCCTTATACCCCTCCCCAAAATGAAAATCCTCTAGAGCAGGACTGTCAAACTCCTTTAGCAAAGGCAGGAAAAGTTTAGCAAAGGAGGGAAAAGTCCCGATACATCATGTAACACTACTGTGACGATGTGCGTTTGACAACCCTGCTCCAGTGGTGGGATTCTACCAGTTCAGACCGGTTCGGAAGAACTGATTACTCCGACTTTCAGCTGTGAGTGAACCGGTTCTCTCTTTCTTTGAAGTTGGCCTGTCCATCTGCCCCTGCATTATACTTACCTATATTTCTGCTACCAAAGCCCAGCTGATCAGGGTGGCAGAGTGGATTGCCACTCCTTAGCTGTTTTCCTTGCTCTCTGCAACATGGAAATTCAATTTTCTGTAAAGTGTGCATGCTCATGTACGCGGTCAAAGCGCATTCTCAGAAAACCAGTTGTTAAACCAATAGGATCCCACCACTGCCCTGCTCTAGAGGATTATTGTTTCCACCAATATTTCTGCAATTATGTTAGAGCCCTAACCCCTTTCTGCAAGATAAATGTTGCAATAGTGGTGAAATCTGAATCGGTTTACTACCGGTTCACTGGCCACACATGTGCCAAATGTGAGCTGTGCATGCATAGCATGCACCAAACACAAAAATGCTCTGTGCACACATGTGCAGTGTGCACAAAACATGAGCTGTGTACGTGCACACGCAGTGTGCACCAAAAGGAGGCTTGGGAAGGTAAGTAGAACAGCACATCCCTGATGTTTGCACACCACAGCTGTGATCACTGGAGCCTTTAAAAAAAAACTTTTTTAAAGCATTTTTTTACTACCTATTTACCCAAGCTGGTAGTACAAAAATGCTTTGTACTAAAGGTACAAAGGTAAAAAAAAAAGGCTCCGAGGACCACAGCTGTGCTGCGCGATCATCAGAACCTTTTTTTTAAACCTTTAAAAGCATTTTTAACTACCAGCTCGAGGGAATAGGTAGTAAAAAAATGCTTTAAAAAATAAAAAAAGGCTCCGACAATCAGCAGAGCAATGTACAATCATCAGAACTTTTTAGAAAAATTTTTAAAGCCCTTTTAACTACCAGTTCCAGAGAACAGGTAAAAAAAATGCTAAAAAAGTAAAAAAAAATGCTAAAAAAGTAAAAAAAGAAAAAAGTTCCAACAATCGTGTGTTGCTCTACTGATCACTGAAACTTTTTTCCCCACATTTTTTACTACCGGTTCAGTGAACCAGTAGCATTTTTTACTACTGGTTTGGGTGAACTGGCTCAAATAGGTAGAATTTCACCCATATACCTCACTCTATGATGTACACATATTAGTATTAACAGTCTTTGGGAACTCCTTGATAAGCATATGATTAAGTTACTATACTTCTGCTCAGATATTTTGCTATTTATTAGCAACAATTTGAAGATATGTACTGGAGGAGGGGCAGGGAAATGATGCCTTCCTGCAAATTGTTGTTTGGGGTGGGGGATAAACAGGGAATTTATGAGCATCTTTGAATCAGGTTAAAGAAAAATGCCTTAAAGGAAGCGAGTAGATATTTTTGATCACCATAATGTAGAATGGCAGATATACCTTACAGAAAATTGGTTTAGATGAATTTATGAATGATGAGTATGCTTCGTGAAAATATTCTTTTTCATCTTCTGTAGATGTTCCAGAAATGTAACACCAAACGACTGCAGGATATTTTATTTTTTCATGGCATAATCTCACATATTTACCTCTTTAAAGACTGAACTTGTTTCACAGCTTCTTCTTTTAAATCGCAGTCATTTGATTATTCATTTCTGAGATACATTTTTGTTTCATTGCTCTTATTTTTTTTTCCTTTTATTTTCTAGTCCTGTTTGCAATGACAAGCTGCAGGAAAAAAATTCTGTAAGCTATTTTCCCAGAAGCAGTCATTTTCATTTTTTTTTTTTTATTGAAAAAGTTTTACATTACATTTTATAATATAAAAACCCCCCCTTCCCCCTCCCCTTCCCCCCCCATCCTATCCCTTCTATCCCTCCCCCCTCCCTTGACTTCCGCTATTTGACAAACATTAATCTTATCATATTCAACATTCTTTAAAGGCGAGATCCCTTTGCAAAGAAATTAACTATTAACACTTCACTAACATTCACATACTTATAAATCTAAATATATTAGATTAAGACAATTTAGCTAAATAAGCTTAATACATTCTCTTTAAAATTAAATCTATACCTCAGTTATATACTCTTCATTTTAATAATAATAATTAACCATATAACTATACCTTTCATACAATTATTTAAGTATACTAACATTTAGTGATCTTAAATTTTAAACTCTACATCTATTATAAATTCTTCAGTTTAATAATAATAATAAACCACGTAACTATCCATACATTTACTTAAATACATTCTAACTCTAATTCAACTGAGCACTATTTGAAATTTCTTGCTTTGATATTTCTTCTTCATATAATCAACCCATTTCCTCCATTCCTTGACAAAAGCTTCATGGGTCCTTTCCTTTAGGTATGCAGAAATTTTTGCCATCTCTGCCAGATTAGACATCTTCAATATCCATTCCTCTATGGTAGGCACTTTGTCTTTCTTCCAATATTGACCTATCAGTAATCTGGCTGCAGAAATCATATACAATATTAACCTAGTATCAATTACTGAAAAACCCTTGACTATTCCCAACAAAAAGAACTGAGGAGAAAACTCCAACTTCTTCTTCAAAATGTTCTGCATCACCCACCAAAGTTTAATCCAAAATGGTTTCAACTTCCTGCATGTCCACCAAATATGAAAATATGTTGCATCCAAACAATCACACCTCCAACATTTGGGTTGAACATTTGGATACATACATGATAATTTTTTGGGATCTAAATGCCATCTATAGAACATTTTATAAAAATTTTCCCTTAGGTTCTGTGCTTGCGTGAATTTAACGTTCTGGACCCAGATCTTTTCCCATGTTTCTAACATTACTGGTTGATCAAAATTCTGTGCCCATTTAATCATGCAGTCTTTAACTAACTCCCCCTCTGAATCTCTCTCCAACAGTAAATTGTACAATCGTTTAATATGCATCGGTCCTTTACATTTTATCTGAGTCATCAAGTCCTCTTCATGTAGCATTAGTCCAATTTTCTGATCTTCTCTCCATCTCGCTTGAAGTTGAAAGTACTGCAACCAAGTTAAATTGACTCCATCTTCCAACAGAGTATTCCAAGACTTCAAACACCAACTGCCCCCATCAATAAAAAGTATCTCTTTGTACAACAACCCCCCGAGTGACTTTATTTTTGGCAAAATATGCCCAAGATCCAACCACAAAGGTATTTTGTAATCCAATTGAAACTGGTGCTTCTTCCAAACTCTCAGCAAAGCGTGTCTTAAAATATGCCTATTAAATACACTGTCTCTCTTATCTTCATAAAGTAGATATGCATGCCATCCAAATTGCAAATCATGGCCTTCTATGTTCAAAATATCTCTTTTGGTTATTCCAATCCAATCTCCGACCTGTATCAATGCTGCTGCTTCATAATATAAACGTAGATTTGGAACTTTAAGGCCACCACGTTCACGTACATCTTGCATAATCTTAAATTTAACTCTTGGTTTTTTCCCACTCCAAATAAATTTATTTAAGCCTGCTTGCCAGTCCATCAGATATTTATCATTTTTAAGCACCGGAATCATTTGAAACAGAAACAGAAATCTAGGTAGAACATTCATCTTAACAGCTGCAATTCTACCAAGCAGAGAAAGTTGCAGTTTTTTCCATGTATCAAGATCTTTTTGAATCTTATGCCAAAGTTCTTCATAATTATTTTGAAAGAGTTTTTTATTAGATGCTGCAACTTGAACCCCTAAATATTTCACCTTTGTAGCTATTTCAAAGCCTGCCACCCTTTCAAGCTCTTTCCTTTGTGGTTCCAACATGTTTTTAACTATCATCTTAGTCTTTTTCTGGTTCAGGCTAAAACCTGAAACCAGACCGTATTCCTCTATAATATTTTTCATCTGTATGATAGATTCCAAAGGTCGTGTTAGGGTAACAATCAGATCATCTGCAAATGCCTTTGTTCTGTAATCTATTTGCCTTACAACTATTCCACTCATTTTGTCCGAGTCCCGTAGAGCATTCAGCAGCACTTCTAGCGTCAAAATAAACAATAGTGGAGATAATGGGCAGCCTTGTCTTGTCCCTTTCTGTATATTAAAATTAGTAGTCAAACTGCCATTAATAATAATCTGTGCTGTCTGTTCTTGATAAATTGCCGAGATTGCTTGTATAAACTGATCTCCAAAATTCATCTTATGCAAAATCTTTTTTAGAAAATCCCAGTTGACTCGATCAAAGGCTTTCTCCGCATCCAAAAACACCAGCACCGCAGAGATCTGTTTCTTTTCATCAAGATATTCCAACAAATCTATGAGTTGCCTAACATTGTCTTTCATGTATCTGCCTTCTATAAAACCAGCTTGGTCTTCATGAATCACATCTTGAATAACTGGCATCAATCTGTTGGCTAATACTTTAGCAAAAATTTTATAGTCCGTATTCAGGAGAGATATTGGTCTAAAATTTTCAGGTATAGCAGAGTCTTCTTCTTTAGGTATCAATGATATAAAAGCCGTCTTCCACGAGGGAGGTATTTTTCCCCCCTGTTGAATATTACAAAACAAGTCTTTAAGAGGCTCTATCAGTTCCTCTTGCAAGGTCTTGTAAAAAACTGCTGTCAAACCATCTGTCCCAGGAGCTTTAGATAATTTCAATTGTTTTATTGCATATGAAATCTCTTCCAATGTTATAGGTCGCTCCAGTCTGTCACTTTGTGTGCTAGAAATTTTTGTAACTCTCTTCTTGTGCAAATATTCATCGATAAGATCTTCTTTAACTTTATCGGCTTGATACAATTTCGAATAATAGGTTAAAAAAGCTTGATGTATTAAGTTTTGCTGATGTATTCGTTTCCCTTTATACTCAATAGCATTTATCATACGTGAATTTTGCTGTTTCCTCAAAGTATAAGCCAACCATCTGCCAGGTTTATTAGCGTTACAAAAAGTATTATGTTTAGCATACTGCAGATTAGTTGCTGTTTGTTCAGCCATCAGCATTTGAAATTGATCTTTCAGGAGTTTTATAGTTAACAATACCTTTTCGTCAGTCGGATTCTTAATGAGCAATTGTTCTTTATCCTTTATCTCCGTCTCCAAGTCCAATCTCGACTTCTGTCGAATTATTTTATGTCTAGAATTCATATGTATCAGTGCACCCCTCATATAGGCCTTACATGCATCCCAAACTATCTCGATGGGTGTACCTTTATTCAAATTAATATAAAAAAATTCTTTAATTTGTTCCTTTAGCTCCTTAATATACTTTTCATGTCTGAAGATATTCTCATTCA
The DNA here is from genome assembly GCA_030761175.1 of Masticophis lateralis. Classification (NCBI taxonomy): domain Eukaryota; kingdom Metazoa; phylum Chordata; class Lepidosauria; order Squamata; family Colubridae; genus Masticophis; species Masticophis lateralis. The sequence continues at coordinate 71,406,727 of JAUDYJ010000006.1, forward strand.
TACGCCAAGATCTCCTTTCTCTCTTGCCTGGGTTCATCTCAATCCAGACTGGACTGTGATCTGTTAAAGTTCTAGGAAGAATTTTTGTTTTTGTCACTACATTAAGTAAATCAGTAGTAGCCAGCATAAAATCAATTCTCGAGAAAGATTTATGTCTATCTGAAAAGAAAGTAAAATCCAATTCATCTGGATGATGAATTCTCCAAACATCCTTCAACTCTAATTCTTCTTTCATGGCAAAAAAAGTCTGTGGTAACTTATTCCCTTTCTTGGCCGATGTCTTTTTATCCAATGTTACATCAATCACCCCGTTCCAATCTCCCATGATCAAGAAAGATTTGTAATTCCACTGCAAAATTTTCTCATTCAACATTTTATAAAAACTTTCCTGTTGCTGGTTCGGGGCGTAGATGCCAATTAAAAGCACTTCAACATTCTGTACAGTTATTACGACAGCAACATATCTCCCCTCATCATCCGCTTCTATAAGTTTAGCTGGTATTCTTTTAGCAATGTAGAAGACAAGTCCATTTCTTTTGGCCCCACTAGAAGATATAAATTGTAATCCAATTTTTGAGATTAAAAGCTTCTGGTCCTGGGTTCTTATATGAGTTTCCTGTAAGCAGACAACATCATTATTATATTGTTTTAGATAGTGAAATATTTTTCTTCTCTTCTGCGGTGAATTCAAACCATTCACATTCCAAGATAAAATTTTAAGTATCATTTTGACGATGGCTGAAGCTCTCGAAGCAATTCGCGAAGAGTTCCCGCAACCGCCGACGTCTTCGGTCTTGCTCCTCCCACAGCTTCTGAGTATAACTTTTTCCCATTCGCTTCCTTCACCTCCTGTGGTGTCTTCTCCCGATATGTTTCCAATCGTTGTTTCCCTGCCGCTCTGGTTATACGTTGGTTCTGGGGTTCTTGCATCAGTAAATCCAAATCCGGTTCCACCTCTCTTGTGGCTCTGGATTGCTTTGGTTTCACCTCAGGGATATCTATTAATGAATCTTCTAATACACCTCCTACTACACCTAGAATTTCCTCCCTTGGGGCTTCTTGACCTTCCTTTAGCAGTCCCTGTTGAAAAACCTGCTCAACTGAGATATCTTCAATAGGTATAAGTGTAGAAGAGCGAGGTGAAGGAACTTTTTTCAACACATTGTTATAGAACTGTTCCGCCTTCTCCACCGAATTGATACGATATCTCACATCTTCAAATCTTAAAACAATACCAACAGGGACATCCCACCTAAATGGAATCTGACGCCGCTTCAACTCATTCACAAGGAAACCAAAGTCTTTCCGGTCTCTTAACATCTTTGGTGGTAATTCTTTGAAAACCCCAATTTGATTGCCACCATGTAGAAGCGTAGACTGAAAAGAGTATTGCAAAATGTCATTTCTCAATTTCCTCTCAGTAAAGTAAATTACAACATCTCTTGGCAAATTTCTCTGTTTTGCAATGCGTGAGTTGGCTCTATACAGCTTGTCTATTCTATTATCCACCACCTCTGGTTCAACTTTCAAAATCTTCGCCAACACCTCCACACAGGTTGCCCTCAGGTTTTCACGATTATGTTCTCTTAGGCCTCTTAATCTTAGAGCAAATTCCATATTTCGAAATTGTAGCATGGTAATCTCCTCTTCAAACCTCTGGCTTTGCACCCCCACCTTAAACATCTGTTCTTTTACTTCCTTTTTGTTTGCTTCAACTTCAAGATTTAAGTCCTCCACTTTTTTCTCAATCGCCAGTAAAGCATCAGTAAGAACCGTGGCTACTTTAGTTACACTCTGCTGTAATCCTTCAGTTTTTTCTTCCACCAGCTCCTTAACTTCCCCCACCACTGTTTTCATTTCTTTTTGATTTTTATTCAACCTTTCATCCAATTTACTCATTTGGCCAGAGAGTTCTCCCATATATTTCTGTATGAATGCTTTCAAATCTTCTATATCACAATCCTGTGTCTGTTTTAACTGCTTTGAAGCTGACACTGGCTTTTCCTTTGTTTGGTGTGTGGGGGAATCCCCCCCTGCTCTCTTTGAAGTCATGCCTGTACAGAGCTTAAATCCAGGCAAAAAAGAAAAGAATCTTCTTCCTTTTCCTGATCTCCCCAGGTTTACAAAAGAGGAGCAAGTTCCATTAACTTTTATGAGGAAAAGATACTTTAAAGAACTATTATTGTAAAAAACTTGTAAAACTTGTGAATAAACAAAGTCCAATTACAGCCAAACACACTTTCGCTTTCTTGTTTCACTTTCTCCTTCCGCTTTCACTGACTCTGCTTTGATCAAGCGCCATTTTCACACACTTTAACTTCAAACAGCTTGCTTTCCAAATTTTAAAAAAAACTCATTAAGAACTTTATATTCATCAAAGGATCTCACCAAGCTAGTTGTTTTTCACTTGGGAATTAGCTTCGTTCGTTTCGATTCCTCTCCAGCTTGTTCTGACAGGCAGAAGTCCCACGCCGCTCGGAGCTTCAGCAGCTTAAATAGGGAGCCCCAACAAAAGCGCTTACCAGGGCTTAGAGACCACCCTGGCAGCACTTCTGGGGCTCAACCTTTGCTGCCCACTCTCGCTCCCCCCCACTGCAAAGGGGGAGCGTTCCAAGCCGCTTTTGAAGTAATAAAGCGGCTCTACAAGCGGCGGGGGCGGCGGACGATCAAACGAGCCGCCCAGCGCCGAAGAGATCGAAACCGGAAGTCGACCCAGTCATTTTCATTTTTTCACAGTGCCAGAGGATGCCTGGGGCATTAAAATGCTGACTACTTTCAGGTGGCATCAACAGGACTTCCTCTGCTACCAGAATCAGAACCCATTACCCAAGCCTAAATGACAGATGAAAGTTGCTGATCTGGTAAGAAAATAGACTTGAATGTTGCAAAAAAGTATCTCAGAAGATGGCAATGGGAACTGACTTCCATGTAATTATTACATGGATATGTTTACTTAGTTGGGCACTGAGGCTGGCACAAGAAAATGTTTACCTTTATTATTTAACATAATTTGATTGATGCATTATCTGCCATCAAGTTGTTGATTCATATCATAATCTCCAAATAACAAAAAAGGGTAAAAAGATTTTTAAAAACCCGGACTTCCGGTGGCGCCTTCCTCGTCGGCGGCGGGCTCCTCCATGCCCGCCGGCTTCTTGGTGCGTTAGAGCCGCCTCACAGCTGGCAGGCGGCTCGCACAACCTGCTCCTCAGTGGGGGGAGCAGGCAGAGCTTCTGGGGGTGAGGCTGGGCCCCCTGAGCCGCCCCAGGAATGCTTCGTTTGTCCTGGGGAGGGCTCAGAAGGATGGCCCCCTCCATACCCTCCAGAGAATGCTCCGCGCCAAGACTGTCCTCCGCTAATTAGCGGAGCTAGACGCTGGAAGCAACACCACAGCGTCTATCGAGCAAACTGAAAGAGAAAGAAGAAAAGTCGGAGCAAGTATGGATTCTTTTACTGATTTTATTCCTGATTTTTTGGAAGAGGAAAGAGGGGAGGAGAGGAAGAGAAGTGTAGTTACCTGAGTAATTCTGAGAAGTGAAAGTTCTTGAGAAAGTTTTTTAAGATGGCGACTGGTTTTAATTGAAGAATTGCTAGAGTGTCTGAAATGGAGGCTTTTAAATAAATATCGTGTTATGTGAAAGGCACTTAAAGTAAGAAGAATTTTTCCTTATTCTTTTTTTTGGATATCTTTTTTTTCTTTTTTAAAAAAAAAACTAAAGTAAAGTAAAATAAAGTAAAGCAAAGTAAAGCAATTTAAAGTAAAGTATAGATGACTAAAGGAAGGGGGGGCTCCCCCTTGAGCCAGCTGAAGAATAAAGCTGAGATGATGCATTTGAGTGGATTGGCAGAAGGGGACTTAAAAGATCTTATAACAACTTCCTTACCAAGCATAGTTGACAAAATTAAAAATTCACAGAAGAATCTTGTGGACTTGATTGCTGGAAAGCAAGACCAATTAAGTCAAACTATTATTAAAGTAATCTCAGATATTTCAAATGTGGTGATTGATATGGAGGAGAAAGTGACTGAGATCAGTAGTAAATTTGATTCTCAGATACAAAAAATACAAGGAAAGCTTGTGGAAGCTCAGATTCGAAATCAGACCATACAGAATGATATTATCATGCTTCAAATCAAAACTATGGCATCAGCGATTAGAGTGAGAGGTATTAGAGAAAATCAGAGAGAAGATTTAAAAGCAATTTCTGCAAAGGTCTTTGCTGAATTACTTGAGAAAGAAGATGAGATAATTCTTGGTTGTATAGAGAAAGTTTATAGAGTCAACTCACGAGTAGCCAAACAACGGAATCTGCCTAGAGATGTGGTTGTTTACTTTACTGATAAAAGGTTGAGAGATGACATCTTACAAAAGTCCTACTCTGCCAGAGTGCAAGTGGAAGGTGCACAAATCAATATCTTCAAAGAGTTACCATCGAAGGTTTTAAAGAACAGGAAAGAATTTGCTTTCTTAACTAAGGAACTGAAGAAAAGTAATATCCCATTTAGATGGGATTTACCAGTTGGCTTAATTGTTAGATATCATGGTGTGAGATATTGTTTGAATACTATTGGGAAAGCAGAACACTTTTATAAAAATATCTTCAAGAGAGCCATTGAATATGGGAAGAACAAGAAACAAGAAAGAGAGTCTGTAAAAGGCAGACAGAAGGAAGAGATTCAAAGTATGAACCAAAGAATGTTAAAAGTACAAGGAGTACAAGGTGGTTTTTTAGAAGATCCTATTAAGGACTTCTCAGATGGGAAAATTGAATATCCTGGTGAATTCAGAGTAGGAGCACCGGATCCTGAACTGCGGGAGCAAGATTTTAAAAATTTTATAACTCGAGATGAACAGCAGCAGGGGTCCAATGCTCCCCAAGAAATGGAAGGTGATGTCAAACAGCAGGAAGAAACCGATGAGGAAATTCAAGTGGTATTTACTGATGAGTGTCGTGAAGTCCTTCAGCATCTACAGTTTTTATCAGAATATATGGAAAGTGTGGTAAAAAGTTTATAAAAATTTTCTAAAGTCTATATTAAGTTGGATTTATGGATTATAATGACTTCATCCGGAGTTGGAGGTTTACAAAAATTTGTACTACCTGGAATTGGATTTATTATCCTGAGTAAGTTTAACAGATTGCTGCAGTAGTAGCAGCAATCTGTGATTACCCTATTATAAGTTCTTTTTCTGGAACTTATCATCCAGGAGGAAGGAATGGAAATGAAAACATCTTACAGCCAGAAGGAGTGAATAATAAAGGGTGGCAGGATTTGAAAGAGTTTTTTTTAAAAAAAAAAAAAACATCTGGGAATGCAGTTTCTAGAGATTTTTTCTTCCGTTTTGTTTGATTTTTATCTCAAGGATTGGTGGAGCTGCATTGGATTTTTCTTTTTTTTCTTGTTGAAATAGTATAAATTAGTTGGAATGATTCTACCTAGAGGAGAGAATATCTTCGTGGTTGCATATTGTTTATACAAGGTCACACGGGGGGTTTAAGTGGAATGTTTTATTTCACTGATGGGGGCAGATAGAAGACGAAGCCTATTGGAATTGGATAAATGTGGAGAAAGAATATTTAACTTCAATCAAGATGAAGAAATTACATCCAAGATGTAATTTGGATTATGGAAAATTATAATATATGCATAATTGCATTATACTGTATGTTTTATGTTTTTCTTTTTTTTTTTGTTTTTTGTTCTTCAGTGTTTTTTATTTTTATTTTTATTTTTTCCTTAACTAAGGGGAGCAGTTGGGATCAAATTACTTGATATTATTTGATATGAATGTGTAGGTTACACTATTTTGGGGGGATTGAGTTAGGATTGAGTTAGGTATATGACTTGTAATGGGTTATATAAAGGCTAGAAATTCTTTAAATTGCTAAATATGATAATGGTTGTTATCTTTGGGTGTTTTTCTTATTATAGTATTGTTAATTTTAGATAAACATTTATTTGTATGGATTTTTTCTTCTCTTTTTCTTTTTCTTTTTTTTTCTTAATACTTTTTTAGTTCTTTTTTCTCTTTCTTCTCTCTTTCTTTTAATTTAGAATTGAATATATAATAGTTTTCGCTTTTCTCTTTGTTATAAATTTTTGTTGATTTTCTTTTTAAAAAAAATGTGTAGCGGAAGTCAGGGGGGAGGGGAAGGGAAGGGGTGTGGCTGGGGGGAGGTTGGGGGGGAAGGGGAGGGATGGGCGGGGGAGGGGGAGGGGTGAAAAAGGGGGAAAATTTTGTATTGTAAAACTTTTTCAATAAAAAAAAAAAGATTTTTAAAAACCCAAAACTATATGGGGTATATATATCGAAATACTAAACATTCCTTCTGTATATTCTTGGATTATTTGGAAAAGCAAATGTTAGTGTTAATTCCTTTTATCAGAATTGCATTATGGGATATGCTATCTTCTTACTTGCGTTTCAGCACTGGTTTTAGGTTGATGTCAAAACTTGTTCTAAAACAATATTCAAAACAAAGGCAAGAAAGGACATAAGAGAAATATCCAGAGAACGTAGAGGAAAACAAACACATACACAAACAAAAAGCTTGTGTTTGGGGAGAAGTTTGATAGCTTCTTTGCTGGCTCAGGATTTCCATAAATGAGTAGTAACTTTGAGACTCCTCCAGAGACAAAGCATGGGATGGGAAGGATTTTGTGATAAACCAAACTAATTTTGCTAAGATTTCTCATAATGGTAATGCTCATTGCCTAGTTTGCCTCTAGACATTTACAAATAAAACTTGAAAAATCTGTTCATCTATTTTGTGAACTACCCATTGCAATTTCCCTCCATTTCTAAAATATACGGATTAAAGAGCAGGGAAACTTTTTTTAGTACAGAGCTCACAACCAAGGAACCTGTTGCTAAAATTCACCTCTGGGAACAGCTAATTGGGGGTATTCCAGGAGGCCGATCCACCCACCAATCAGCTTTTTCCTTATTTTCCTCCCCAAAAACTAAGGTGCGTCATGTACTCCTGTGTGTTATACTCTGAAAAATCCGGTAAGTGAACAAATACAAAATGAGAATCTGGCAATAAGTACTAAACTGGAAGAAAGTCTGAGCTAATGGAAAGTTAACATTACGTGAAAAAGTGGCAGAAAGTTGCAACACCATTCCATTTTTTAAGTCCTATTAAAATCCTGAAAAATTTAAAGCAACTTTCTTCAACCTCAGCAGTCTCAAATATGTGGCCTTCACATCCAACAATCCATACAGTATAATCTGTGCAGGTTCTTTGCTTGCTTTTCCAAGTTATAATTGCTTCAAGATAAACTCCTAGTTGAATATTATATGTAGGCAGTGTTACATGTAGATGCTCCGAAAGATATAAGCCTTAAAAAAAGAACAACCAGTAGTCTAGTCAATTGTTTCAAACATACTAGATTGATCCAGAACATTTGGATTTTTATGGAATGTGAGAACAACCTTGGAAAATGAGGGAAGAGATGCTGCCTAGGGAATGATCAGATAAAAGGGGAAGGAGTCCACAACTGAATAAGGAACAAAGAAAAAGGAGGTAAAAAAGGACAGGGGGCAATTTGACTTGCAAAATTATGTTACCATGGCCTTACAAAAAAGTAGATTTAGCTCATTTTGTGTTTCGTGTTCGGTCAGTTTGGGATCTAAGTAAATGGACTGGCACACCACACATTGGATGACTTTCTTTTTATGATAAATGTTTATATTTATGTTTATGTTTATTGGATTTATATACCGCCCTACTCCCGAAGGACTCAGGGTGGTGAACAGCCATAAAGTAAAATACATATATGCAAAATTTAAAAACAGAATAAAACCAAATTAAACAATTTGGCCCAAGACAAATGTAAAAACCCATGTAATTTAAAACAGATTAAAATTTGCATTTTAAAAAGAAAAAAGGGAAAAAGATTAGGCCAGGCCTACTTGATGAAATAAAAAGGTCTTGAGAGTGTGGCGGAAGGTGCACAGATCCGGGATCCTCCATATCTCCGGGGGGAGCTCGTTCCAGATAGTAGGTGCCCCAACAGAGAAGGCCCTCCCCCTAGGGGCCACCAGAGGTTTTAGTTTAGTGTTAGTTTTTCAGTCAAATTTCCTTTATATATCAGCAAAGCAGACACCAAATTGCGATAGCATTCATTGGCAAGAATGCCCAAACATGTAGACCAACCTAAGAGGAGCCAATATTTTTTCATAGAAATGAATTTTACTGTGAAATGTGAACATGATCAATTGTACAAGTCAGGTCATTGTCTTTAAGCAGAAGTAATAGCCATATTAAATGGAAATGATTGGGTAGTTTTTAAATTGCTTTTTTTTAAAGAAAGGAATAGAAATCCTAAAATGCTACCGATGGCCAAAGAAAAATGTGTTATGATTTTTACTGGAAGCCAAATAAGCACATTAATGCAATGTGCCATGAGAAAATCACATAGAAGAAGCTAATGGGAGAGTCTGTCGAGCCATTTTCATCTCAAACCTATGACTTCTATAGAAAGACTTCAGTTTAAAAAATAAGCAGGAAAAATATAGCTGTCTATATACTTGAACTTCCTTCCTTCCTTCCTTCCTTCCTTCCTTCCTTTCTTTCTTTCCAGACTAATGTGTGGCTGATAAGGAGAATAAGACAAGTAATTGCTTTCAAAGATATCTCCAATATTCCAATGTGCAGTTGAAATTTGCAGTTATTTGAAGGCTTGGAAAAGAAGACTTTTACTTTTATTCTTGATTCATAAAAAATTCTGTACCTTAAATGAAGATGGGCATGATAAATGCAATATCTAATGGAAAGGGAGGAATTTTAAAAGCAACAAATTGGCATACAAACATCGCACAAACTTTGTTGACTACAGGTAACGCAGATCTATTGCAGCACAGGCCATAGGTATATCCACTGCATTTTTTTCTCCTCTTCTCTCTTCCACATTGACTGAAGTTTTGAAACAAGAAGAACTGCTAATACAACCTCAGTATAAACCTGGTATAGAATTAGGGTTATTTCCCAATTCCCAGTCAAATAGCTCTGCCTCCATGCCTCCATCACCAGACTGTAGCATTGTGACTAATCAGATAATAAATAAGATTTCCCTAAAGTTAATTTTGTCTTGTACTGGCTTCATAATATATCTATTCAATTTTGTTGATAACAGCAGGTTGTTCTTGCATTTTTTAAATTTTTTTTCTTTTATTTTCCAGTGTAGTTTGTGATTTTCTAGTAATAAAGTTCAGTCCTGCTGAGGTTTTTCACATCTGTCAAGGTTACTGAAGTGCTGCTTTGCAACTGGTAACAGAGTCTCTAATGCTATTAAAAATAATAAATATTGTTATGAGAAAAAGAATAAATCATACCGTAATTTCTTCTGAACTAGCTAAAACTGCCAATGCTTATTAAAGGATAAACTAAATGCAGGAGGGTTTGAAACTGGCAGGAATACAAATATATGGATCTTGTTCAAATCAGCTATGTTTTCCCTTATTTTCCCTAAGTAATTCCGTGAAGAAGGCCAAAAATCCTTTCACATTCATGTAAAAGTAGATACTTTCATCCCTTTCTGCTATTCAGGATCTTAAATTTCAACCCAGAGCACTACATTAACTTTCGAGTAAAAGGAATTAGAGCTTCTCTTTAGGTCTCCAGATCAATGTACAGAGATTAGAAAAACTAAGGCACATGAAAGACGACACAGGAACTGGGTAGAGTAGCCATTGAAATACCCTAAGCAAGAAAGACAGTGAAACTAAGCAAGGAAGATATAATCAAAGAAAAGTTGTTTTTTTTGGGGGGGGGGGAAGCAACAGCTAAAAAGCCTCCTAAGAATAAAGAGTAACATTAGATGTGTTTGTTTGTTTATATCCTGCCTTTATTAGTTTTATAAATAATTCAAGTGGCATACCCAATACTCTTTCCTTCATATTTTCCCCATAAGAAAAATCCTATGAGTTGGCAGGACTGGACCAAAGTCACTTGGTTAATAGCCTGGGGTCTTAACCGCTAGACCAAACCAGTTAACCTATCAGATTTTTTCAGACACTACCTTCCCCACAAAACACACAACAGACTAATGGTGGGTTGCTCCCAGTTCTGTCTGGTTCTATAGAACCGGTAGTAAAACCGATGGGAGGCTCCGCCCACCCACCACGGCATCATCATGGGTGATCTGTGCATGCACAGAAGTGCGTGTGCTCCCATTGCGAACTGATAGTAAAGGTAAGTAGAACCCACTCCTGCAACAGACCGTTCTCTGTTAGACATTAGGCGAGGTTCCTGCTGAGGCAAAGCATAGCGATAAATGTCAGAAGGCATATCTGGAGACACTAGAGTCTAAACAATTAGGTTATTGTTTTTTTTCCATCCATGTCCTTTTAATCAGTCTGTCTTCTGTTTCTACCTCTCATGCATTCAAATAAATGTGGGAACCAAGCTAAATTCTTCTTAGTTATAACTCCTTATTCTGAAATACTTACAAGGAGGTATGAGTAAAGCAAAATATTTTATGAGGTTCTTTCACCTGAAAAGTGTCTTAGAAAAAAAATGTATAAAAAGAACTACCAAACAGGTATAAAGAAAACTGACAACATCTAGAGCTATTTCGTTTAGAACAAAGGTGAATATGGAAGGAAGTAATGTGAGTTATAGAGAAGGTGGAATGAGGAGAGATTTTTCCCATCTCTCATAGTAATGGAACCTGAAGATGAAAGATGGATGATCCAGGCTGTTAAAAAGAAATAAATGTTCATGCAGCACATAGAAAAAGTTTGGAATTGGAAAAGAGCCCCATTATTCCCAATGGTCTAGTAGATGAAAGCAAGTTATAGCATTTGTGGAATTATGTCATTGCACACATTATAGCATTAAAATTAGTGCAGGTTACAAGCACAATGCAAATTATGTAAATCACCAGAGAAATGTTATTGAATGATGTGAAGGGCATTGTATGTATATTGTATGTTAGTATTTACTTACTGGATTTTATATGCTCCTCCAGTCCAATCCAGCACCACTCGAAAAGGCTAACATTCTGTTCTTATTGTAAAAGAAGAATCAAACTTTAAAAAATGTAATAAAATAACAGAAAAAGAAGATACTAAGAGAAAAACTAAGATCACCGAGAAAAAAAGCATCCACACACAACCCAAAATAGGACTTCTAACTTATACTAGACTTCTTAGGACTTAACTAAATGCCAGGTTTTAATAGCTGTCCTAAAACACTCAGCACAGTGACTAGGCTGGCCTTGAATGCTAAGATTTTACAAAAAAACTGAGCAACAGCAGAGTAGCCTTGAACCCTTGGGGCCTGTAGATGCCAATATCTCATGAAAGGGAGCCTGAAAGAAGCTTACTCTGCTTCATTTACTGGATAGGCAGAAGCTTCTCAAATCCAGAAATATCCAGATTCTAAGACTTATAGGGCTTTAAAAGTGACTACCAGCCCTTTGAATTCTAAGTGGTAGTTGACTGCTAATTAGATTACAGATGTTACATAGGGCAGGCCCGTAAAGAGCAAATTACAATACTCCAAATAAAGATCAGTAAATTAACTGTACTTCAATAATTACCATTTCCTTGGGTTGCTTTAAAAGGAAATTAGACAACTAGTATAAGATTATATTGAGAGAACCAATTTGGGGTAGTGGTTAAGATATCAGACTAGGAACCAGGAGACTGTGAGTTCTAGTCTTGCGCAAAGGCAGTTGAATAATGTTGGGCCACTTTCTTTCATCCTCAAGAAGACGACAATTTTTCACTTCGGGAAAATCTTGCAACAAAACTGCAGGGATTTGCCCAGGTAGTCTCTGAAAATTAGACAGATTGAACAGAAAGAAAAATGATTTTAGTACTTTCAGTAATTGGGTGCACCATCAATTGCTGACAGACAATTTTTTTCTCTACCTGTTTTGGGATTCGCGATGAAGAAAGAGGGATAACTGGTCCAGAGCTTTATTTGATTCAAATTGTTCGTCTTACATTACCTTGTTAATGTGATTAGGCACAACAGAACATGAGTGTGATAAAGGAACCAGGCAATTCAGCTTGGCAACTGAGAATTAGAATTTCAAGTGGAGATTTAACACAAGCCTCAGACAAAGAAATAAATGGTATTGGAAGCAAGGCTAAGATCAAAGAACATTCTTTGAGTTTGAAAATCAACTGTACCAAGATGTTGGCAGTCAAGACAAGATCACATGCATTGTGTCTGGATATTTGCCTATTTCCAATGGAATAATGTAATGATAAGGGTTTTTTTCTCAAGTCATCACATTTTTTTAAAAATGTGACATTTAAGTACTGGCATACAATCCTCTAGACCAGGGGTCTCCAACCTTGGCTACTTTAAAACTTGTGGACTTCAACTCCCAGAATTCCTCAACCAGCAGCTGGCTGAGGAATTCTGAGAGTTGAAGTCCACAAATCTTAAAGTTGCCAAGGTTGGAGAGCCCTGCTCTGGACTATAGCTCCCCTTCCCAAGCAAAATCAAAACAAAATTAAACCACTGCCACCACTCCTTTTTTGTTTTTTCTTAAGTATTGGTCATCATAATCTGAGATAAAATTAATCTGTATATTTTTGTCATCTGAAGATCTAAATGCTTCATTCTTCGCAGTTCCTTCAGTAATTAAGGAATTGGGCCCTAATTCATATTTCTGTGATTTTGAAGTAAATTAAATTAAAATAAAATAAATAATCTAATTTATATTAAAATGAGGGCCCTCAATAAAAAACTTCCATGATTATTATCTTTATCATATGTGATCATAGACTTTATGAAGATATCAAGATAATATCGCATTTTCCTCACAATAGTAACTGTCTTAATGTTTTGATGATGATGATGAGGAGGTGTCTTCAACTTATTTTTGACTTCTAGAAACCATATAGATAGATTTTATCCATGTTTAATGTTTTACTAATAGTTAATTCTAGTAATGTTAATTTAACCTCATTGTCTTCTCCTCTCAGCTTCCCCATTAGCAATTTACATAGCCTTCTTGGTTTTACAATTGCTGTTTTTGAAGAATTGTGGCTTTACAAATTGGAAGGAGGCATGTGAATGAAACATATCGATACATTTGGGAGTTTTTTTGCTTCATTTTAAAACAAATATGCCTTCTTTTTTATCCACTTTCAGTATATTTACTAATGAATGGTAATTTGGTCCTACTTTTTGTAAGATCCATGTCTAGGCATCAATAGAAAAGCATTTATATGGCTCAAGGTTGAACTATGGAGTCCTTGGTACTCTGCTTGGTTGGTTGTTTGCAGACATTTCATTACCCAATTTGGTAACATCATCAGTGCTAGCGAGACTGAGGTTTGCTTCTTGCTTATAGGCAGTAGGTCATCTTGCAGGAGCTGGGAGAGGTATAGTTTTCTCCTTGGTAGTTCCTTGAATAGGGAACTCTTGTCTGCTTGATTGTTTCTGTGGCATTAATCCCAATTTATATGTTGTTGATTGCTGGAGAGGATGTATTCTGATCTTTTTGTTTCCCTTTTTGTTTTTTATTCCTAATTATCTCTTAAGAATAGTGTGTAACAAAGGAAGTGAAAAGATCAAAAGAATCCCCACCCCCCAAAACAGTGATGATGTCACCTAGTTGGGAAATAAAATACCTGCAAGCAAACAGTCAAAGTCAGAGACCATCAATGATTCCAAATACAGGCAATATGCAGACTTAAAAAGCAATTGGAAAGAAATAGAAAATCCATCTAAACTAAACTTTTTTTCCTTTCATCCATCCATCCATCCCTCCATCCAAACATCCATCCATCCATGTCATTTGTACTTCAAAACATGAGTAATTTGCAATGTATATTTAAGAAAAGATTGACAAGGAGATGTTCATAGACTTGTGTTCCACAATGCATTCTGGGGCTGTGCTGTCTATTAATAGTACATGAGTATTAAAGGAACTATTAAAGGAACACAAAATCAGTATTACTTGAATTATCTAGAGAACTTTCTGAATGTTTTGAGTGGATTGGTTTCCCAACATGTAGAACCAATGAACTAAAAAGAAACACATGATGTGACCCTTTGAGAGCTGAATGCAATGAAATTTCATATAATGTATGCCAATTAGTGTACATTCAAAGTGACAATAAAGTTATTCTAAGTCAGGTCTAAGTCGAAGAATAATCACAAGTAGTCTGAAAAAAATAGAGAAGCCTAGGCAATTGGTTCTTTTGGATCCAAAGCAGAGGTGGATTTCAGCAGGTTCTGACCAGTTCTGGAGAACTGGTAGCAGAAATTTTGAGTAGTTTGGAGAACTGGTAGTAAAAATTCTGACTGGCCCCGCCTCCATCTATTCTCTGCCTCCCAAGTCCCAGCTGATCGGGAGGAAATGGGGATTTTGTAATAACCTTCCCCTGGATTGGGGTGGGAATGGAGATTTTACAGTATCCTTCCCCTGCCACGTCCACCAAGCCATGCCATGCCATGCCACATCCACCAAGCCACATCCACAGAACCGGTAGTAAAAAAATTTGAAACCCACCACTGATCCAAAGACAATAAATAATCCACTGACTCAGAGGGATTTTAAACTTGATTAATATCTCAAGCAAACATTTAAAAGCATCATGTAAAAAAAAACATATAAATCAAGCAAAATGATACCCAAATTAAAAGCTGTCAGATGCTTCTTGAGGAGTCAGCAGAGATACCAGTTCCCACAGTGCTAGGTTCTGTGCAGAAGGTCCCAGCTTAAAGGTCAGTATTAGGGTTTCTAGTAAAACGCACCATGACTTCCTGCCCCTTCTTCACTTGATCATGGGACTGCATGATCTGACCGTGTTTGAGTGGCACATGACTTGAAAATCTGAGACCTTCACAGGTAAGAAAAGCTTTGCAGTTATGCGAATATTCCATTTTCCTTTATTCAGCATGCAAGAGTGAAAAACAGGTTAGCTCTGAATAAATTCTAAACTTTTAAACTTTTACTAGGAAGGAAAAATCAAAATATATCATTAAAGTCCTTGAAATACAATGGTTTTCTGCACTGCCACTAAGAAGCTTTTTTAAGAGCCATGATGTAGGTTAAAAGAATTGTGTTATTACTGTTTTCTTGAATTCTCAATATGTGCTTGGTCTGGAAACTAAAACATTGCTGCATATTGTTTAATTTTTCTTTGTCCTTCATAGAGTCTTTTGTGTTCCACATACTGTACAAAACACTGATATGATTTGCTTTGAAAAATCTCTATAGGACATTGCAATGTCCTATTGTTTAAGTATAGATATTTCATGGATTTGCTTGTAATATCTCTTCTGGTTGTGGTCTTGCAAGTTTTCACAAAGTTAAATATCATTGTTATGTACTATTTTACTTATTTATTAACCACTCACACAGCAGCGATGAAAAATGCTGGAGATAACTTCTCTTTTAAGTCTAACAAGCGTAGAAAAAAAACATACAGTGCCTTTTGTTTCATTGTACAAAAGATCTGATCTAAAGCAAGGATATGCAATAATGAAGCCATAGATTTCCTAGAATGGTTTGGGGAGGTTGAACTCAGAGGCAAGATGAATGCACAATAGAATGGTTATATGGTGAAAGTCAATGGTATGAATCAGGTGAATATCTGTAGCTTAAGTATTGTTGAGAAAAGCCAAAAATCAGGCCAACATCAGAAAATAGGAAATAGGTTTAGTCAAAAAGAAAAATAGCTGACATTTATTTTAGCAGCATAAAATGCTAAAGATTGAAACACTAAGATTTTATTTAACACCTTAGACATAAAGATTATCATATTGATAGCTATGATGTAACCTTTCAGTAACTGGAAGGATTGGCAACCTCTTGCCACAATTAGCAGCCATATTTGTGCTCTGAATTATGCTGGCCAGCTATTTCTCATGACAAGATCTTCATCTTTTCTTCATCTCCTGACAGGTTCTTCACCTTTTCCAGTGAATCCAAGTGAATCAATTGGATTTACTTCATGGTGAGAAAGGCTGCAAGATGTTTACTTTAGTTGGTACAGATAACGAACCGTACCAACTAGATTCATTTGATTCATGAATCAAAGTAGATTCATTTTTATGAGCATGCATCAACAGTTGCAGTTTTTCTATTCTTTATAGGGCAGCGAAGTCTGGAGGTTTAAAAAAAAAGCGGAGGGAGGTCAAGAGTTGGAAAAAAGCAGAAATGTTAGAGCCATTGATCTGTAATCAATTGTTTATAATTCAGTCATGCCACATTTGCCTGTACTCACCATATTATAAAGCAATTCTCTGGATAATGTTATGTTGTTCTAGTAATACTTTTAGAGTTAAGCCTATTCACACATCTTTGTTGGTCTTTGAATATTATCACTTATTTCTTTGTATCTCTGTCCCTCCTAATGTGTTAAAATGGCTTAATCCTTTTCATGTTTCCTGGTTCTAATAACCCAGATTTAGTCCTGGCTTAGAATATCTGCTTCTGTAATGAAAGACAACAAGATTCAAATATGGATTAGTTCTAATAAGTAATTTATCTTATTATCACAATCTTCTTTAGTCTTTCGGTACTGTTCCTTGTCTGTAATTGGTTTCACAAGTATACATTTGAATGAAAACTGTCAGAGGGTTCCAGTTATGGTATGAACAAAGGAAATTCTGGCTCAGATTCTAAAACTGGGTTTTAGAAAATTGCATTCTAATCTGAACTGATTCAGGATTGTTGTACTTGGTTCTTGTAGTCTCTTCCTGGAGACATTTATGTCCTATCCTACTATAGATACCTACCTTCAACTCAGCTTTGATGCAGGTTTTCCTGGCATATAATGGAATAGAATAGGAATATAGTATTAAAAATGGAGAAATAGAAGAAGGAGAAAGCAGAACATGATATGGTTATATGGATCCTTTCAGGGAGCCATCATTTTCATTCCAGTGACAGAAAGAATGCTCTCAAGTATTTATATATTAAGTGTTAATTTAACGTTTGAGAATGAATGAATATGTTGAAAATTATCTGCATAAACAAATATGCAGCAAACAGTAATATTTGCACTGGGAAGAATAAATGAATAACTAAAGTCTTCCTTATGATTTACTCATAAAGCTTTCCCTTTGGAACAAAGATTTGCAATTTAGAAGCTCTTGTAAAAATAAATTGTCTAGATAGGGACATTTTAGGAGGACTTACTGGTTTCAGATGATTCTGAATGTTCATTTGTTTAAAGAACAGCAATATCTTGAAGCTTTCTTGAAGCTTTCTTGTCATTGTCAAAAAAATAGGAAATGTACGGGAGGCAGAAAATGAGCCATCAAGTATAACTGAATTTGCATATGTGAAAAATGTGAGCATACTATATTTAGGTTTTCCCTCTGACTTCATGGAAATGTTTATAAGTCATATTGCTTTTTTGATCTATGTCAGGTGGAGGCATTAAGAAAATTGGATTAAAAATGTCTTCTTCATATTGTCCTAAACTCTTAAAGAGAACAGTCCCAGATCACCTTGGGGAAAAAAAAAACCTTGGCAAAAATTATAAAAAATATAGAAATGTCCAATGTATGAATGTCCAATGTCTAATGTATGACCAAGACTTTTTGTAATACATGATTTCTTCAAATTTGCAAAACTATAATTTTTCTATTTTAATAGTCTTTGTAGATTTTTTTAAAAAAAAGTTTTCAAATGTTTCAGCTGATATCTTTCTCCATAATTATTTGTTCTACATTGACAGTTTGAGTCAAAACCAGTTATTACTGTGACATCCCTGGTTTTCTAAATTAATTGAGCAGTACTTTCATTGGAACTGTAAATCATTACTTAATAAAGACCCTTTATAGATTTCAGGAAATGAGCAAGATATTAAGGAAAATAATATTCTATGGAAATCCAACTCATAAATCTATAATTGTCTTGTCATCAGTCTTATAAATGAATCTCTTAAACATATTAGTCATATGGGTTTTGAGGGCAGAGGTGTTTGCTTCTTTCCTTTTGAAAAAAATAAAACTTTCATAACTTTACTTGATATTCCGTCGTGGGGGGGGGGGAATCAATGTTAGTGTAATTTTTAGAGATATTTATAAGTAATGGTACAGAAATCTTCCCGAATCAACATTTTAATGAACATTTATTAAATATCCACACCAACATTATGACTGGAACACCAAGATAAACAAGTGAATTGCTTTATTATTTAACAATAACAATTCTATATAAATTTATAATGCAAAATAAAGTATTTACGGAAGTAGAATTGGAAAAACTGCAAAGTCTACCCAGCGCAAAGAAAATCCTTGCTAGAAGTAGTTCAGACTGTAGAGGCAAAGCAGGGAGAACTGGCAGTACAGGAAGCCATCAGAGGTATTGAATTGTTTTCCTTTCCAAAGTAGGCATCCTCTCCTTGGCCCTCTTCTCAGAAAGAGCAAAGTCATCTAACAAAAGAAGAAAAAAGGAAAAAAGGAATAATTGATAGCTAACACAAATATTTAAATATGCCAACACAATAATATCAAATGTAAGCACCAGCACACTGTAAGAAACAAACCAACTAATATACAGCATAGCTTATTCAGTTTTAACTGAATACCTCGGATGCAAAATCAGCAAACAAAAAGAAAAGTCAAACAGTACACCACCAAAATGAAAGAGCAGGCTAGAAAATACAATAGCATGCATATAAGCTAAAAAAGATGAAAGAAAAGAAGCTGAAGAACAGGAAGATTTAAAAAATGCATGATTAAGAAATATAACCTAGGAAAAAAGAGAAGATTAAGGAAGCACTGGAAATAATAAAGCAGCAAATAACAGCTAGACAGGAAAATTAGCAGACATGAAGCTCAACTTATCCTACTTAGGTGGGCATAGAATATTGCAAGTATACCAGATAGTTCAAGAAGAAAAAAGGGCATTGGAAGAATATCTGAAGACACATGGCGAGAAAAAGTATAACATGGCCAATACATCAAAAATAAAAAAGAAGACAAAGCTGATAACAATAAGACTTAGCAATAGCTAAAAATAGGAAAGTTGAAGAAAAAGATAAAGAAGCTAATTCTGTCTGCACAAGACCAAACCTTAAAAACAAAGGCATACAAAGCCAGAATTGAGAAGACAGAGAGCAAATGCTGACTCTGTAAAGAAGAAACAGGGTTCACAGGATATCAACAATTGTTGGTAAGAAAGTCAACCTGTCTGGATCATGGACACTAGACAGTAGAACAGAAGAGAAAGAATTGGAAAAAACACAAAATACAAAAACTTAAAAATAGAAGTAGAATGACAATGACAAAAGAAAGCAAAGAATGCCTTGGGTCTAGTCTGAAAACATCTGGAGAACCACTTGAATACCATCAGCATTAATAAAATCACCATGATCAATTACAAAAGGCAGCTTTACTTGAACTAGCTTACATCCTGTGAATATACCTTTAACATCATCAAACCACAATATCTGCTTATCTCAGATCCTTGGGAAGGACTCAGTAAGTGGACAAAAATGCCAAATTCAGTCCAAAACATTTAATAGTGTGACCAACAATAAAATATCATCTAAGAATTCTTGATGCCATAAACCAAAGCAAGTCACCCACCCTTGTCCTCCACTGTCTCCTGAAGTTTGCTCATATTCATATTCATTGCACTGATGACACTATATAACTATCTCATCGTCTGACATCCCCTTCTTTTGCCTTCAATCTTTCCCAGTCTTTCCCAACATCATTTTCCAATGAGTCCTCTCTTCTCATTTGGTAGCCAAAGTACAAGTAGTCCTCAACTTACAATCACAATTGAGCCCAAAATTTATGTTGTTAAGTGAGAAATTGGTTAAGTGAGTTTTGTTCCATTTTATGACTTTTCTTGCCACAAATTAAGTGAATCACTGCAGTTGTTAAATTAATAACACGGTTGCTAAGTGAATCTGGTTTCCCAATTGACTTGGCTTGTCAGAAGGTTGCAAAAGGAGATCACATGACTATGTGACATTGCAACTGTCATAAATGTGAGTCAGTTGTCAAGCTTCCGAATAAAAATCACATGACCGTGGGGACGCTACAATGGTCATAAGTCATTTTTTTCAGTTTCATTGTAATTTTGAATGGTCACTAAATGAATTCTTTTAAGTTGAGGACTATTTATGTTTGACTTTCAGTATTTGTTGGTATCTGTCCTTCTAAAGAACAATCCTTTGGAATTGGCTGATTTAATCTCCTTGATGTCCAAAGGATACTCAACAATCTTCTTCAACATCACAATTTGAAAGCATCAATTCTTTGGTGATCAGCTTTCCTTATGGTCCAAGTCTCATAGCCATACATTGCTATTGGGAAGAACATAGCTTTGACTGTATGAACCTTTGTCAGCAAGATGATGTCTCTGGTTTTTAATGCGCTGTTTAGGTTTGCCATAGCTTTCCTCCCAAAGGTCTTTTAATTCCATTGCTATAGTCACCATCTAAGTGATCTTGGTTTAAAAAAAAAATAACAAGCATCAATATTTGGCCTGACATCCTGTAGAGGAGAATTCATTTAAAAATATAGATACCACCAAAAAGAACATGTACTTTGGTGTCACCTAGTATCAATTCATAAATTGTGATATGAAATGCTCAATGACAAGGGTGTCAAACTTATGGCGTCACGTTGTTGTCACGTGACGTATTGAGACTTTTTCCCCTTCGCTAAACTGGGGTGGGCGTCGCCACTGCGTAACACATCTGGGCCACAGGCCGTGAGTTTGACACCCCTGCTCTATGAGATAGTATTTCTCCTGAAGATCATGGATGCTGGAGAGCTGAGTTAACTGAAGATGTTTTTAAAGTAGATTGATTGTTTTTAGAAGCAGTGGATTTTAAATAAGTCCAAACAACCCTCCTGTTTGTTGAATGTTGGTTGACAGAATCAAGATTTTTCTATACTTATGATTGATCCAATTATATACTTTAATCTATATCAGTGTGAGAAAGAAAGTTACATTTTTATTCAATTGGAGAAATTTATGATAGTAAATTGGCTTGAATCATGGAATGTTTTATATGAAAATGACATTGAAGGTTTATTGCTGATTTATTAAAGTAGTATAAAATGGAATTAAAGTGTGCATGAGAATAAATTCAATAATTAGTTTAATATTGGAATAGGAATAAGACAAAATGTGCATTGTCACCTTGGTATTTATGCAATCCTTATTATTCTGCTATTGGTATATGTTGCAAATGAACCTGCATTTTCGTATGCAGATAATGATGTTGGCTGAGAACCAACTTTTATTATTTGCCTGTTGGATAGATTGTATAATGTAGGGAGCACAGATCTGAAAATTAATGTATCAAACATCAAGATAGCTGTGTTTGATAGGGAAAATAAAAATAAAAAACTGCAAGTAATTCAGAAACAGAAAAACACTAAGGAAAGTAGAAGAATTTGTACACCTTGATGTAATGTTTATTAAGATTTGAGAAGTATTAAGATGTTATATGCTAGTGAAAAGCAAATATGTGACCTGCTGAAAAGAATACATATTTGTGAAAAGAAGCAAAAAATGTCTCTATACTTTGTTATATGAAAGTGAGAATTTCAAAGTGAGAAATACAAATTGAATGTTATGAATGAATTACTTAACTCATCAAACAAGAGACAGCTTCATTCATAAAGTGAAAAGAGGTAGAATCAATAACAAACGGATGTTGAAAGAATGTGTTTTCAATACATAAGAAAGTCATTAATATACACATTAAAGTGATTTGGTCATATAGCAGTATACTTAGTATTTGCTATGTTAATAAAGTATTCAGATATAAACTATGATACATTATTCAAAATTTTAAAAAGACCTAATTCAATATAAATTGAATACTACACTTCTTCTTATAATAAGTATATTATATTATTGTCTTTGATATTAAGCTGGCTCCTATATCTCTCTGTCTGAGTCTGTCTGTCTGTCTGTCTGTCTATGTCTGTCCGTCTGTCTGTCTGTCTGTCTGTCTATCTATCTATCTATCTATCTATCTATCTATCTATCTATCCATCCATCCATCCATCCATCCATCCATCCATCCATCCATCCATCCATCATCATAAATATAATCTATATTACATTGTATATCCTTTTCAAACTTTGCTGGAGGAAAAGTTTAATTTGACATTCCGAAACATAACATGAACTACTTTATAAGATGCCATGGTGTTAAATACAATGCAGAATTCATTTCTTTAAAGTGCAGTTGTTTTTTATTACATTCAATTCTGATTGCTTTGAGCGTAATACAATATAATTATTGTTAACAGCAAAGTCAGGATTTTTGAAAACACAGCTTTGGCACTTCTGAGCTTTAGACTTTTACAAAATTAATTAAGACTTTCATCTATAACCTCCAGGGTCCAGGTCTCTTGCACTTTCTGAAACTAGGCTAGCTGTAATGAAATTTTGCTTGGTAATTCATCTTTAAGCATCCTGACTTTTTAATAAAGTGATGATTCTCCACTGGTGGATTAAGAAAAGCAGTTGCAAAAGATTTCTGGGCCATTCTCCAAGATTTCACCAATGCATTTGAAAGAATGCTACTAAATGCTTGAGATAGACAGAGAAACCAAATTTGAGGCAGGCAGGCACTTGGTATGGCTGTAAAATAACTGGTGGCTGAAAAGTTCCACCTTGGAATATGTCATCAGTCATGAGAAAATCCATGGTTAAAATAAACTATTATTTTCTACCTTTAATCCACTTCTTGACATTCTGTGAAATGATTTAGAGAAGGTAATAAGTTGTTGCTTTTTTCTCCTCCAGACTTAGTTTCAAGGTATACAATGTCCAAAACACCAATGGATTTTTTGTGGACCTTCAAGAGAGGATTGAAAAGTTTGCCCTTCTAGAGAAAATTTTAATTTTACAAGTTTACAGTTGTCCAAAAGAGGGGGGAAAAGATCTGAAGGGCTTATCTTTTTTTTAAATCAAGTGTCTGACAGCAGGAAGAAGTGCAAAACTTCATAAATACTAGTTTTCCTATGTACATTCTCCCTAATAATGGGACTGGGGACTTTATGTTTAATTTATATCTGACATAATAAAAGAACACTTTTGGATCAAAGACAAGTTATTCCTCTGAAATGAGCAAGGTTTGGATAAAGCCACCAATAACCAATAATTCAAATGACAGGGCAACAGCTTGAACATGTAAACATAGAAATAGACCTCCAGAACTATCAATTGCAGCTTTGGACTTTGGTGGAGCATTATAAACCAGCATCTCCAATTCTCAGAGTCACAATCTACAGAACTGGAAGTTATTCTCCTAGCACAAATCCCTAAGAAAAACATATTGGGTCCCAGAACAGGATTTCTGTAGCCGTATAACCACTTTTATTGATAAAGGCACAAGTGGCTTTGAAGGTAAGATATGTGATTTTCTAGCCCTAATGTGATGGACTTCAATAACACAGTAGTTTCCCAGGAAGTAGGGAACTCCTTCCAAGGAGTGGGAGGGAGTGGGTGAGACAAGAGACAACACAGTCTGTAGATGGATCATGGAGAGTGGAAGATTTTTAGGATAGCCGCTATCTAGAATCTCTCAGGATATATTAATAAGGTTAGAGTAATATAGGTTTAGTCTGGCAAAGATTCTGTCTATATGAAGTAAGCAAATAAAGAATTAAACTTTGGCAGGATATTGTTCTATGTCATTTTTGTGCCAAACCTGACATCTAGCAAACCACCAATTATGGTTATTCTTGCACAGGGTTCATCTATGCACTTTAACCTCAAGTCAGAGCTATTATAATGCACAGTATGTGGGACCCCCACTGGAATTATCCTGGAAGCTGAAGGTCATAACCTACTGCAACATCTCACAAAGGCTGCTTATTTGCTATGGAGCAAAATTCAGATGGTAAAGTTTTAATATACAAAGTTTCATATTCTTTAGGATCTGGATAGATAAAGGAACACATGTACTTATGCATTAGTTATCAATGAGAATTTAGTAGGATGGTCTCTTGAGGATGTCATATTTGCCAAAAGTTTGATATAGAATATGTCAATATGAAAAAAAAGAAAACTTTCTTAAACAAGCATTCTGGATGAAGAATTCCATCTGTATAGATACAATTTTATGCCATCTTTATATATATGTCCACCAGCACTTTTGATAAAAACTATTTTGTTCTGCTTTCTGATTTGGCCTCATGTTATGGTTTACCATGGTTTAAAAGTATTAATGGTTTCAGGCACATTAATGTTAGGAAACTTTATTGAATAATTCATTTTTATGTTTACATTGGTTTTAATTACAAGAAGCTGCTCTTAATTGTTCCTGCTTTCAGGTCTATGTTGTTGATGTTTTTGTTTTTTGTTTTTTTTCCTAGTTGAAAAGCAGGTTAACATTTCCATAAATAAAAGTCCTTGTTGGGTAACATTGCATGGTAATCTTTTTTTAATGGGATAAAAAAAATATATAAAATTTTTTTTTAAAAAAATCCCCATAGACTTTTTAAAGTTGTGTAGGTGTTGGCGTTTTTCTTGAATTTCATAACACATTGCAATAAATAAACAAGCAAATAAATAAATAGAATGGTAGCCTTGTGTTGTGCCAAGGACTAATAGTATCAGAAGACAAATTATTGGGAATGCTTTGGCAGCTGGATTATTGAAATGTTGGTTGTCAAGTGCAATGAACTCTGCAAGAGCAAGGCTGAAACAGATGAAATGTCAGTTCCAGATCATTAATCCTAGTAATTGGGCAGTTCTGACAAGTTCATCTGATAGACATAATTATATTTGTAAGTTGACACATTCAAAATATGGTTAGAAAACAAGAAAAAACATTATTATTTATTAGTTCTTTCAAATAGGTTGTACGTAAATTTGTTTCCACTATTGTCAAAACAATGATGGAAATTCAGAGACATTCAGATTCAGTCTTCTGTATTTGTCAACACCATAAAAATGTTAAAGTAATGGAGTTCCATTATAGGCATTGGCAAAATATCGGTAAAACAGTTTCCTGTATATGTTAGAGCTGATCTATAGAGCTTCTGTTTTCAACACAGCAGCCAGTCCTGAGAAGCTTCCCCAGTGGATCTTTCAGCAGTGCCTCCCCTTTTCCCTTCCACATTTTGCAATCTTTGCATAAAGTTGTTGTTGCTGCTGCTGCTGTCCTCCCTCTCCTCCCCCTTCCCCAAACAACCCATTGGACCTCCTCACTGGTGAAGCTTGACCCTTAATATCTACACTGGCTGATGTTCAATGCTCAAATTCAAATTTCTCCCCTCCCTACTCCCAAGTTTTTCTTTCTTCATGCAGCGTGGGGGGGGTGTTTTCTCTATTTCCCTCTTCCTCATGAGTAGTCTTTTTGTCTCCCTTCCTTAGTTTGAAAATGGTCTCTTGTCTTCCTTAATTTCTTCAACTGCCTCCTACTCTAAGCTAACTATTTATATTTAATTTTTATTAGCATTTTTAAACAAGAATATAAAAGCTAATGAAGATTAAAGGAAGGAAAAAAGGGAGGGAGGGAGGAAAGAGGAGGAGAAGAAGGAGGAGGAAGAGGAGGAAGAAAGTGTTGGAAGAAACATCCTTGTAGGTTCTGCTCCAAGTGGGGACGAAGACACTGGAGACATGGAGACTGCTTGGAAAGATGGTTTAATGGTGGACAGGATCACATGGCTTGAGTTCCTGAACAGAAAAGGGCAGATACAGGGAGTTCTCGGGTTTTATGCTCTCTGTGGCTTTGAACTTCCTGGGGCCCAGAAAGAGTATTCTGATTGGTTCTCCGACTTCCAGGGGGTGGGGTCTTAGCTAGCCTTGCTGGCTGATGGTCACATGTGCTGAGTTTCTGCTGCTATTGTGTAGAGGGCTAATCCTATCTTGCTGGATATTTGGCAATTCCTACTATGGCTGTGCCTGAAGGAGATAGATCTTTGTTATGTAGAATAGACTGGCCCAGGCCTAAATGGCCTATTGACAAAGGGTGGGGGCAGGAAGATGGGAGCTATTTCAAAGTATGCTTATCCATTTCTCATCCAGGAAAATACAATATTCTGCCTTTTTAATATTTCCCAAAAATATTTCACTCTTCCAGGAGAGGGGTGGGTGCTAACTTCCTACAATCCCTACTCTTTTTTTTTCTTTTTTCCTTTTTTTTTTTTCAAAACGTGAGTTTTCAAACAAGTTCTTGGCAAACTAAAATTGATCAGATCAGGGAGACTTGGTAGGTGCTTTTAATTGTTCTAATGCAAAGGGGAAAACATTGATAGAGGCAGCAGAAAAGGATTCCTTCAGTGGCTCCTGAAAGCTTTCAACCATGAAGGTCTAGCAGCCAGGGGAAAGTTCTGGTAAAAATTTTACAGTATCCAATTTTCCATGCCAATTAATTTCAGATTTCAGATATCACTTTCTGTGAGCTTTCAGTCAGGTTTAAGCAAACACATGTCCCAATTTTTTTTCCTCACAGCCATGGTTTTCCTTTAAATTACAGGCTGCCCATTTCATGGGTTGGTTACTGTACCTGCCCTAGCTCTTACTTTAGTGCATCCAGGATTTGTGAGTCCAAGTTGAGGTTAGCCAGTGTACAATCCAGGCTTTTTTCCTTCTTTTCTTTTCCTTTCCTTTCTTTTCCTTTCCTTTTTTTTTTTTTTTTTTGTGTTACACACAATGAGCCCTGGAACTTCTACTCATGAGACCACCAGTGCAATATATCTTTCTTTACTGGGCAACTGGGCAGCATCATTTGTGAGTCACTGTCAGGGCTTGGGTTTGGATATCACTTTTCTGCTATCTCTTCAAGTGAGGGGATTGCCTGAGGGGGATTATCCCCTCCCCCATGGAATTAGCAGGGAGATATGACTACTTGGGCTTTTAGTGCCACAGAGCAAAAATCAACCTAGGAGAAGTTTTGGATAGAGGTAAGTGAAGGGAATAGTTTCAGTCTAATTCTGAATGGTGTGCCTCTCTGTGTATGCATGTATATGCAGCTACTTCTAAAATACAGGCAATACAAACATTTTGGACATATTTCTCCTCCCCACGAAACAGAAATCTAAAGTGTACATAACTTGCTGTGGCAACCACTCCCAAATACAATTCTTACAATAAACTGATTACAATATAAATGAGACAAGAAAGAAAACCTAACAATGAATTTCCACCCTCCCCAGTCTTTCCAGCTGTCTTCTGGGGATTGAAAAGAGTCTTTTAGTCTTTACTTGTCCATCTCAGGATCTTTTTTTTTTTTCCCCACGTTTGCTGGGGTTGCATGCTTGGTGGTAAGGCTGGTCACTCAGGCTTGGGAAGGTCTGCTCCACTCTGATTGCTGTGCTGACTTTCAGTGAAGACTGGATTCAAACTCAATTCCTGGTTCAAACAGATGGAAGGTCTCCTCTGGAGGCAGCATCTGGATCCATGTGCTCTGCTTCCACAGGTTGCAGAGTCCTCTGTGCAGGGCTGAATGCCATTAAGATAGGGTCCCCTCCCCCTTTCGTGGGTAATCTTTCCAGGAAAGGCATTGTAACAGGATTAGAGATGGGTGGGGGGTAGATAGCTTGCAGGCAGAGTTTGAGAAGAACCAACACAACATTATTGCAGTTACTAAACAGATAATGCAGTTTCAACAACAACCAAAAAAAAAAACAGTTTCAACAAAATGGAGACACAACAGATAAGAAAAAAAACTGGATTCACATGCTTCAGGAAAGAGATGAACAGGTAGAACCATTTAAACACATACAGTAAATGCAAGACTGATTTTTTTCTTTTTTTCTTGTAAATAAACTTAAAACGTTTCCTCATAAACTTGAGTTGTTACTTTAAGATACAGAGAGGGAAGGAGAGGGAGAAAAAACAGAAATAAAATGAAAAATACTCTTTAATCTGTATTTGTTGGCCAGACAAACACAGGGCAAAGGCTCCTTCTTTATTTTTTCTCTCTCTCTCCCATTTTTCAATGCTTCAACCTTTTTCTTTTCTAACAATTTAAAATTCTTGTCTCTAGAGATCAGATACATTTTACAGTTACAATTACCTCGAGGGCGCACAAAGACTTAGACACACACACATAAAACAAGGAAGACAAGGAGAAGAAAACAGAACTCTGAGATTTACACACACACTGATCATTCCCACCATAAATCTCAGTTAAATTAGGGAAGGCACAAATCTTAACAAACATACCACGTGGTTACATAGAAGACAGAGACAAACAAACAAACAAAACAAACAGAAAAACCCCAACATTCCTATTTATATATTTCCCTTTTCTTTTAAGTACCTTTATTTACCCAAATTTGTCTCCCGGTGTTATCTAATAAACTTAATCTAATAAACTTAAACTTAAACTTATCTCTTAGCAAAGCCCATTTTTGACACAATTTCCTTAATTTCTTCTTATTCATGCCCCTCAACATGGGCATCCGCCTGGCGTCCCAGGCCGCGAGCACTTCTTCCAAAGGGGTTCCCGCCACCCGCGAACTACCACTACCCATGACCCTGTCCTTTTTTACTAGAAGGATCACTTCGATTTAGCCGGGTGGCACGCCATCAGTTTTCAGAGAAAAAGCTCTGGGAAGGACTTCGATTCCCTTACGAAGTATGGGCCCCTTCCATAGGGAATCGCCGTAGATTTTCGGATCCAAAAAGGGGATCCGGGAGGACCTGCTGACCCCAGCAAAAGGTACTGGCACCTCCTCTCACACACGCTCGCTCCGTGTCTGGGCTGGACAAAACCGGGATTCAATTCTACATTTTTATTACCCCCCCTTCACACGCTTGGCTTTTGCTCGGCTTCCATTCCTTTTAAACACAAAGTTCCACGTTTGGCTTCCCCCCCTTGCATTCTCTATCCTACTGGTCATGGCTTGGTGGAGCTAGCAGTAGGCAGAGGTGCGGCTAGAGGTCACTCAAAGAGGTGAAATCAGACTGTTTTCCAGGTGGAATCCCACATACACACTTCCTCCTTCCCTAACAGAAGGTCTTGGGCTCTGGCAAAACCCCCATGCTCTCCAGACTGTTAGTCTTTCTGCGGTTAGGAAATGCACAAAGGAAACAAGATCCAGCTGTGATTGGGAGAAGGGCCTTCACTCACACACATACAGGCATACACACATTTCCCATGCTTTAAAATTAAAATTTAGAGGTACTCACCTTCTTTCCAAGCAGCCTTTGAGCTCAACACTCAAAACCCCTTTAAAACCTAGCTCCACATGGCCAAGGTCCAGAAAAACATGCCCACAGACTCAATGGGTCTGCTGCTAGCAAGGGAGGCTTACCTGGGCCTGGTCCATTGGTTAGGTTAGCTTGGAGTCCTGGCTGGCTCGCCAATTGTTGGAAGAAACATCCTTGTAGGTTCTGCTCCAAGTGGGGACGAAGACACTGGAGACATGGAGACTGCTTGGAAAGATGGTGTTGGAAGAAACATCCTTGTAGGTTCTGCTCCAAGTGGGGACAAAGACACTGGAGACATGGAGACTGCTTGGAAAGATGGTTTAATGATGAACAGGATCACATGGCTTGAGTTCCTGAACAGAAAAGGGGCAGATACAGGGAGTTCTCGGGTTTTATGCTCTCTCTGGCTTTGAACTTCCTGGGGCCCAGAAAGAGTATTCTGATTGGTTCTCAGACTTCCAGGGGGTGGGGGTCTTAGCTAGCCTTGCTGGCTGATGGTCACATGTGCTTCCCTGGTCACATGCGGTGAGTTTCTGCTGCTATTGTATAGAGGGCTAATCCTATCTTGCTGGATATTTGGCAATTCCTACTATGGCTGTGTCTGAAGGAGATAGATCTTTGTTATGTAGAATAGACTGGCCCAGGCCTAAATGGCCTATTGACAAAGGGTGGGGGCAGGAAGATGGGAGCTGTTTCAAAGTATGCTTATCCATTTCTCATCCAGGAAAATATAATATTCTGCCTTTAATATTTCCCAAAAATATTTCACTCTTCCAGGAGAGGGGTGGGTGCTAACTTCCTACAATCCCTACTCTTTTTTTTTTTCTTTTTTTTTTCCAAAACGTGAGTTTTCAAACAAGTTCTTGGCAAACTAAAATTAAAATTGATCAGATCAGATCAGGGAGACTTGGTAGGTGCTTTTAATTGTTCTAATGCATTGATAGAGGCAACAGAAAAGGATTCCTTCAGTGGCTCCTGAAAGCTTTCAACCATGAAGGTCTAGCAGCCAGGGAAAAGTTCTGGTAAAAATTTTACAGTATCCAATTTTCCATGCCAATTAATTTCAGATTTCAGATATTACTTTCTGTGAGCTTCCAGTCAGGTTTCAAGCAAACACATGTCCCAATTTTTTTTTTCTCACAGCCATGGTTTTCCTTTAAATTACAGGCTGCCAATTTCATGGGTTGGTTGCTGAACCTGCCCTAGCTCTTACTTTAGTGCATCCAGGATTTGTGAGTCCAAATTGAGGTTAGCCAGTGTGCAATCCAGACTTTTTTCCTTCTTTTCTTTTCTTTTCCTTTCTTTTCCTTTCCTTTTTTTTTTTTTTTTGGTGTTACACACAATGAGCCCTGGAACTTCTACTCATGAGACCACCAGTGCAATATATCTTTCTTTACTGGGCAACTGGGCAGCATCATTTGTGAGTCACAGTCAGGGCTTGGGTTTTGGATATCACTTTTCTGCTATCTCTTCAAGTGAGGGGATTGCCTGAGGGGGATTATCCCCTCCCCCATGGAATTAGCAGGGAGATATGACTACTTGGGCTTTTAGTGCCACAGAGTAAAAAATCAACCTAGGAGAAGCTTTGTGTGGAGGTAAGTGAAGGGAATAGTTTCAGTCTAATTCTGAATGGTGTGTCTCTCTACGTGCATGTGTATGCAGCTACTTTTACAATACAAGCAATACAAACATTTTGGACATATTTCTCCTCCCCGCCAGACAGATCTAAGGTGTACATAACTTGCTGTGGCAACCACTCCCAAATACAATTCTTACAATAAACTGATTACAATCTAAATGAGACAAGAAAGAAAACCTAACAATGAATTTTCACCCTCCCCATAGTCTTTCCAGCTGTTTTCTGGGGATTGAAAAGAGTCTTTTAGTCTTTACTTGTCCATCTCACAGTCTTTTCTTTCACATCTGCTAGGTAGCATGCTTGGTGGTAAGGCTGATCACTCAGGCTTGGGAAGGTCTGCTCCACTCTGGTTGCTGTGCTGACTTTCAGTGAAGACTGGATTCAAACTCAATTCCTGGTTCAAACAGATGGAAGGTCTCCTCTGGAGGCAGCATCTGGATCCATGTGCTCTGCTTCCACAGGTTGCAGAGTTATTTGTGCAGGGCTGAAAGACATTAGAACAGGGTCCTCTCCCCCCTTTTGTGGGTAATCTTTTCAGGAAAGGCATTGTAACAGGATTAGAGATGGGTGGGGGGTAGATAGCTTGCAGGCAGAGTTTGAGAAGAACCAACACAACATTATTGCAGTTACTAAACAGATAATGCAGTTTCAACAACAACAAAAAAAAAAGTTTCAACAAAATGGAGACACAACAGATAAGAAAAATACTGGATTCACATGCTTCAGGAAAGAGATGAACAGGTAGAAGCATTTAAACACATACAGTAAATGCAAGACTGATTTTTTTCTTTTTTTCTTGTAAATGAACTTAAATGTTTCCTCATAAACTTGAGTTGTTACTTTAAGATACAGAGAGGGAAGGAGAGGGAGAAAAAAACAGAAATAAAATGAAAAGTACTCTTTAATCTGTATTTGTTGGCCAGACAAACACAGAGCAACGGCTCCTTCTTTATTTTTTTCTCTCTCTCTACCATTTTTCATTGCTTCAACCTTTTTCTTTTCTAACAATTTAAAATTCTTGTCTCTAGAGATCAGATACATTTTACAGTTACAATTACCTCGAGGGCGCACAAAGACTTAGACACACACACATAAAAACAAGGACGACAAAGAGATGAAAACAGAACTCTGAGATTTACACACACACACACTAATCATTCCCGCCATAAATCTCAGTTAAATTAGGGAAGGCACAAATCTTAACAAACATACCACGTGGTTACATAGAAGACAGAGACAAACAAACAAACAAAACAAACAAAAACCCCAACAATCCTATTTATATATTTCCCTTTTCTTTTAAGTACCTTTATTTAGCCAAATTTGTCTCCCGGTGTTATCTAATAAACTTAATCTAATAAACTTAAACTTAAACAAAGCCCATTTCTGACACAATTTTTTCCGCTCGCTTCCGTTTCATCCCATTTAGAATGGGCATCCGCCTGGCGTCCCAGGCCTCGAGCAACTCGCCAATCGGGGTTCCTGCCACCCGCGAACTACCACTACCCATGATCCTGTCCTTTTTTACTGGAAGGATCACTTCGATTTAGCCGGGTGGCCCGCCACAAGTTTCAGAAAAAAAGCTCTGGGAAGGACTTCGATTCCCTTACGAAGTACGGGCCCCTTCCTTTAGGGAATCGCCACAGTTTTCAGATCCAAAAAAGGGATCCGGGAGGACCTGCTGACCCCAGCAGTGAGTACTGGCCCCTCCTTACTCTCTCTCCGTGTCTGGGCTGGACACACCGGGATTCAATTCTACATTTTTATTACCCCCCCTTCACACGCTTGGCTTTCGCTCGGCTTCCATTCCTTTTAAACACAAAGTTCCACGTTTGGCTTCCCCCCCTTGCGTTCTCTATCCTACTGGTCATGGCTCGGTGGAGCTAGCAGTAGGCAGAGGTGCGGCTAGAGGTCACTCAAAGAGGTGAAATCAGACTGTTTTCCAGATGGAATCCCACACACACACTTCCTCCTTCCCTAACAGAAGGTCCTGTGCTCTGGCAAAACCCCCATGCTCTCCAGACTGTTAGTCTTTCTGCGGTTAGGAAATGCACAAAGGAAGCAAGATCCAGCTGTAATTGGGAGAAGAGTCTTCACTCACACACATACAGGCATACACACATTTCCCATGCTTTTCCATGCTTTAAAATTAAAATTTAGAGGTACTCACCTTCTTTCCAAGCAGCCTTTGAGCTCAAACTCAAAACCCCTTTAAAACCTAGTTCCACATGGCCAAGGTCCAAGAAAACATGCCCACAGACTCAATGGGTCTGCTGCTAGCAAGGGATGCTTACCTGGGCCTGGTCCATTGGTTAGGTTAGCTTGGAGTCCCACTGGCTCGCCAATTGTTGTAAGAAACATCCTTGTAGGTTCTGCTCCAAGTGGGGACAAAGACACTGGAGACATGGA
This sequence comes from Masticophis lateralis, assembly GCA_030761175.1. Lineage (NCBI taxonomy): Eukaryota > Metazoa > Chordata > Lepidosauria > Squamata > Colubridae > Masticophis > Masticophis lateralis. Next base: position 71,439,860 of record JAUDYJ010000006.1, read on the forward strand.
GACTGCTTGGAAAGATGGTTTAATGGTGGACAGGATCACATGGCTTGAGTTCCTGAACAGAAAAGGGGCAGATACAGGGAGTTCTCGGGTTTTATGCTCTCTCTGGCTTTGAACTTCCTGGGGCCCAGAAAGAGTATTCTGATTGGTTCTCAGACTTCCAGGGGGTGGGGGTCTTAGCTAGCCTTGCTGGCTGATGGTCACATGTGCTTCCCTGGTCACATGCGGTGAGTTTCTGCTGCTATTGTATAGAGGGCTAATCCTATCTTGCTGGATATTTGGCAATTCCTACTATGGCTGTGTCTGAAGGAGATAGATCTTTGTTATGTAGAATAGACTGGCCCAGGCCTAAATGGCCTATTGACAAAGGGTGGGGGCAGGAAGATGGGAGCTGTTTCAAAGTATGCTTATCCATTTCTCATCCAGGAAAATATAATATTCTGCCTTTAATATTTCCCAAAAATATTTCACTCTTCCAGGAGAGGGGTGGGTGCTAACTTCCTACAATGGTTTAATGGTGGACAGGATCACATGGCTTGAGTTCCTGAACAGAAAAGGGCAGATACAGGGAGTTCTCGGGTTTTATGCTCTCTGTGGCTTTGAACTTCCTGGGGCCCAGAAAGAGTATTCTGATTGGTTCTCCGACTTCCAGGGGGTGGGGTCTTAGCTAGCCTTGCTGGCTGATGGTCACATGTGCTGAGTTTCTGCTGCTATTGTGTAGAGGGCTAATCCTATCTTGCTGGATATTTGGCAATTCCTACTATGGCTGTGCCTGAAGGAGATAGATCTTTGTTATGTAGAATAGACTGGCCCAGGCCTAAATGGCCTATTGACAAAGGGTGGGGGCAGGAAGATGGGAGCTATTTCAAAGTATGCTTATCCATTTCTCATCCAGGAAAATACAATATTCTGCCTTTTTAATATTTCCCAAAAATATTTCACTCTTCCAGGAGAGGGGTGGGTGCTAACTTCCTACAAAAGGAAGGAAGGAGGGAAGGAAGAAGATAAAGACAGAGATATAGCTTTCAATATTTTTGACAAGTTATAAATATACTGCAACCTCTCTTTAATTTGGCTCTTCTTTCTATAACCTATCCTGTCTAATCATCAAAAACCATAAGCCACATTATTTTTTTTTCATTTTAATAATAAATGTAGATAATGTTTTTCCTCTAATCAAAGAAGTTAACATCAATTTGAGCAAAATCTGTCAACTTCACCAACCATTCCTCCATAATGGGTATATCAAATCTTCTCAATCTGGCTGCAGTAATTAGATACTGAAATAATCTTCCTTGGCTTTTATTCCCCCCTAATTGTTTATCCATTAATCCTAAAAGGAAAAAAATCCAGCTTCAATTGAACACTTTAAAATCCTTTGTATTAAAGTATATATTTGGATCCAATTATTTTTATTTTTTACGTAATTACTAAGCATGATAAAATGCCCCTTCTCATTTCCAACATACATTTGAAGTGTCTTTATAAATTTAGATAATTTATCTGGCATCATGTATCTATACATCATTTTCTTTCTTTTCTTTTTTTCCTAGACATTGCTTTCAAGTTAAACCTCTGGTTTCTCTCCCCCCCCACCCATATGTATATATATATATCTGAGTACATCTGTCTATGCCTGAGACTTCTTGCATAACTATTGACACCTTTTCAAAGTCTTTTGTTTCTTCCAATCACCATTCTAGACAAACTCCGGATCCAATTCTGATTTTTGTGAGCTACGTGCTACCTTCCAGCAGCTCCTGTATCTTATCTCATCTTGTGATTTATTTCTCTCTCTTTCCTTTAACCTCTCCAAGGATCCCTTTTCCTCTCCTGCTATCTCCTTCCAATTATAGACTTGTGCAACCAGTTCTTTAGCACCAAGTTAAGATTTTTCATGGCAAATCTCCTGCCAGTTTGCATCAGATTGATTTCTTTTCCAATTCTATTGTAACCTTCCGGATTAATGTACTGCATTTATCACATCTATCCTCACCACCATTTGCAGAACTGTGGTTTGAATTGGTGGCAGTGGCAGGCTGAGATTTTTTCCCCCTACCTCATATAGGAGGAAAAAAAAGGAGAATTTCAAAATTCTCTTTGTGTGCAGGTTTAGTGACAGCTGCCCTATCCCTTCATGTACACAGATAAAAAAACCCAAGAATGTCGGCTAAATCTGGAGCCCTCCCTTAAATGACAGCAATTGGCACAATATTCTTCCCATCAGAAATTCTAGAGAATTTATCCTCGGAGAAATGTACTAAATGGTTCCTTGCAATTAGAATGGAGAATTTCTAAAGGCCTTTTACATACAGCTCTATGTGTGATTATCATCTGTCACATTTTGTGTAGTCGTTTGCAGTGTCCACCCATGCTGACAGCTTGCTGTATATGCTAATTTGTGCAAGCATGAAATATTACAGGTCATTTTCATACCAAAGCACTTGGGTGACATTCACATAGGGGTTTTGATGTTTGAATTGGCATTATGACATTTCCATCCATGTAGCAATTTGGGGATAATTACCAGTTGACCATCATGATGCATTCGATACTGCACAATGGAGTTCTTTTGCTGTTCTTTTGTCTTGACGTGCCCTAGAGTTTGTCAGTCTGTAACTATCTGATAATGGGAAGATAGAACTGCAGGCATTTATATTTTCAATACTCTGTTGCCATGACTACATGGAAGGGGCAACCTTTCTCTAGTGTAATGACAATACACACAAAAATAATCACAATACTGTAAGAATGCAAGCCAGTATGGCTCATTAAAAGTGTTTATTTAGGTTTCAATAGCCAAATCAAATTGTTCATCATTGCTGGAGCAACAGTCCCATCTCATAGCACTGGTGGAATTTGTAGGAACAAAATATGGCTAAATTAGAATAAATGACTTGGCTCTATCCTATGCCAGCATTAAAATTCCCAAAAGAAGTTGGCTTGTACAGAATGGCAGTCAAATATTTATTCTATAAAGGTTTATGAGTTTGTGTGCACAGAAGCACCTTCACTATAATAGAAATGTATGAATCAGTCTAGTTTGAAAAATTCCTTATGATTTTGCCCCTGCATTTCTGATAGGTTGGGAAAAAAAGTTTTCCCCATATTCTATTCAGGCACTTCCCTGTCATTCTTTAAAGCAGAGGTTTTCTCAAGCAGCCCAGGGACAAGGTGTTATCAAAAGATGGTCACATTTTTCTATATACTTTCTGACAGCATCATTTAATTTTTATACATTTTGCATTCTGATTGTTTTTACTGAATTTGTAACATAAGCTTGATACAGTTACTTGATAACTGTATAAATATTAATATATCCGTGCAGAGGTGTTGACAGACTCTACGTGCCAAGGAAAATACAGTAGGTGGGCATGGAACAATGCAAATACAGAGACAGTTGAAGAAAAAGGGACATTGGAAGAATATCTGAAGAATAGTGAAGATGTGTTGACGTTAGTATACTACAAAGGCTTACTGAATAGTGGAGATACCAAATTTACCTTTAAGAAAGACCAATGAATTGAGAAAATAGCAACAGACAGCAAGTGCCACCTCTGCAAAGAAGCTGAAGAAACAGCGCACTACCTAGTCTGCTGTTTCTTCAGCTACTTTGCAGAGGTGGCACTTGCTGTCTGTTGTAAGTAGTCCTCGATTTACGACCACAATTGAGCCTAAAATTTTGGTTGCTAAGGGAGACAGTTGTTAAGTGAGTTTTCACCCACGTTATAACCTTTAACAACCATGGTTGTTAAATTAGTAACATGTTGTTCAGTTAATCTGGTTTGCCATTGACTTTGTCGGTTAGGCAGCTGCCAAGCACCTGAATTTTGATCTGGTGATCATGGAGATTCTTCAGCAGTCATAAGTGGGAAAAAATGGTCATAAGTCAGTTTTTTTCAATGCTGTTGTAACTTTGAACAGTCAGTGTTGTGAGTTGAGGACTAACTATTGTTAGCTGTTCCAAGAAGATCACACAGACTGAGTACAAACAATGGCATCACAAAGTAGCAACAGTGGTTTTTTTTTTTTTTAAAAAAAATGGGTCAACAAAAAGCATGGGAGAGAAGTCAGGACAAAACCAGGCTTGGAGTAATGGGACCTACTGTAGCTATAACTTTTGGGAACTATCCAAAGGAAGGGGGAAGAAAAGACCAGCCCTTCTAACCCATTCAAGTCATGTTTTCTGCTGTGATGGCAATCTGATTTTATCCAATAACCTATAATTTTTATTTCATTACATTAAAAAGAACCTAATGCATATCTGACTATGTTGCTCCTAATCGTTTTAGCTTCTGTTCTTATAGCAGTGAATTCACTAATGGTATCTATCTAGCTGTCCATTATTTCAGCAAGGCATTTTAATGCTCTGTTGCATTTCAGGTTCCATCCCACTGAATAGTATTTCAGTTTATTTAACTGGAGTGACATTACCCCTCATATTTAAAGGATGAATGATTCTCAGTTTGTGCCTTCCAGTACACATTTAAATTATGCTCTATCTAGTTATCTTGACAGACCATTTTCTATCTTTGAGGATGTTATTTATTTTGAGGATTTTTTGTAGATTAATTATTGTGATTTTAACAAAGGCAGTCATAGTTTATTATTCAAAAGTTGATTCATTGCTCACTTCATGAACTTTGAATTAAGGCTATAGACTTATAAACTATCCAAACTTAACAGCGAATTCCAAATCTAAGATAAAGATAAAGGGTGCCCTGTCCAGTTGTGATGCTCGGGAGTGATGCTCATCTCAGTTTCTTGACTGAGGGAGTCAGTGTTGTCTGAAGACATTTTCTGTGGTCATGTGACCAGCTTGGCTATACATCAAAGGCTCATGGAACATTGCTACCTTCCTACCAAAGTGGTACCTATTTATCTACTCACATTTGCATGCTTTCAAACTGCTGGGTGGGCAGGAGCTGGGGCAGGAATGGGAGCTCATCCCATTGCATGGTGCTCAGGTCTTGAACCCAGGCTGTCAGCTTTCTAGCATCTTTAATTGCTAAGCCATTGTGCTCCTTTAATTCCAGTCTAATTCATGTCAAATTACAGTGAAGACCATGTCACTCTCAAAAGGGCACATATACATTCATGAACTTAATTTTCCATTCCTTTACTTGCTAATTCCCAATCTGTAATTCAGACCAATTAGTCTTAGCTCATAACCATTATGTTCAGGTGAGGGAGCATAGCGGTGAGTCACTTAACTTAATCATCAAGATACTCACTCTAAAAGAGGTAATTCCGTAGTTTGCTGCAATCATTCACAACTTATTCTCCACCAAGGAGATCACATGGCTTTACCCTTGAGCTGGGTGAAGACTATTTGAAGTTCTACATCCTGTCAGTTATCTATCAGACTTTTCTTGAATAGCTCCAGGGAAAGAACCTCACCATTTTCTATAGTAGTGTGTTCATTATGAATCAGTTCTTAATGTAGGGAATTTTATCCTGCTGTTTAGCTAAAATCTGCTTTCCTACAATTTCTACCAATTATAATGTTGCTTCTGCCCTTTGGAGCTGCAGAGAATAACATTGCTTCATCTTCTTTGCAATTGCCTTTCAGATATCTGAAAACCACCATTAGACTCCATGGTCTTCATTCTTTGGGTTTCACATAGTCATTTCTAACATTTCATGTAGGATTTTGTTTCTATACTTCTCATCATTTTCCTCACTAGTCTGTGCCTTTTGTCCTGTTTCCTGATGTTATTTTTAAAATGTGTTGACCCAAACTGGATGTGGTATTTCAGACAGAAACTAAACAATGTAAAGTACACACTGAAACTTTTATATCTTGTGGTCTGGATACTATACTTCAATTTATGCATCTAAAGTTTGCATTTTGAAAGGCAGCTCTATTGAACATATTCATATTGTTTATGGTTAATCAGAGCATTCTATAATTGAGTTTAATATTTGGCAGGAGTGGTAGGAATTATAATGTTGATGAAACTATGATATACATGTGGATGGGAGAGTTTTTAATGTGGAGTTTGTTTTTCCCCACTAAATTCTAAGTACAGTATTTTTCGGAATATAAGAAGCACCTACCTTTTTTGGTGAGAAGAAGAAGAAAAAGAAATCTCCTTCTGCCTCTGAGCAATTTTGCCTCCTTGCAGCAAACAGCAAACAGCCTGCTTTACTTTCATTTTTGTTTTTAGCATAGCTTGATTAGCATAAGGGGGAAAAAAAATCTACATTAGCAATTTACCTCTTCGCAGCAAGCAGTAGAGCCCTGCAAAACAGCTGAGAGAAAATCAGCTGAGAGTTGGGAGGCCGATCCAATCAACTTAGTTCTAATTAGGCTGTGCTGAAGCTGAAAGGAGCTGTTTTTTTTTTTTTTTTTTGCTGTTGGTTTGCAAAGAGGTAACTGCTGCAAGGCAGAGGCCAAAGGGTGGGGGCCAGTGGGTGGGCAGGGCTACATTCAGTGTATAAGATGCATCTAAATTTTCACCCCCTTTTAGGGGGGGGGGTGCGTCTTATACTCCGAAAAATACGGTATCTACTTTAGGGTAGATTTTTTGCATTTCTCATCTCAAAATGGCAGAAAATTATATTGTTTTCCACAGTCATTGTCAGAAAAGTTTTCAAAACTACAAAGGTGCCTTGACATGGCATATATTGATCCATTTCATATATACCACAATAAGATTTTTCATGTAGTGCAGGGGTAGGAACCATGGCCGTTTTATGACTTGTGGGCCAACTCCCAGAATTCTTGAGGCAGCCATGCTTTGGGAGTTGAAGCCCACACAGTTGAAGTCTGCAAGTCATAAAATGGCCATGCTTTCCTCTCCCTGGTTTAGTGTTTAGGGTTCAACATTAAATTAAGAAACTAGGCAGGTTTATTCTCCATAAACCTGTCAAATTCACTAGCTAAGTAGCGATATATAACTTAGTTAAAAAACACATGAATATTAGGCCTGTGTACTATTAATACAATTAATTGTATTAATTTAATGATTATTTTAATGAGATCACTGTGAATATTTGTTACATTAGTCCCTTGACAATGGTAAGAGAATAAGGATGTAGAATTTGTGTTTGTATGTGTGTGTGTGTGTTTGGGGATTGAAGATCATATTTGACCTTTTTATTGGTGTCTCAGAGGCTTCTGTCCATAAATTGAATTTGATTGAGCATATATTAAAATTATTGGTTAAATAAGAATTCATTGATGACTCTAGCCCAAATGCAGAAAAAAGACTGGCAATATAATAAAAGGAATTTTATACTTAGAGCAAACATTTTCAAGAGCATTCTCATTTGACAGATATTAAATTGTTATCCTCAGTTTTGAAATGTTTTCTTTGTATAAATCTCAAGGTTCCTTTGATAATTTGATAATGTATCCAAAATCCTTTTACATACGTAACTTAAATAATCCTTGTAGATCTATCTGAAATATATTTTAACAATAGGTTGATCCCAATTGTATTTTAAATTATCAAGTTAGAATATACCAGTTTTAAAAATTATGAAAACCATATTATACATTCATTAATGAGAGATTAGAGCTTTAGGCATTTTATTCTGATTGAAAATGGTATGAACTATATCTGTTTGGGAAATGATATTTTTACTAAAATGGTGAGATGAGACTCTGTATAAGAAAAATATATATGAAATGATAACCTTGATTATTTTTCAAAATATGTTCAAATTTACAAGTGGAAATTATGTAAAATGTTTATCTTTTAATCATGTTGTTTTGTTTTGAATGATAATTTACTATTTTTATAATTTAGATAAGTAGTTGAAAACTTCATTAATTATCACCTTTCCATCAAGTCAAAATGGATCATTATCTTTCTTTTTTCTTCTTGTTGTATTTATTTTATTTTCTTGGCTTGGTATATTATCCTCATATCCCCTACAGCTAACTATAATAATTTTCACTGTCGTAATAAGGGCAAAACTGATTAAACAGAAGCTCTTCTCTTGCTCAACTCAGCCAACAAGCTGCCTTTGAAAGCCCAATTTTTCTCCCAGTAAATGAGGATTTTGTGATCAGAGCTTTGTCTTCCTGTCAAAACCTATATGAACAGAATAATTATCTTTAGAGCTGTTAATGGATGGTTAGGTCAAGACACAGAACTGTATCATCTGCAATGGTAAATGCCTGAACTGGAAGAACCTCCATATTTCATGTTTTTGGGAGGTTAGATGATTTATATGATGTGGAATTATAATATATGCATAATGAAATATTAAGACCAGTGAATTTAGCTTGAAGAATTTATCAACAAATAGGGGAAGACCAAATAATATAGCAGAATTCTATATATTTCAGGTTTTTTTTTTAAAAAATCCACAGGTACAGTATATGTCCGTGATGGCAAATATATGGCACGGGTGCCACAGGTGGAGCTATATCGGTGGGTATAGCAGTGGGTATAGCGAACTCAGCTTTGGCACACATGCATGCACTGGCCAGCTGATTTTTGGGCCTTCTGGGCTCACCAGAAGTCAGGAAACGCACTGTTTCTGGCCTCCGGAGGGCCTAGAAAAGCTCTGGAGCCTGGGGAGAGCGAAAAACAGGCCTACCGGGCCCACCATGCCATCGTGTGCCAAAAGTGTGGGGAGCATGGGGGTGGGGTGGGGTGGGGCACATAGAATTATGGATGTGGGCATGCATGCATGTGACCCCACCATGCTTCCCCCGCTTTTGGCACACAATGGCAAAAAGACTAGGCATCACTGGTATATGTGATACCTCGCTCAATAGTAGTAACTGTGAGAGGGATCTTGGAGTCCTAGTGGACAACCATTTAAATATGAGCCAGCAATATGCAGTAGTTACCAAAAAAGCCAACACAGTTTAGGCTGCAGAGGGTAGAATCAAGATCACATGAAGTGTTAATACCACTTTATAATGCCTTGGTAAGGCCACACTTGGAATATTGCATCCAGTTTTGGTCACCATGATTTTAAAAAAGTGTTGAGACTCTAGAAAGAGTGCAGAGAAGAACAACAAAGATGATTAGAGGATTGGAGGCTAAAACATATGAAGAACGGTTGCAGGAACTGGGTATGTCTAGTTTAATGAAAAGAAGGACCAGGGATGACGATAGCAGTGTTCCAATATCTCAGGGGCTACCACAAAGACAGAGTCAAGCTATTCTCTAAAGCACCTGAGGGCAGGACAAGAAGCAATGGGTGGAAACTAATCAAGGAGAGAAGCAATTTAAAACTAAGGAGAAATTTCCTGACAGAACAATTAATCAGTGGAACAACTTGCCTCAGAAGTTGTGAATGCTCCAACACTGGGAGTTTTTAAGAAGATATTGGATAACCATTTGTCTGAAATGGTATAGGGTTTCTTACCTAGGCAGGGGCTTGGACTAAAAGATCTACAAGTTCCCTTGCAACTCTGTTATTCTGTATTCTGTAAATATAAGAGCAGGTACTCAAGTACCAAGATAGATAGCTATAGTCACATTTATCCTCTTCTCTATTCTTGGGACAGAGAACTATACTGAGCAGAGGAGGAGGAATATTTATGGCATAGGGCAGGTAAGTTCATGGCTACAAATACAAGCATAGTGCCCTTCCTGTGATGATGGCATCCTATATGGCAACACTATTTACATTACCATTGATTATGTATTATGATGTAATCAGTAGCATGCTTTTTTCTTTTCATTGCCATAGCACTGAGTTGATGTTGGTCACTCTTGTGGCAATATGTGATTTAAACTTTATGAGACCCACTTAGTAGGTATTGATTTTATGTATCCTGTGACTATTAACCTATGTACTCAATTTAGGCTCTTTTAGAATCCCAGTGAAAGCTGTGGCAGGACTTTATAGTCATTCTTGGCATTTTTTGCAAAGATGCTGGTGTTGTGTTTCAAATGAAACTATGAATAATAGTAGATAGTAGACCCCAGAGTGGGCATTTCTTGGAAAAGTATGAAGAAGCACATCCCACAGATATGATCAACCAACAAAAATGAGGAATCTTTATACTATTATATTAATACTACATAAATGTGGGCAATGGAAACTTGTTATACACATGTTAAGATCCTTCTGTTTCCAAGTTGAGGACTATCTACCTGTTTTATCTCAATATGCCCCTTCATATATGCAGCCATAAATTAATTATTCATGACATATTTGTTATACACATGTATCTTCTCTCCTCTTACTTATATAATTGTTTGTTCATGGAATATTTGATGCTCTTGATACTTTGGCCATCACTATACTTTTTTGCATGTCTTATTCCAGTTGTTTGGGTTCCGTAAAAGATGGCCTATTTTTTATCACAAACTTCTGATGGTTAGTCTTATTAGGCTTATTAACTAAATCTTGCAAGTCTGAAAATACCATTCTCTCTTGGTCTCCTTTACAGCTGAAAAAATGTAGGAACTAGGGAGGGTGTCTTTTGAGCCTCTTGTCTTGCCCATTATACAGCTGTGTGCTCTGCTGTCTCTTATCTGACATTCCCTTGGTAGCAGCAACTCTTTGCTCAGTCTCTGAGGGTCATTCCCAGATAACCATAAGAAGGGAAAAGAAAGGTTCAGGGATGATTTCTCTGGAAAGGGAAGAGTAAGAGGGAAAAGAGCACTACCCAAGGCCCAAGAATAAGAAGAAGGAACCCAATTGGTTGCAGGTAGCACTTCACCCAAAACCCAGAGTAGGGAAAGAAGAGAAAGGCCAATCCTTCTAGGAGATAGGTGGCATAAAATGAATGAATGAATGAATGAATGAATGAATGAATGAATGAATGAATGAATGTTAGTGTCAGGGTTCTGATGGATGCCCTAATTAAATCATGAGCCTCGAGCCAAGCTTCAAAAGAAATCCAGTTATTTATTAGATGCTTCATGGCTGCATGTTCCCAAGTGAAGTCAGGTCTGACCCCACGAAATTTACACTGCAATCATGACCCTGTTTCTCCCTTCCCCCCAGGGTGTGTCATCAATAATATTCACCAAATGAGCAATTTTGAGGGTTATAGAGAGCACTCCCCTCCAGCCACTGTGGGTAACCCTGGGATACAGCCTTGAGAGAGATAAGTCTGGAATGTGCATCTGTCTTTGGTTTCCATGCTGTTTCGTCCACCTTGCCTATGGCAATTCAAGAGCAGGCCAGGGATGCTTTGTGAGTTGACAGAGTGGATAACTTTGGTTTCTGTGGAAGGACTGGGCAGAGTATTCTCTGAGAGTAATTGTCTTTCCAATGGAGAAGCAGTAGGTGTTCAGCTGAGCAGGGGAAAGTCAAGCCATGCTGAGTACATTATGTAAATTACAGCCCATTGTTGCCTTTTTAGTCCCTTCTCAAGCCTAGATATGGAGGAGGAAGATGGAGAGGCAGCTAGTGATATCAGGAGAGCTAAAGGAGGCTAGTTCCTGAGAAGAAGTCTTAGGAGGACTCACAAGGCCAGGTGAACACTGAGGCTGTAGGATAAGTAAATACTGTAAATAACACTGAATACATTAAAAAGCATAAAAGTTCCAACTGTCTTGTTTTCTGTGTCAATTGCCATCTTTGCAAAAACCTCCAGTTAAAAAGAACCCTATCACCCTGTGGTAGTAATAAAAAGCTAAGCCTAGAACTGTCTTTTGATCCTTTTGTTCCGTCATCACAATCCTGCCCGCTAGCTTTCACATGGACCAGGGTTAGATAAAGGCCAAGTGATGCTTTAAGCACAACCCAACAATTGTTTTCCCAGGCCCTTCCATAGCTTAATTGACAAGCCTTAAACTCTTAAAACTCAAAAAGTGCTGGAGGTGAAATAAGAGATTAAAAATTCAGTTTTATTCCAGGCCAGATCCCAAAATTATATATAATATAAGCTTTTAAAAAAATTATTTAACACTCAGTAGCAGTAAGCAATATAAGCCAATTATTTACTTATAACTAGGTCAACAGGAAAAAAATTCAACTTTTCAACACTTTTTAATGAATTTTTAATAAAATTGTTATAAGGGAAAATGCATATGTAAAGTTTTATTGAAAATTATTTGAATTACCCTCCCAAAGATTATAAGGCAAAATAAATTAAGGGCATCATAGCTAGGACAAAAAAAGATGCCCGAAGCATGTACCGGTATTTATTTTGCATAATGGTTAATCCAAGTTTGATGTGGACATACTTTTCAGTGTTGTAGAAATTCATTCTGAACAACTTCTTGAGCACCAAGACGATGGGAGTGTTTTCCAAGCAACTTCCCTAGCTCTAAAGTTCTTCTTTTTCTACAAGTTCCATAGAAGATACATCCCTGAAATTCTCATTCATTGCCACAGTACTTCTAGATGCTCATTGACAATGTTTAAAATTTTTCTGAACTCCCCCTACACTGTGCCCAGACTTACAAATCCTTCATACTGTCTAGAAAAATGATTGTTTGTTTGTTTGTTTGTTTGTTTATTATACCACTCTTCTCATTCCGAGAAATGATTCTGGATGGCTATATTCTTACCTATGAAGTCACCAGGAGTCAAGCTTGATTCATAGGAAATTGTATTTTCTTCCTAATACTTACCTCCAAAGGCTTTATATTTAGTCCAAAGGCAGTAAACACTAAGCAGTGATTTGCTTATGATAAAGAGGATTGCTAATATTTTTTTTCCATATTTTTTGTCATAGCTTCTGTAGTCTAGAGGTGGGGCTCTTGCCTCACAATCAGGAGGTTGTGAGTTCAGTTCTAGGTAAAGGCAGATGTAGGGTCTCCTGCTTGGGCAGGGGTTAGACTAGATGACCTGCAAGGTGCCTTCCAACTCTGTTAATCTGTTCACCTCATCTACTGTACATTGACTGTTTGAAGTTTGTGTCTCATTTTGGGCTTAATAAATATACACGCACATGTGCAAATATTAAGAAATAGGCTATTATCAGACTATAAGTACATGTCTATTTGTCTATTATAATGCTAACACTTTTCAGTGGCACTTATGATGAGAATCCTAGATACCCTTATTTCCATTTATCATAACATTTTGGAGCTAATTTATAACATAATTGTAGCTTCTTTCCCCAGGAGAAATTCCAGAAATCATGAATGAGCATGCATATGCTCCTTCTCTTAAAGAAATCTCTATTTTTGAATAATTGACTTCTGATAATGGGGCTCTTTTTCCTAAAGCAACAAATGTCTGTGAAAACACAAATGGAATAGGATTAACCTGTACAGGATCTCTATGCACATTCTCCTGGAAATGTAGGATTTCACTGCTTATTTCATAGTTATCTGTACTGCTGAATATATTTTATATTGTTTAATGACTAACTAATTCAGTAACTGTACTATATTTCTGAATATTTATAGCATGAGACTTATTTCAGTAATAGGTAGGTTTGTTTGAATTTGGATAATTTTAAATTAAAATTTTTTTTCTATGTAGTCTGCTACTAAGTTCCCAAAAATCTTAGCAGCTCTTAACTATTGTTTATATTCCCATCAGTGAAGTTTGCCTGCCTGCCTTCCTTCCTTCCTTCCTTCCTTCCTTCCTTCCTTCCTTCCTTCCTTCCTTCCTTCCTTCCTTCCTTCCTTCCTTCCTTCCTCCCTCCCTCCCTCCCTCCCTCCCTCCATCCCTCCTATTTGGCCTCTTTAGCAGTATGGAAAATCTTGCTGTATTTTACTTAGAGCCCACTTCATGGACCATAATAGATGTCTTAACTTTGCTGCTATATATCTTGTCAATCAAGCACTCCCCATTTTAATAATAAGGCAAACTAGAAATTGATAACTATATGAATTATAGAGTGGTTCAGTGAATAAAGCAGTTTACTCAAGGTCTTGTTTTAGCTCTGGCTAAATACGTTATCTCTAAACACTCACTGAGTGTAATGATGAAAATGGTGAGTCAGAATATCAAGGAGAAATCCATGCGGTCACCTTCGAGATAACTATTTTGTTCAGGGTTCCTTCTCAATTTGCTCAACTGATCTCCTATGATGTTATAGAAACTAAATAATAAGTTAGTTGATCTATTTAGGTGTGTTTCCAAATAATGTTTGGCAGAGTGCAAAGGCACACTCTATCTATCTGTGACAGTGACTCTTTTTGAACTGAATCTAAAGCATTGGATGGTTCTACTGCACAACAGAAGACAATGTGTTTTGGCAGCTCTCCTTCCTGCAAGTAATAAGCTTCAAAACATCACCTAAGCAAAACCTATACAATGGGTTTGGAATGGAATGAAATGGAAATATAAAAACCAGTATTGCAGGGGACAAAGGAAATACTTTTACAAAATGTGATCACAGATTTTGAATTATTGTCAGATTTTATTTTAACAAGTACTTACTTTTGTATGCTGTGGATCCCATATCCCAGGTGGAGAATGAATGAATGAATGAGTGAATGAATAAATGAATGAATGAATGAATGGAGGGATGGGATGGGAGAGAGGGAAGGAGGGAAGAAATTTCACTTTGCAAAATAAGTATATATTTAAAATATCCACAATCTACGTGGATTTTCTTCAGAAAAGGTCTCAATCAAGAATTCAAGGCAGCATACGTAAGACTTTTGCTTCCTATTTAGATACATATCTGAAATTTGTTCTTAAACTTATCAGAAGCTGTAAGCAGGTACTGGTGTCAAGAGCAGTGACAAATATGCATTTTGCCAGGAGGATGACACTAGGTTTAAGATTAGGCTTTGCTTTGCTTTTACACTAAGATTAAATTAATGATAGGATGAAATTTAGGATGTGCTGTTATATTTGATAGCATTTCTATCTAGGTTTAAATTTCACTTCAAGAGTGTTTTGATGGTTTCAGTTTTGTAAATACAAATATTAGTATTGTATAATCTTAGGTTTAGAGCTTTTCTCTATGAAAAAAATAAATTGAAGTGGAAATTTGGTGTGAGTTGTTAGGCTTAGGGGTAGTTTTAGGCTTTATTTTTATTTGGGTAAGGTTTAGGGTTTCAGTGAAATGGGTGATTATATAAATTTGATAAACAAACAAACAAATAAATTATATATATATATATATATTCTTTGTCATTTTTTTAAACTTCTGCAGATCGAGGGGTCTAGATGTAAACATGCATAAAACATCATTGCCATTTGTACACTGTATGAAGCTAAATGAAAAATGCAAGTTAAAATGATACGGATGTTGAATTTGTATTGTGCCTCCAAGCTATCTCTTTTATATAAAGATAATAAGTCTCTGAGCCCATGTACTCAAATCCCACTGAAAATAAGATATAAGAGAGGGAAGAAGAAAGAAAATGTCATTGTTGCTGATTCAGCCATGCTTTTTTTAAGCCATGCTTTACCCCCCCCCCGCCCCTCCCCTTTTTGACAATCTGATTGACACAGACTACAACTCTGAAGAGAATTATTTTCCACCCTGTATTTCATTAAAAAAGCATTTAAAAAACCCCTTTAAAGGGAATAAATCTCCTCAAAACACACCATTCTTTTATGGTATTCAGTGCAACAAGCCAACTCATAGGTATTTCATATAACTTTAAATGTCAATCAAAATCTCCACCCTCTTTTGGCAAATTTTCAGTTGGATCATTACTGTATTTTTCAGAGTATAAGACGCTCCAGACTATAAGATGTACCTACCTTTTTTGGGGAGCAAAACAAGAAAAAAAATCTGCCACTGCCTCCCAGCAATTTGCCTCCTTGCAGCAAACAGCAAACAGCAAGGCCGAAAATGAGATGCACAGAGGCAGCAATAGGCAATGGCAATCCCTGCAGCCTGAAACAGCTGATGGTCAGGAGGCCGATCCAACCAACAATCAGCTGCTTGTGCTAATCAGGCTGTGCTGAAGCTGAAAATGAAACGGCCTGTTTGCTGTGTGCTGCAAGGAGGCAAATTGCTGGGAGGCAGAGACTAAAGGGTAGGGGCCTGTGGGTGGGTGGGGCTACATTCTGTGTATAAAATGCACCCAAATTTTCACCCTCTTTTAGGGGGCAAAAAAGTGTGTCCTATATTCTGAAAAATACGGTAATTTAAAAAATTAGGCTGAAAATTTGCCCACTGGGGGGAAAAAAACCTTAAAAGTTGTTTTAACAAGTGCCACCGGCCAGCTGATTTTCAGGCCTTCCAGGCCCACCGGAAGTTGGGAAATGGGCTGTTTCCGGCCTCCAGAGGGCCTCCAGGCGGGGTTGAGGAAGGCCATTTTTGCCCTCCCCAGGCTCCTAATAAGCCTCTGGAGCCTGGGGAGAGTGAAAAACAGGTCCACTGGGCCATCATGTGCCAAAAGCGGAGGGAGAATACGCACTTGCGCGGGAAGGTGGGGCACGGGTTGGCATTGAATTATGGGTGAGGGCACGCACATGCACGATCCCCCTGCTCTCCCCGGGCTTTTGGCACGCGACAGCAAAAAGGTTAGCCATCATTGTTCTAGGGGAAAAGCTTTTTTTCCCCTATGTCCCCACTGTGATATATACTAGATGGTCCTCAATGGAGTCTTTTAATGTGATTTGTAAGTTCTATTGGCTTGTAGATAAAGCTTTCAGCTCTTATGCTAGTCTGTGACCATAGTAAAGATTTGATTGATTTGATGTGATTCATCTACTGTTTCCAAGTTGAAAAAATGAGTCTGGGTAGGAATGAACCCAAAGCTAATTCACAATTGATTAGAAACACGGTTGTAAAATACCAGAGGATGTCTCAGTTCTTTGGATAGCTTATTGCCTTAGTAGCATTTCTTGAACCTCTGTGTATAAGAGGCCTCATTACACAGCCTAGTTTTACTGGCCTCAAGCATTTAGTTGATAATTATACTGAGCTTCTGCAGTAGACTGATTAAGAGGCTGAGCTGTGAACTGCAAATATCTGCTTCAAATTTCAATTTAGCCAGGAGGGACTTCAGGCAACTTACTGTCTCTAAGCCTTAACATCCCCCTCCTAATCTGTATAGGAACAGAATAATGTTGACTGATTTTACAGAGATGATTAAGGATTAGTTGGAAAATATATAGTGTATAACCAGTTGAGTGCTTACAGAATTGATAATAATATTATGTATAATATTATGTAGGAGTAATTATATATACTGATCAAATTATTAAAAATAAAGTTGTGAACCGGGGAAATAAATTATGTTAGAAACAATTATTTCTACTCTCGAGGATATTTGTATAAACATTTGCACACTGCCCAAGTTTTCACTCCTCAATCCCTCTAAAGCAGTCTGAGTTTTTGTTTCCAAATTGCCACCGTCTTAATTTCTGTTGCCTTCAGAAAGAAGACAAGAAAATTCTGCCTTGAGCTCTTAAAAGTCCTAGTTATTAAAACCACAGAAACATAGAAAATTGACAGAAGAAAAAGATCTAGTGGTCCATCAAGATTGTCTTTTGAGGGGTTTTTTTGTTTGTTGTTTGTTATTTTTTAATTATTGTTTTTATTTATTTATTTTTAATTTTCAAAAAACCTTTATTAAAATTTAAAATATTAAAATACAAATACATCTGTAATGAAAATACGTCCATGATAGTTGTACAATTCAACGTCATTCTAACAGTACACAAATCTTAACTCTATTCATATTTTCTCAGATATTTCTTTATTTTATTTTCTAATCTCTTTGTTTGATGGACATATGTTCATCCCAGGCATGTTTAAACTCAGTTACTAATGTTTGGCCACTACTGGAAGTTGGTTCCAAGCTTCCACTACTCTTTCTGTGAAGTAGTCATTTCGAACATCACTTTTGAACTTCTACGCCTTCTCCACACCAAAGGAAAAATAATACATTGATTTAACCAGGGGTGAAATTCAGCAGGCTCTGACAGGTTCTGGAGAACCAGTAGCGGAAATTTTGAGTAGTTTGGAGAACTGGCAAATACCACTTCTGGCTGGCCCCAGAGTGGGGAGGGAATGGAGATTTTGTAGTATCCTTCCCCTGCCACGCCCACCAAGCCACGCCCACAGAACTGGTAGGGGAAAAATTTGAATCTCACCCCTGGATTTAACACTTACATTACATTACATATTTCCCTTACATTATTTTTATTTGTCTAATTATGGGGGGGGGGGGGGAATCAGTGGTTCCTAAAGGGAGCAGAAGAAAAGCAATCAAATCATATTCCACTTAAAAAAACCTAATCTGGAATGGCTAAACCTAAGGGGCAGGGGACTAGATGAAGAAAGAATTCCTGCAAATGGGAAAAAGGATTACCCTACAAGCTTCAGAGAGCCACGCCATATCAAAGAAAACATTAGCTTTTCTGTAGCTTCAAATAGATCAAGCTGAGGCAGAAATAAATAAGCTAAGCTCGCAAAGTCAGCAATCTTACAGAAACACAGAGATCTGCTTTTGAATTTGCACAGTATCCTTGTAGGGAAGAAAATGGAATTACTGGGCAATGACTCTTAATCAATGCTACTAAAGCTGCCTGTCGGAAAGCATCTGTTAAATTCAGAAGCTTCCTTAATTTGTGGGGCAGAAATTGCTAAGTGCTTCCTCTCACATGTCTTCAGCCTTAAATGAAAGCTCTAGTTTATTTCAGTGGAATTCATTTTCATTTTTTCTGCTTGGTGCATATTTTTTTTTATTGTGACTCACAATATTTATACTATATTTTTCCCCCCCAAAATAAGTGAAAACATTAAATCCATTGAGGAACCATTGAAATCCTTTTTTTTTTTACTGCCCATGTACAATGTTGACTGCCCATGTACAATCATTTGACCAGGATTAACTATATTGATCTCTATTAGACACTCACTTGGGCTTCTGATAATAGCACTTAGCAATAGCACTTAAATTTATATACCACTTCACTGTTCTTTACAGCCTTCTCTAAGCAGTTTACAGAGTCAGCATATTTTCCCCAACAATCTGGGTCCTCATTTTACCGACCTTGGAAGGATGGAAGGCTGAGTCAATCTTGAGCCGGTCAGGATTGAACTCCTGGCAGTGAGCTGAATTTGCCTGCAATACTGCATTCTAACTACTGAGCCACCATCTCTCCTGTTGCTAGTAAATGATATTGTAGGAAGTATATACTATCTGTGTTCCATCATCTTTAGAATTGGCTACTAAAACGTCTGTGATTAACTGAAGTAATTAAAGAATATTGCCCATAAAACAATTTTGATTTTTTTTCCCCAACAAAATATGTACACTCAGAAATGTGATTTTTGCAAGCAGCAAATTAAATTGTAGTTTGAAACAGTACAATAAAGTGCAGTGTACCGTAGGATAGTATAATATAGTATCTGTGAGTTCTTGGTATGCTGAGCATAATACATACAGTATGAGGAATAACGTTGAAGTATGAATTGAGAGAAGCAAATGTTATATGCGTAGAGCATATACAATCATTTTTCCTAGTGTTAGAGCAGTGATCAAATGCCCAGGCAATTGATTCTTTTGGGTCCAGCGACAATAAGCATAGCAATAAATAAATAGATTTCAAGCATTATTATTAGGTCAAGCAAACAGACTGAAAAGCGTAACAAAAAAATATACATACCAAGCAAGATGTTGTGACCCAGGCCCAACTAGGTAGTAATCGATGCAAACAGTTCCAAAACAAACAGACTTTATTAGAACCGCTGAGAATTAACTCATTCTCAGTGTAATCCAAACTAAATTAAAACAAACTGTTCATAACACAAATTCTTCAGTCTAATCACCAACCACCTAATCACCTAATTGGTATAATTAGGCAAATTGCCAAAGGCTTCTCTTGTCAAAAGTTCAAAAGCAGAAGACACCGACAAGAGATAAGTGCAGCAATACTATCAATGTTGTTTTCCAACAAAGAGCCCAAGAACTGTTGCTGGTCTTTTAAGCCTTATGGGAGGGGCCAATCATCTCTTGGCCCTACTCCTGAGTCATCCTCTCTGCTTTAGCTGCTCTTGCCTTCTGGCAGCAATTCTCATATGTACACTAGGAGCAGGCTCCTCCTGTTCCTCTGCCTCTCTACTGTCAGCCTCAGGAGGCTCTGGAGTCCGCACATCACTCCCCGATGGCCCTGGCCCCATCTCTGCCTCCAACGCAGAGCCCTCATCTGGGCCTTCCCCAGCCTCCAGGACTGGCCCATGTTCTTCCTCAGCCTCATCACTGTCCGACTCTGCGGTCAGCCCCATAGGCTGCTGGCAAACCACAACACAAGGAGACACTGAAACCTCTTCTGAGCTGGAAGAGCTCCTTAATTATGACAGCAGTGATACCCCAATGGGTGGCCAATTTCCACACACCCAGTGCTAGGTTGTGTGCAGAAGTTCCAACACACAACAACAATCTCAGGCTTTTTACCAAAACTTGGTACCATAACTTCATGGCCTTGCTATGGTCAGGAGATCTGAGCTTGAATGGGTGGTATGTGCCTCTGGGATGGAAACCAAAAAGCCTGAGATTTTCACAGTGAGAAAAGTTTTGCAGCTAAAGGAAAGTGCCCACCCTCCAACCACTACTTCTATATTCAAACAGGAATAAGAAAAATAGGTTAGCTCAAATGTGCTCTAAACTTCTACAATTAATATGAAGGCGAAATCAAAATATGTCACTAAAGTCATCAAAATATCAATAGTATTGCCACTAGAAATACCATATACATAGGTATTTACACAGGGTAAGTACCTGAAAACCTGACTGAAGTGATATGGTCCTCATTTCTTTCCACCTCATAACAATACATTTTTCTAAACATTTTCACTGAGTATAAGATAACATAGCAAGGTCAAATCTTTGAAACAAATAAAAAAAGAGCCTGGATAGCTCAACAGACTAAAAGCCTGTTATTAATATTCAGCTGTCTGCAATTATTGCAAGTTCGCATCTCACCAGGCTCAAGGTTGACTCAGCCTTCCATCTTTTCTAAGGTAGGTAAATTGAGGACCCAGTTTGTGGGGGCAATAAGCTGACTTAGTATAAAATATACAAAAGTATGAAGGCTATTGCTTAACACATTGTAAGCCGCCCTGAGTCTCCAGAGAAGGACAGCATATAAATCAAGTTAAAAAAAATCAAGTTAGAGAAAATGGAATCCAGATGCTAAAATAGATTTCAGTTCTTTGAAGAAATTAAAAACAAAAAAAGAATTATATAAGTCCTTTTGGAATATTGGACTTAGCACAAAAATACTTTGCATCCCACTAATATCTATGATTCTGTAAGGGACGCCTGCCTAAGTAGGGGGTTGGACTAGAAGACCTCCAAGGTCCCTTCCAACTTTATTATTGTTAGAAATAATATTAAACATATCTGAACATTACTAATATTTTACAGTATGCAATTCAACCTCTTTCTGTAATTATATTTTCTCACAATGGCTTTTTCTGATATCTGCAATAAATGCCATTTAAATATGTGTGAAATTGTAAGAAATTGCAAGGCCTATCAACCTTAAGGGAGCAATTGATGAATTTTATGGTTCCCATTTAATATGCAGGAAGATATACTAGTAGAACATGGCACATGACTGCATAGTGATAGCAATATATTTTGTCTTTTTTCAACCTTTAAAATCACATTTTACAGGTTTTATTATTATTTTGTAGAAATATTGCTACAAACAATTTACTGATGTAACAAGTGTGTTTATGTGAGAGAGTTTGTTTGTGTAGCTCTGTGTGTGTACAGTATGTACTGTATAATTTATAAAAAAACACAACAAAAACTAAGAAGTGTTTTTTGAACTTCAGTGGGAGAATAGTAGAATTGCAACTAATAATTTAACCAGTTAATCAATAATGTTTTCATGTTTTCTGTCTTGCTTTACTTACCTTTTGATATTTCTTTTAATGAACTAAAGTAATTTTATGGAGTTTGGAATTTAAAAGTAAGGCACTACATTACTTGCAATTGCAAATTTGATTTTGATTTGATTTTTGATTTTATTGAATTTATATACCGCCCTACTTCCGAAGGACTCAGGGCGGTGTACAGCCATAAAATAAAACATATAAATACAAAATTTAAAATAGACTAAAACGAAATTAAATAATTTGGCTGAAAAATTTAAAATCCCAATAATTTAAAACAAATTAAAATTCCCATTTAAAAGGGGGAAAAGACTTAGGTCAGGCCAGCTTGATGGAATAAGTGAATCTTGAGTGCACGACGGAAAGTGTGCAGGTCCGGGATCCTCCGTATCTCCGGGGGGGAGCTCATTCCAGATGGTAGGTGCTCCCACAGAGAAGACTCTCCTCCTGGGGGCCGCCAGCCAACATTGTTTGGCCGACGGCACCCGGAGCCCCTCTCTATGGGAGCGTACTGGCCGGTGGGAGGCTATTGGTGGTAGTAGGGGTCCCGTAAATCTCCAAACATTGTTTGGCCGACGGCACCCGGAGCCCCTCTCTATGGGAGTGTACTGGCTGGTGGGAGGCTATTGGTGGTAGTAGGGGTCCCGTAAATCTCCCATAAAGATTCATTACACAGGAAAAACATAACAGCCATCTAGTCCATTCCCTGAATCAACGATGAATCAGATTTAGCATTATCAGCACATTGATCTATTTTTTTTAAAAAAATTGGCCTTATTAAAACTAGTTGACTCATTAGACATTTCTGAATTTCACCTTGAACTATGGAAAAAATACATGGTATGGGCCATGTATTATTTCCTCCAGACATTTCACATCACTTTTGGGACCTCCTTTAACATTCTATGAACCTGCTTTTGGAATATTCCAAAATTTTCAGAAATGGTCATAGTGTTCTATGAATTCTGGAATTTCATAGACAGAGCAAATCCCTAGTTAGAGAAGTCTGCTCTAAAGCAACTGTTAATCATTAAATTGATTGCTTATATACTGTTAAGTTGGCATCAACTCTTAGAAACCGTAGGATAGTTTTTTTCCACAAGATGATTTGTCCTCAACCTATTTCTGCAGACTTCCAATGGTACAGAACTTCACTGCTATAATTTGGTCTTTCAACCTGTTGCTGGTTGTCTTCTTTTTGTCTTTCTTTCCCCCTTTCCCAACATTATGAACTTTGTCTTGGGCATAATATGTCCAAAATATGATAAGTTGATCCTGGTCATTTGGGTGTTGAATAAGACATCTTAACTGATTTAAATGATCCATTTGTTTTCTTGATTATATGAGATATTCTCAGGAATCCAATACCAAATTTCAAAAGTGTTTGTTTGCTTCTTCAAGTCCAATTTTCACTTCCAAAGTGTGTCACAGAAAAAGCAATTGATTGCGCAGTTCTGATCTTTGTAGGTGTATATACATGTCACTATCTGAACATCGTTTCCAAGATCTTCATTGCTGCCATACAAAGCATTGTCTTTGGCATATTTCTTGATTGCTGGTTCCTTTGCTATTGATTGTCAATCCTAAAAGACAGAAACATCCACCACATAATTATTCATTTCATGACTTTCATGACTAGAATCTACAGATCATTTGCATTTTCAACTATCTTATTATTGTCAACAGCAATAGTGTAAATAATTGATGTTTCTTCCTCCAGATTTAAAATTACACTCTTCTTCCAATTCAGTTCCCCTTAATATATATATTTAGCATATAGGCTGTATGAATGGGGGAGAATATACAGCCTTGGCTGTTTACTATATTCCATTCAACTGTGGGTTCCTAACTTATGTATTGGTTTTACATGAGAATGAGGTGTTCTGGTTTCCCATTTTCTTAAAAAACACTCATAGTTTGACATGTTTGACACAATTGTAAGTCTTCTTAAAATAAATGATGCACATATTGACATTTTAAAAATTCTTTGGCTTTCTCATTTATCCTGCAAACATCAGGAATAAGACTTGTTTCTCATCCTTTTCTAAAGCTAAAGCTTAAATATCTAGCATATCCATTCTATTATTCATTATATATTTCTGTTTCTATATATGGATTATTGGTATTCCCTCAAAATTAAGCAAAACTATTGGCTAAACCTACACAAGAAGAGCCCAGGTCTTCCTTTAACACACACACACACACACACACACACACACACTGCACAATTATTACAAAATATAAAAGCACACAAAAAGTACTCTATACTGTTATTACTTGATTTGTAGTATGCACTATTTTACAATCTTGTCCTGAAATAAGAAAAAGTTCTGTTTTTTTCCTCAACTCCAGAATACCTGCATGAAATTACTGTATATGCCTAAAATGATTCATTTCTTCCTTCTATAATAAGTGAAGTACATCTCTGCAGTTAGACTAGTGATTTCCAGTCTTAACCCATTTGTCAGGTATGCTTCCTTCAGTATCCAGGAAAGGAGGACCCAGATTCCATTTGATAGGTAACTGGTACTTTTACTAGATATGAATTGAACGCAACCATAGAAAGCAGGATTCTGAAGCAAAACGCGCGAAAGTTACAATTAGAAAGCATCCCCCTCCCTTGTGCACCATAAATCACCCAATCCACAGGTCTTCCAGAGGTCAGGTGGGAACAGACTTCTGGCCATGTCAGCATCCAGGAATGCAGTGTCCGTTGGACTGATAACAGCTTAAGGGAAGGTTTCGTTTCTCAGAAAGTTTCTAGAAAGCCCGTGTGATCATAAACCTGCCTCCCCCCGATTCTATGGCAACCGAAGCGGCAAAGCAAAACTAGCGAGGTTGACATTCGGCCCCCCTTCAGAAGAGACAGCTTCTAATCCTGAAACAGAGAAAAGAAAAGGCAATATCACAACAATTAACACTCATCATGATTCAAGGTTTATCAGGGTATTTGGTGTGGAACAGCTGCACTTTCCTAGGTGCCCTAACATCACGTTTATTCACCCACTCAGCTTGTGATAATGGGAAGTGCTTCCAGGCTACGAGATACTGTACATTCCCATGATGTTTTCTAGAGTCCAAAATCTCTTTTACTTCAAAGTGTTGTTCCCCTTCAATGAGGATGGGAACAGGAGGAGATTCCTTGGACGGACGTAGAGAGGATGATTGTTCCAGTTTCAGTAAACTAACATGAAACACTGGATGAATTCGTCGCAAGTTCTTGGGTAAATCTAATTCAACCGTGACTGGGTTAATGATCCGTGTAACAGGGAAAGGGCCCACATACTTAGGACCAAGCTTTTTTGATTTCTGCGGAGTTTGTAAATACTTGGTAGACAGATACACCATGTCCCCCACTTGATAGGTATGTGCAGGGCATCTCCTTTTGTCGGCTTGGGTTTTATGGGCTTGGTGGGCATCATCTAACGCTTTACGAGTTACTGCCCAAGTCGCTCGTAGTTGATCGATCCACTCAATCAGAGAAGGGTTTTGTGGGTCATCATGAGGTAACTCTGGGATTGGCACAAACTCTTGTCCAGAAGCCACCTTGAAAGGAGTGAAACCTGTGCTGCTATGTACGGAATTGTTATATGCCACTTCTGCGAATGGCAGTAATTCCACCCAGTTGTCCTGTTAGTAGTTTATATAACATCTTAAATATTGTTCTAACACGCCATTGGTTCTTTCACAGGCCCCATTGGTCTGGGGATGGTGGGCGGAGCTTAGTCCTTGGGCGGAGCCTATCAACATTAGGAACTCTTTCCAAAAGCTGGAGGTGAACTGTACTCCCCTGTCTGAAATTATACGTTTTGGCGCTCCATGTAGCCTATATACATGTTGAATGAACATCTTAGCAAGGGTTTTTGCTGATGGGATCTTAGTGCATGGGATAAAATGCACCTGTTTGGAAAATAGATCAGTTACTACCCATATAACGGTGCAACCCCCACTCTCGGGAAGGTCTACAATGAAGTCCATGGATATTTCTTTCCAAGGAGCAGTGGGCCTGGCCACACTTTGGAGAAGACCAGGTGCCTTCCCGGGAGGTCTCTTAGCCGAGGCACACACTGGACAGCTCGCTACATATGCCTCTGTGTCCTTTTTGAGCGCGGGCCACCAAAACTGTCTTTTGACGAGGTGTAAGGACTTGACAAATCCAAAGTGTCCCGCCACCTTGGAGTCATGGGCGTGTTGCAAAACAGTTGCTCGTAAATTAGCTGGGACATACAATTTGGCTCCAACCCAAGCTAGTCCATCACGAAGTGTACATTCATTTGAGTGGGCTTGGAACCACTCATCGGTTTTTAAAGTCTCTTTTAGTTGCTGGAGCAACTCACCCGACAGACTTGGGTCACGTTTCGATTGTGCTCGGGTAGTCACTGGTGCCGCCAGTTGGGCTGACGGGACAATTGGACGGACAACTTCCTCCCTGGTGCTGTTGTACTGAGGCAATCTGGACAAAGCATCTGCCATGAAATTCTTCCCGCCGGGGAGGTAGCGCAAAGTGAAGTTAAAACGGTTGAAATGTTGGGCCCAGCGCACTTGTTTAGGCGACAGCTTACGTGGGGTTTTCAAAGCCTCGAGATTTTTATGATCAGTCCAAACTTCAAAAGGATGTTTAGCTCCTTCGAGAAAGTGTCTCCAGGTTAGGAGTGCCCAACGTACGGCGAAAGCCTCCTTTTCTCATATGGCCCATCTCCTTTCGGTTTCGGATAGTTTCCGGGATGTGTAGGCGCAGGGCTGTAATTTTCCATCCGCATTCTTCTGCAGAAGTACGGCCCCTACTGCAACATCACTGGCATCTGCCTGTACCACAAAAGGTTCGTCCATATCTGGGTGTTTAAGAACTGGTTCAGCAGCAAATAGCCGTTTCAGTTTTTCGAATGCTGCCTGACAGTCCATAGTCCATTCAAGAGGTTTGGATGGTTTTGGTTTTCCTTCACCCTTGGTTTTCAGGAGATTAGTTATTGGCAATGCGATTTTGGCAAACGAGGGGATGAATTGTCGGTAAAAGTTAGCAAATCCCAAAAAACTCTGTAACTGCTTGCGGGTGCGTGGCGCTGCCCATTCTAACACCGCCTGAACCTTCGCAGGGTCCATTTCTATTCCCTCCGGGGAGATGCGATAGCCAAGATAGTCAATTTTGGTTTGGTGGAACTCACATTTAGAAAGCTTTGCATACAGTTCAGCAGCCCTAAGTTTTTTCAGGACGGTGCGTACTAATCTCACATGGTCGGCCATGTTGTCAGAGTAGATAAGAATGTCATCCAAATAAACGAGCACCCCCTTATACAAATGCTCATGCAAAATTTCATTGATTAATTGCATGAATACCGCAGGAGCCCCTTGTAGTCCAAACGGGAGTACTCGGAACTGGAAACACCCCAGCGGACAGTTAAATGCAGTTTTCCATTCATCCCCTTCCTTGATGCGCACCCTGTAATAAGCCTCCCGTAAATCCAACTTGGTAAAAATCTTCCCCTTCCCTAGGTGAGCCAACATGTCCTTCATGAGGGGTAAGGGGTAGACGTTTTCCACGCAAATCGCGTTTAGGTTCCTATAGTCAACCACCAGACGAAAGGAACCATCTTTCTTTTCTCTGAATAAAACTGGTGCGGCCACTCGTGGTCTGGCTGGTTGGATGAAGCCCCGTTCTAGGTTTTTGTCAATAAAATTTCGTAGTTCCCCCAGTTCACGAGGGGTCATAGGATAAATCTTAGGCTTAGGGAGCTTCACTCCCGGGAGTATCTCAATAGCACAGTCTGTAGCCCTGTGGGGGGGCAGCACATCCGAGGCCTTCTCGCTAAAAACTTCACGGAGGTCCCAATACTCTTTTGGAATTTTCTCCTCCCCCTCTATGTGGTCTATTGCCATCTCCGCTTCTTCAGGGGCCCCTCTGTCTTCAGGGGGGGGCTCCTTCCCTTCAGATGGTGGTTTACTAGTACGAATGCGCAGAACCCCCGTTTTCCAGTTAATTCGTGGGTTCCATTTCCGTAGCCAGGGCAAGCCAAGAATGAGGGGTCGTTCCATGCTAGGGGCCACCACAAAACTGAGAGTCTCTACGTGGCTCCCTAATTTCATTTCAATGGGTTCCGTTATGAAACTAGTCGGGGCCCCGCCTGCCATCGACCCATCGAGCTGGCAGAATGCAATAGGCCTTTTCAGCTCCCTCAGTCCCAGGCCCATCTTTTCTACTACTTTCGGGCTGATAATGCACCTGGTGCACCCAGAGTCTAGTAAGGCCGGCATCTGTGCATGGGTCCCTGTGGACGGCACTTTAAGTTCTATGGGGACGAGTAGGGGCCCCTCAGTGTGACTCACCAGATCATCGGAGTCGGTCTCGCTGTCGTCCGCGTGGGTCGGAGTTCCCAACTCCCCTTTGGCCCGGGGAGCGAACTCTACGACTTCCCCCTCCAGCGCGACTTCACGAACTTTTGCGGGTGTTTTGCCCATCTTCTTTGGCGCTCTGCTGGCAGGTTTTGGCACTGGCCTGGACAAGCACTCAGCGGCCCGGTGTCCTTCCATGCCGCACTTAAAACAAGTGAAAGGCTTCGGTTTGGGTTTGGTTTCCGGCCTTCCCCCAGTCATTTTTGGGGCTTCTTTGCGGTGGTAGGAGAATGAGGGTTCCCCGGCACGCCCCCTCCTTAGTCGGCTACGGCTTATCTCAATTTCTGCATCCTCAGCTGCTATGTACCAACTGTCCAGATCATCGGGAACCCCCCGTGCTCTACAGTCGTGGTAGATTTCATCATTCAGCCCGTCTTTGAAACCTTCCAGCAAAGCTACCTCTGACCACCCTGTCATGTATGGCGTTAGCTCCCGGAATTCTTGGGTGTATTCCGCTACCGATCTCCGGCCTTGCTGGATACTTTTCATACGGAGCCTCGCCTTCCGCTCAGCTAGGTGGTCCTCGAAACGTCTTCTAAGGGCCGCCATAAACTGGTTGTAATTCCGCAGCAGGGGGGAATTGTTATTGTGGAGTACCACCATCCACTCGGCTGCCACCCCCTCTAAAGCACTGGTGACACATCTCACTCGGGCGGCATCTGACAAATAGTCCTCGCCCCAGTCTTGCATGTGATTCCACACTTGGGTTAAAAAAAATCCCAAAGTTTTTGGGTTCCCATCATACTTTCCAGCAAGGGGGGGAATTTTAGGGTTTTTCCGTCTGCGGGGTCGGGCCTGTAAGGCTGGGGGTCCCTGGACTGCTGCATCCCTCATTTGACCCCCCAATGCCTGGGATATATCTTCGTCAGCTCTCTCTTCCTCTCCCCCACAAACTCCTTCCTCAGGATCTATTTTAGAGTCTTCTTCTTCCCCCCCCCCCCCCAGGGTATGCATAAGACTCACGGGCTTTTCGGTCTTCATCAATCTCACGAATGAGTTGAAGGGCTTGCTCCATTTTGAGGCGTTCCTTCTGCTCCTGCAGCCACACGCCTTCTCCTTTTCGGGGTCTGGAGGTTGTTACTCCACGGGGGGTCTTTCTCAGATCCGGCAACCTTCCGACCCCTGTCGACCATCGGGCTGGCTCTTCCCTCGTTTCCTTCAGTCGTAAATTCTCCATCCATTTCTCGGCCTCTTCGGGTTGCTGGTATGAAGACATTTCCGAGCCATATGCTCCCATCTGTTCTGTATCACTTCCCTGATCAGACATTCTGTAAAGTTTTCAGCCCCCTCGGTGTGATCCGGGATGGCTGTGATGAGAATCCTGCTTATTGTCAGGTATGCTTCCTTCAGTATCCAGGAAAGGAGGACCCAGATTCCATTTGATAGGTAACTGGTACTTTTACTAGATATGAATTGAACGCAACCATAGAAAGCAGGATTCTGAAGCAAAACGCGCGAAAGTTACAATTAGAAAGCATCCCCCTCCCTTGTGCACCATAAATCACCCAATCCACAGGTCTTCCAGAGGTCAGGTGGGAACAGACTTCTGGCCATGTCAGCATCCAGGAATGCAGTGTCCGTTGGACTGATAACAGCTTAAGGGAAGGTTTCGTTTCTCAGAAAGTTTCTAGAAAGCCCGTGTGATCATAAACCTGCCTCCCCCCGATTCTATGGCAACCGAAGCGGCAAAGCAAAACTAGCGAGGTTGACACCATTTCACATTGCTGCACTTGAATGAAGATTATTTCAATCTATGGATGCTCTTGCTTGCTCAGATGCAAGGCAGAATGTGATATTAAGACTAAAATGGAGCAAAGGGTAAGCCAAGTAGAATAATACCAAGTTAATAAAAAATAGTGCTTGTCAAAGATGATGTAGGATTTAAGTCAACAGCACATAGAAAAGAAAGTTAGGCATTTTTATGCTGAAGTAGAGAAACGTATGGGAGGAATCAATCAAGGTCATTTCTGTGATAGAGGACAATACAGCAGAAGAATTAATAGAGAAAACTGAAAGATGTGCCAAATGGAAAGACTATCTGGATGCTCTTTTAAAATATAGCAACCCTTAAGAGTGTAGCAAAGTATAGACTGCTATCCATGCTCTATGAAGAGCATAAAGTGCAAGCTTCCAATCACCACCACCACCACTATCATCATCATTGAATGGATTGGGCTATATTATTTTTATATAGGTGCATAGTATGATACAGAGGAAACCATGAATGCATGTAGACTCAGTATACAGCAAAGGAAGTATTAAATGATAACAATGGACATTGTCCATTATATATTCAAATCTAGGAATGGGTTACAATGAAATAATAAAATAAAGAAACTTTATTGTCATTGTATATGTATAGACAGTATACACATACAACGAAATTTACTTGACACCCAAAGACCAGGTCCCACACACATAATCCCCAGCACACTCCCACCCACCACAATTCCCCACCCCTAAAACCACCCAAACATCTACACAACAGACCAAGTAATACTGTCCAACAATTCACTGATGGTGGCCCTTTAGTTCATTGTTGAGTGCAATTATAGCTCTGTGATAAAAACTATTCAGAAAACGTGTGGTCTGAGTTTTAATTGTTCTGTATCTTCTGCCAGAAGGCAATGGTCCAAAAAGATTGTAAGCAGGATTGTAAGCAGAATAATTGTACAAGCTCAAAAATACACAGGCAAACAATTGGTACAAACTCAAGGTAATCCTCTCCAAACTCGATTGCAGAAAATATGACTTCAGCAACAGAGTGGTCAACATCTGGAATTCTCTATCTGACTCCATTGTTACATCCTTAACCCTCACAGCTTCAACCTTAAACTGTCTACCGTGGACCTCACCCCATTCCTTAGAGGTCCATAAAGGGGGCATGCATAAGTGCACCAGCGTGCCTACCATCTCTGTCCTACTGTTCCCATTTATTTGTATTCATTTCTTTCGTTCATATCCATGATTATATTTATACCTGCTATCTTGTACATGTTTGACAAACTAATAAATACAAATACAAATACAATTGCTGATGGCTAGTCGGATTAGATGTACATTAAGAATGCAAATTTTATCTGAAAATAAGACAGATGGATTCATTCCTTGCACTGTTACTTGGAATAATAATTTCTACATATCTGTATTTCTCTTAATATATATTGGTTAATATTGTCAGGCCCGGTATATGGGAGTATGCCTTTATTTTTTGTTGTTAGTGTAAAAGTCAGTTGACTATCTTCTTGACATTTTTTGTGGAATCTAGGTCACTTTCCCAAAATTTCAAATGGCAAGTTACAAAAAAGTTAAAAGATCAAATAATTATTTTATTGGAACAAAGTAAAAATGAAGGGCAATGAACTCTTTGCAAACCAGCAGATTTGCTTCACAAAATGTTGCATAATAATAAGTCATTTCCCCCCGCTAGCTGTCTTTCTAGTTTTGGATCTTGGCAATTAGAAAGGGAGAGAGAGAAAATAAAAGTGTGTGGGCTCAGTCTATTACCATTCATTGTATTTCTAAAAGGCAGTTAATTTTATGGCACAATCAGAAAAATGATTATTCATGCATCTTAATTATGATATTTTGGCTGGAACAGCAATGATAGAGGTTCATATTAAGACTCTAAGCTAAGGTTAAATAAAGATTCTCTAGCTAAAAGGGTGAAAGTCTGTTAGTCTGTTAGTTAAATCTAAAGTTTCCTGGCCAAAAGCCATTTCTGTATGATTCTATATGTATGCCTCTTTTTTAAAAATGTGAATTTGTTTCTATTAAAAGTTTTAGACTTTGTCTATTGGGATAATAATTTATTTATTCCATGTGACTGTTTCTATAGGAAAGGAAGGATTCATTCTCAAACAAGTGCTCTGCTTCTTTATTTCCTTGCAGTTAAATATTTATATTAAGATATTTATAAGTCAATTCTCAAAGCATAATACCTTCTCAAGGTAGCATAAAAGATACTTGTATAATAAAATAGGTTAAAAGCCGTGCCCATTTAGAAATAAGAAACAAAAGTTGTAATAAAGAAAAAGAGCAGTAAAATCATATCATTTCAGTCAGCTAATGAGACCTATAAACACAGCCGTTTCTGTTTGTCTCCCTGAGAGCTAAATATATATTCCCAGAGGCTTGGCGGATGAAAAGTTCTTCATCCTTATCAACACATGGGAATATTGTTTATGAAGATTGGACATAGATATAAATTAATAAATAGCTATGGAATTGATCTGACATAAAATTGAGAGTCAGGTTTTGTTAGATTTGTTAAGCATTTTGGAAAATGAAGGAATGAGCAAGAGACAGAAATGGTTAAATAATGGAAAATATATATTACATGCAGTGGTGGGTTTCAAATTTTTTTACTACCGGTTCTGTGGGTGTGGCTTGGTGGGCGGGGCATGGCATGGTTTGGTGGGCGTGGGAGGGGAAGGATACTATAAAATCTCCATTTGCTCCGGAGGTGGGAATTGGGAGGCAGAGAATAGATGGGGGTGGGGCCAGTCAGAATTTTTACTACTGGTTCTCTGAACTACTCAAAATTTCCGCTACCAGTTCTCCAGAACTGGTCAGAACCTGCTGAAACCCACCTCTGATTACATGCTGTAACTCTTAGTGTTTATTGCCCTGATCTTCTCATATTATTGATGCCATTAACTTTGAAAAAAATGGATTTCTGCTAATATTTTATCCAGCCCAAGGCTTGTAAATTTTTTTTATTTCATTTAGCAACAGTTTTGATAACTGTTTCTGATAGTAGTTGAAGGCTTCTTGGCAGTCAAAGTGACAGATTGAAGCGCTGTTCTCAGGCAGCCTGTTGTTCACCCTAAAATTCCAGGCTAAGCATGGTTGAAGTTAATGGGATTATAAGAACTTCTTTTTCAGCTGATCTCTGCTGACTTGCAAATGTTAAGATTTCCTGGCTATCCACAGTAATAGTGCTGCTCTTTAAAAAAGTCCTGTGAACACTGTTATATTCCTAATATAGAGGGGGTAGGATTATATGAGTTTTCTCTGGTGGTATAGATTAGTGTGTCTCAATCACTCACCCATGGCTGGTTAGGGAATTCTGGGAGATGAAGTCCACAGAACTTTAAGTTTCTTAAATTGAAAAACTGGTAGAAAATAAAGCTTATTGCCTGAAGTTAACTTGAATATCATCGAACTATTTAAATGAATAACTTCCATGTCATAATAAAACTGGAGTTTTCAGAACAATCCTAGGATAGGGAAATAAATAAGAAAAACTACATGTTGTTCTAGATACACTATGAATATCTATTTCTCATCAATCATATAATACAGGGCAAACTTTTTCAGCTTAATATTATAGGGAGGAATTATATGGAGATTGGATTCCTCAGGCAGCTATTTCAATATATTTTGAATGGCTTTACAAATATACAAGATGGAATACTTTATTCTGGGTTAGCAGGATGGAAAAATTAGGAAGATGATAAAAAGGACATGCAAACAAAAATCCACTTCCTTGTTAAATATTAAGTGCAGATGTTGAGCTTATGTACTGTAACAGATGGCCATCTTCTACAAGAAAATTTACCAGCAGATAGTGATTTTCAAATCAATGAAACATAAATCTAAATATTAATTACTATTTAAAAACCGAAGTATGTTATCAAAAGTACATGGCACTGAAGTCATGAAATCCAACCATGAAACCCTGAGAGCTTCACTAAAATAACAAAACGTGCATTGTGGGCTATATTATTAGAAGTAGACAAAAATCCTTCCTTGATTTAACTTGGAGGTAATCAGAATGTTCTTAATTAAAAAAATATAACAATTTAATTCTTTTCCACAAGCCAAATGGAGACTTTAGAAAAATGCATTTGCCTATGCCTGCAAACAAAAAACACTATTGCTTTCAGGATTCCCAAATTTGCTCCTTTTCCTTTATTTACTTCTCCATTTGCAACAGGACAACTGTAGCATTAAAATGAGAAGAGAAGAAGAAACCTTTTCAATTCTTGTCATCTTCTTTATATACTAGAAATAAAGCTATACAAATATGGAAGATTTGAGGAATAATAATGGCTACTAGATGAGGGATGCAAAAATCTGGGTGACTATTAGCTGCACAAAATTAAAATTCTCATCATCACTTTCTTCCTATCTAGTGATTGCCAGGATTTAAGTCTGGACTTACGCTTGAAGAAAATCACCAAATTTATGTATGCTTTTGACTTGAGCTTTTTTGACTTGACCTCATCGATGTTCCTTCAGTCACATACTCATCAGTGCTAGACTGAACATTAAAAATGCTGCTTCCATTTTTTTTCTCATTGTGTGTATTGATAACTAAGAACCTACCACCCTAACATCCCTTTGGATGTTGGCTACCAATTGGCTGTACCGGTGTCTGAGTGTGGTACTGTGATTATCTGTAGCTATTACAAAATGTGGCCATGGATAATCTGGAGTCTAAATATAGAATTGGATAAACAGAAACAAGAGACTGATAATGTGGTCTAAAGTAGCCTAGACATTAGAAGGTGTGCCAAGTATCTGGCAAGGCAATCTCCTTGCTTCCCAAGCAACAAATCAATGAGCGGAAAAGGTAGGGTAGAAATAAACTTTTTAGAAGAAATGATGTTTCTGTGATGACCCAGGTCAAGGCATGGATGCCACACGAGACCATCTGAGAGTTCAAACTCCCCTTTAATCTCCAAATTTCCCCCAAGTCCCAAGGCAAAGCACACACACACACACACACACAGAGAGAGAGAGAGAGAGAGAGAGAGAGAGAGAGAGAGAGAGAGAGAGAGAGAGAAGCCTCTGGCAATGCACTGTTCAGCAAAGCAAAGGAGCAGGGAAATGAGTCCATGAAGCAAGGAACAAGGATTCCTCTAAAGCCAATGAAGCCGCACTCTTGATCTCCATCGGCTCCAGCTCTGGCTTATCCTCCTCCACTGGGGGCAAGACAGTTTCTCTATTAGTTTCTGAGGTCAGTTGATTCTCCTCAAGAACATCATGGCAGTCATATTTTTAGTGGGCAAGCCCCCCCCAACATAAATGGCATCAACTAGATATTTCCAATGGACAAAAAGATTGACTATTGAATCAGATAAAGTCAAGATCAATATTGTACCATTGCTTCACTGTTTTAAATCACATAGGTTGACATTGATTCTGTATATATTAGTATAGAGCTGTGTGTTGCTCTGAATATATACAAAGGTATTTTTTTTTAATAAAAAGAAAGTGAAGCCATGAGATCCAAATCCAGATTCATAACACATTGAAGGAAAAGGGAAAGTTTATCTCTCCTATCAAGCCTCAACAAAGTTATACAAAGTGAGAAGAAAGAGATCATAAAAAGATAAGTTTTATCTTAAACTTAAATGGTACAAATTATTTGATAGAAAATCTTGATCAAGTAATGTTCAGAAGCAGTTGGAAGCAATTGAATATTTTAAAAAAATCCCACTTGAAGGAGTTGTGATCATAGTAGGAAATCCAAAAGGCATATATGGAATCTGTAACAAGTGATTATTTCCTAATATGTTTCTCATTCAATGCCAGTGGTGAAAATCATTTGAACCTTTCCTGGTCTGCCTAAGGAATTGAATCTCTTCACATTTCTGCAGCTGTTGTACAAAAGTTATTTTGTAGGGATGCTTGTTTGTATGTTTGTGTATGTATGAGAGAAAGAGAGAGAGAAAAACCTTTTAAGTTACTCATCTACTTCTCTTTGGTATGATGTAAAACAGATTTGTACACTTGTTATTCAGTTAGAAAGCAAAACCTATTCATTGTAAAGTGTGGTTCACAAGTGGCTAACATGGCTGTCATCATTTATTCAATCTTTTTGGAATCTTTAAAGTGTTTTAAAAATATTTCTTTCTTTTCAAAACATGAAATAATTCTGAGCTCCTTACTTTAAGTTTGGTGACCTTTTTAAAGTGCTAAATAAAATGGATTCAATTTAAAATATATTTTTCTCTCTTTCTTTTGAAGGTGAACTTCTTAGCTCCCTTGCTGGCCACAGGGACATTTTGATTTCTAAGTTACAATGTTCAAGAAAGTTAACTTGTACTTAAAACTCCTTTCCCTATGAATTGAAGGAAACTACCCAGGTACTATAAAACATGTCAACTCAAACATTCTTTTTTAAAAAAAGTTTTTAATTTTTGTTTTTCATAAACATATTTAAATGTACAGTCTCTTATCCATCATTAATCATTAATCATTCATCTTATCCTTTTACTTTCATTTGTTAATTGTTTGGGACTGCTCTTTTACCATTTTATTTTATTATCTTGTCTTGTCTTGTCTTGTCTTGTCTTGTCTTGTCTTGTCTTGTCTTGTCTTGTCTTATCTTATCTTATCTTATCTTATCTTATCTTATCTTATCTTATCTTATCATTTTATTTTATTTTATTTTATTTTATTTTATTTTATTTTATTTTATTTTATTTTATTTTATTTATTTGCATTTCTATGCTGCCCAACTCCCAAGGGAGTCTGGGCGGTTTACAACAAAGAATAAAACAATGCAAACAATCCTATAAAAAAATGTTAAAAAGAAAAACATTAAAACTTTAAAAACTTTTAAAACGTTAAAACACATGCATTCCTATTCGTGGCTGGGTCTCGCAAGATCATTAGAATGAGATCAACGGCCCCAAGCCTGCCAGAAGAGCCAGGTCTTCACTGCTTTGTGGAAGGCCAATAGGGTGGGGGCAGTCCGGACCTCAGGAGGTTCCAGAGAGCTGGGGCAGCCGCAGAGAAGGCCCTCCCTCATGGGCCTGCCAGCCGACATTGTTCAACTGACGGGACCCAGAGGAGACTGACTCTATGGAATCTTACCTGTCATTGGGAGCTATGTGGTAGAAGGCGGTTTTGAAGATAGCCTGGCCCTGAGCCATATAGGGCTTTAAAGGTAATGACCAAAATCTTGAATTGCACCCAGAGACCAATAGGGAGCCAGTGCTGCTTATGGAGAATTGGTGTAATGTGGGTGTACCCTAAGTACACCCACTATAACTCGCGCGGCTGCATTCTGGACCAACTGTAGTCTCTGAACACTTTTCAAGGGTAGCCCCATGTAGAACGTGTTGCAATAATCCAACCGTGAGGTGACAAGGACATGACTGACTGTGAGGAGAGCCTCCTGATCCAAGTAGGGTCGCAATTGGTGCACCAGATGAACCTGTGCAAAAGTCCCCCTAGCTACAGTTGTCAGATGTTGTTCCAGTCTCAGCTGTGAGTCTAGAAGGACACCCAAATTGCACTTTCTCACAACCTCCGGGCACCGTCACATCACATTTACTGCCTCACTGAACTGACGAGGGGTGGAGATATACAGCTGGGTATCATCAGCATATTGCTGATATCCCACCCCATGTCGTTGGATGATTTCACCCAGTGGTTTCATGTAGATGTTGAGCCTGAGTAGCATAGGGGGCTAATATCTCCTACTAAAGGCAGCAATTAAGATCCAGCTGCCTACAATTTCTGCAAGTTCTATCCTAGCCAGGCTCAAGGTCGACTCAGTCTTCCATCCTTTCTAAGGTGGGTAAATTGAGGACCCAGTTTGTGGGGGCAATAAGCTGACCCTGTATAAATATACAGAAGTATGAAGGCTATTGGTTAACGCATTGTAAGCCGCCCTGAGTCTCTGGAGAAGGGCGGCATATAAATCAAATTAAAAAAAAAAAAAGAAGTTAAATAGGAGGGGAGAGAGGACCGAGCCCTGAGGCACCCCACAAACGAGGGGCCTAGGGGTCGACCTCTGTCCTCCTACCAGCACCGACTGTGATCGACCAGAGAGATAGGAGGTATACCATCGCAACACGGTGCCTCCCACTCCTAGCTCCCTTAGACACGCCAGAAGGTTACCATAGTCAATGGTATCGAAAGCCGCTGAGAGGTCAAGTAGCACCAAGATAGAGGAATGCCCCCTGTCTCGGGCTTGCCAGAAATCATCCATCAGTATGACCAAGGCAGTTTCCAGTGGTCCAGGTCTGAAACCGGACTGAAAAGGGTCTAGATAAGCCGTTTCATCCATTTTCTCTCCTTTATTTTACCACAACTTTTCCTCTTCCTCTTCCCTTCTCTTCCTTCTTCTATCTCTTTCTACTTTCCTCATTCCTCCTCTCCTTCCCTTTTCTACTTCCTCATCCCTTTCCCCACTCCTCTCTTCTTCCTCCCTTTCTAATTCTCTCCTACTCTTCTTTTCTTTCCCTTTCCTTCCTCTCCTTTTCCCCCTCTTCTATTCTTCTCTCTCCTTTCCTCCATACTCCCCTTCTTCCTTCTCTCTACTCCTCTCCCCTTTTCCACTCCCTTGTTGTTACCATTTTCAATTCAATCTAAAATGGTATTTGAGCAGCCCTGATTTTCTATTTACATACATCTTCATTTCAAATGTTCTTAATAGCTGGAAAGCAGTCATGAAGCAATTTCTGAAAATGATTAGAAAAGGAAGTATGTAAACCCAGTGTCCTTTCAAAAGGCACCAACAAAGGTGGAATGAAAAGATTGCTTTCCTTGCCAGAGACTGCTGTATTGAGATCTCCTCATGAGGAACAACTATATGGAACATTTGAGGATGATATCAAGTCTTCTCTTTTTCCAGAGAGGAATTAAAGACCTAGCCTACTGACTCTTCATTCTGCCATAGTTATCAGGTGGTACTTTTAATACTTATATACTGCTTCACAGTGCTTTCCAGCCCTCTCTAAGTGGTTTACAGAGTCAGCATATTGACCCAAACAATCTGGGTCCTCATTTTACCGACCTCAGAAGATAGAAGGCTGAGTCAACCTTGAGCCTGGTGAGATTTGAACGGCCAAATTGCAGGCAACTGGCAGTCAGCAGAAATAGCTTGCAGTACTGTGTTTTAACCACTGCACCACCACAACTATAAAACTGTTAGGATGGTGTTTATGTATTTTACACACAGTTGATCATGGGATCATGGGAAAGTGTTTTCCTGAGTAATGCTCTAGAATCGATAAAAAATTGGAGCATCCCCTACCTCAAAATAAGTTCTGTTGTATTCAGAAGATAAATTCTAATCTGAGATTTTCCATTGTAGTAAACAGTTCACTACACCGTATGTTCACTACACATATTCTGCCTTAAAATATTTACTGGAGCTTGTAGAATATCCAGTAGCTGAGAAGAGCATTGTAATTATTTGTCCAAGAGCAAATTAAGAAATCAGCAGCAGAGGACTGCTAAGGAGCTTGGTTTTTCTCCCCTGCAAAGGCTATGTTTCTCCCTTTTTATAGTACATCCAGTGATGAGATTCTTATAACATTTTTAAATCACATTGCTATAATTTGACTTAATAAATTTCCACCTAGTGCTAACTTTTAGTGAAGTAAAAATCAGACGTGTTTCCAAAAACTAATGGTTCATTAAGCATTACATTAATTTGCAGAAGAGTAAATTGCAATTTCCTCTGGAGTAGAGACACAAGATATGAAGTCTTGGCGAAATTCCAAATGGTAATTACAGCAATGTAGCTACATATTCTCTACTGATTACATGGGTTGTACACAGAGGGGGGAGGGGAGGAAGAGAGAGAGAGAGAGAAACATACATATACACAGAGGCATAACTTAAGTGCCATGTATAGTTTTATGCTATCAAAATGTTGGCACCAGCAATGTTGGAATAATGCATACTATGTCAGGTCTCAAATACTTACTCATAGCATCTGAAATTGTGTATCTTCCATGTAGCTGAAAACGCAACTGAAAATGAGAAAGATAAACTTTTTATAAAATAAAGAAATTAGGACATATAACATCACACATAGCTATAAAGACTGCACATTTTATCAGAAAAATTAGCTTTGTCTGAAAATGTGCAGCAACTATGATGAACTGGACATATTTATACACATATGACCAGTTATCAGTGAAAATGAAATTAATTTACTCAGAACATCCTATCTGGAGCTCCAGCCCTGAAATCTGTTAAAGCTGCTAAAACAGCACAAATCAGCTGTCTAGCGGCAAAAAATCTCCCCCTGGGCAAAGGGGGAAGAATAGAGCAGAGGGAGTTAGGTAGAGCTCCCCTAAATCCCCAGGCTTTCTTCTTTTTAAGCCTGGGGGTTGGAGGGTGAGGGCTCCCTTGAAACCTCTCAGTGCTCTGGATTAGGGACGTGTCTGCCTGCTGGCAGAATGGGGCATCGCGACCACACCAGCAGCATAGGAATGAAGATTTGAAGAATTTTCTTTTAAAAGATTTTAAGGAAACTGAATTCTGGATGCTGGCAGAGTGAAATCGGGACAGTGGAATTTGAAGAGGCAAGTACAAGCTTTAACTCCATGTGAAAAGAGAAAGGGATAATGGCGCTAAAAATGAAACTTACTAGTGAAAGTGCTTGTCAGCCCCTGCTACATTGTTAAAATCATTGGTTTATTTTACAAGAAATAGACTTAAAAGTGAAGTGGAAGAGAAGATTATGATGGGGATTTTAACTAATATAAATCTCTGAAGATAGTGGAAAATAATTGGACATTGACTTGATAGCTGAATAAATATAAAACAAAAATTGAAATGTGGCTGCTACCAAGGAAAGAGGGGGTGAATCAGCAAATACATGAATTGTGACTTTAAAGGACTTGCAAGACAGTTTGGATTTTATTATTTTGGACATAAGGGATGCAGTTAAAAATACTATCCAGGAGTGGAAGTTGGAACGTCGTAAGGATTTGCTGGCTGTGAAAGAGAAAGAAATCATGCAGTCAAATGTGATTTTGGAGAACAAAGAAGAAGCAGTCAGATTAATGGAGTCTAGCATTCTGGAAACAGAAGTTATGGTGGAGGCTTCCACACAACCACTTGGAGAACATTTTAAAAATCCACTACTGCAGATTGTTAAATACTATGGAAAGTTTTGTTTTTATGGACAGATTTTGAAAGAGGATTGGATTTTTAAGAGACATCAGATGCGACTTCAGTTTAAAAATTTCCTGACAATAAAAAGAGGGGGACAAATATTGTTTCAAAAATTTTCAAAAATAAAAACAGGGAGACGAGCCTCACTCAATAAGAAGAAAGTATTATTCAAAAAGAAGGATTAGAGAAATATAGAAAGAAAGGGAAAAAGAAAAAGTATGATGGATTTTTTTGAAAGTTATATTTGGAAGATTTTGGATGTTTGACATAACTGTTCATTTAAAAAAAAAGGATAAAATTTTTTTGTTAGAAGTATTGCATTACTGAAATGATTAACTAAAAATCTAAGTGATATTTTATTGAAAGTTTTGGAATTAATATAGAACCCCTAGGGTTATATTTTGTTGATTTCTTAATGAAGTTAAAGATTTATTAAGAGGTTGAAAAGTTTAAAATGATATAATAGAACTGTTTAAAAGGTTTATATATAGAAATTTTAAGGTTCTAGATGATATGTCAGAATTCTTTAAAGGTTTATATGTATTGAGGGATAAGGATTAATTAAGATTTTGGATGTTTGATACAACTGTTTAATTAAAAAGGATAATTTTTTTAGAGGAATTGTATTACTGAAATGATTAACTAAAAATCTAAGTGATATTTTATTGAAAGCTTTGGAATTAATATAGAACCCCTAGGGTTATACTTTGTTGATATTTTAATGAAGTTAAAAGTTTTTTAAGAGGTCTTAAAGTTTAAAATGATATCATAGAATTTTTTTCAAAGGTTTGTATGTAAAATTTTTAATGTTTTAAATGATACGACAGAATTCTCCAAAGGCTTATATGTATTGAGGGATAAGGATTAATTATAACTGGATAACTTTTTAAAATTTATTGTAATTTTAAAGTTTATATGTGATGAAAGGGTTATGTAAGAGGATATTTAGATTAATTGTATTATGTTGTTTTAAGGATAGATATGAGAGAATTTATAAATGTAATGTTGAAGAAAGTCAAATAGGGGAGTCAAAGAGTATGTGGAAATTTATTTTTTGGAATTTATAATAAGGCAGTAAATGTTATCTTAGGTTTGTTAGATGTGATATCCTGTCTTTGCTCTTGGAAGTCGGGGGAGAGGGGGTTGGGAGGGAGGGTAAGGAGGGGAGGGGGAAAAATTTTCCATTTACATATATACATGTTTGTACGTTGATATAGTTGATTATGAAAATAAAAAAATGATTTTGGTTATTGTGTGACTTTCAGCCTTAGGGGGAGAAAAAAGTATATGTTCTAACTGTTCACCATCACCTTTAGTGGCAGCCTTCAATTTCAGGAGTGATAGTTTCAATTTGGTGTTAGAACACTGAGAAAAATGAAAAAAGGTAGCCAATATGCCAGCAGATTTGTTACCAATTTCACTTGCAATAGCAATTCAAAATCAAAAGAAAATAAAACCATAAAGTAAAAAGTAAAAAAAAATTGTGAGCTTTACCTCCTAGAAATTATTGGTGTTTTTTTCTCTGGTGAAATTTCTCTATGTATTTCTCTCTCTCAAAATAGGATGAAAAATATCGAGAGGTCGTACAGTATGCACACAAATGAAACTGTTTCAAGTTTCTCCATTTAAATTAGCTAAAATTGGATTATTGCCCTTTGTCAATCTGGAAAAGGTGTATCTAATTGCTTAGGACATTACCAAACAATCTGGATCAATTGTTCATATGCAGATCCCCAAACTAGATGCTAGAGTGCCTTAGGCTTTCTCAGTGCCTTAACTTTTAAAATTCCCAGCCAGAATTCTGGGCCTGAAGCCCAGAAGCCAGGATAACTAGATTAGGAAAACTGTTTTAGATTAATTCGGTAATATGATAAATTACAATCCTGCTGAGTTCCAGTTCACGTGGAGGCTGTGGTTTCCTGCTGGAGACAATTATAGTGAATTTAATGGAGGATGACCAAAGATATCACAATACAGTTCTCATGATTCTAGTTTTACACTTACTTATGACACCTGAATAGGAAGTTATGTAGATTTACCTAGAACATGTCCCTGATGAATGTTTTAAATTGGGGTGGACAATCTTTTTATAACCAAGTCTGCACTTAAGAATTGGAGAAGGGAAGTGAGGTTGTAGTGAACTACAAACAATATCAAGTAGATATAACCATGATCATGTCATATACGTGGATAAGGCCAGAATTTTATTTTTGTTGGAGTATAGTTTAGGGGTTTTGTACAGATTTAAAAAGTTCAATGGAAGAGGATATTTGTAGCTCAAAATTGAACTTTGTGATCCTTGATGTTCTATGAGCTTGGTTGTTTTGGTCTTCTTGTTTTGTTTTTGGCTTGTTGATTATCTCTTTTGAAAGGTATGTAAATATTGTTTGTGTTTACGTGCCTTTTGTTGGCTGATTTGTCAGAGTGCTAGGT
The DNA here is from genome assembly GCA_030761175.1 of Masticophis lateralis. Taxonomy (NCBI): domain Eukaryota; kingdom Metazoa; phylum Chordata; class Lepidosauria; order Squamata; family Colubridae; genus Masticophis; species Masticophis lateralis. The sequence continues at coordinate 71,483,208 of JAUDYJ010000006.1, forward strand.
TTCCAGGAATTCTCTAGTATTTTTGTACTTGACTTAGTCTAGGACATGGGTGTCAAACTGGCAGGCCGGATGCATCACACACAGGCCACGCCTATCCCAGCTCCGCAAAGGGAAAAAACATCATGATGGCAACGTGACATGGCAAGTTTGACACCCGTGGTCTAGAAGATCAATATTTCAAAATGACATAAAATTATGCTACCAAATTTTGGTAATTATGGACAATGGAGTACATGGGGTTATGAACAAATGAATAATTTACAGATATGGTAAAATTGATGTCTTATTTGAAAGTATACTATGTTCTTTGCCCTCATCTTTGTTTTAGTTTTGTGGTATTAATAATCTTCTTTCAGTCTTCTATATGAAGCAGGGGTGGGATCTAAATTTTTTTACTACCAGTTCTATGGGCATGGCTTATTTTGTGGGCATGGCTTGGTGGGGGGTAATATGACTGGGTGGGCATGGCAAACTTTTTTTTTTAACTTTTAAAAGCTTTTTTTCTAAAACCTTAAGAGATTGCAGAAAAAAATGCTTTTAAAAGCCTCTAACGATCAGGCAATTCAGCTGGGATCACCAGAGGCTTTTAAAGGCACATTTTTTCATACAACTTCTTCGGCCAAAGAGGTTGCAGAAAAAAATGCTTTTAAAAGTTAAAAAAAAGCCTCTGATGAGGTGGATGGGGTAAGCGAGCGGAGACCAGGCCGGGGATCAGTTAGGGGGTGTGGTCAGCCAAAGTGATTAATGGTTCTCCAAACTACTACAAATTTTTACTACCAGTTCTTGTGAACTGGTGAGAACCAGGAGCAACCCACCACTGATATGAAGCTAAAAAAGTTGCCACTCTAGGAGTTATTTTAATAAGTCAAGTTATTAAAGCAGCTGCATTTTATGCTTTAATGAATAAGGGAAATATATTGTTCTGCAAAACACTTTTTTCAAATATGTTTCAAAGAACACAGAGCCTTTACATATATTGAAATACAATGCAAAATATACCTATCTAGCTGTCTGTTTGTCTCTTATCTTATAACAAGCAGATGAAAATGATGGAAGTTGGGTAATGCCAGTTCTATCCTAATTTAATACTGAAAACTGCTGGTTTACCACAGTACTAAATTGTATCATGAACTGAAATAGTAATTTCATGTACCATACTGCATTCAGAAGAATTTTCAGAAATATGTTTACTAATTTCCATAGATGAAGTAAGAGGTACAGTAGTTGTTGTTTTTCTAAATTCCTGTCACTTATATTTTACTTCTTTGCCACCTAAACTTGTGTATGTTTTCTTTTATTTCATAGTTAAATGGTACAACTATTCAAACTGAGTTTGTGATAAAATTCTATGTTTGGTTTATAGACTCCAAATAAACCCATTGTATTCTCTACACATTTTTCTCTTCCGCATCTTCTGTATGTGTTTTATTCAGCTCTTAATGAATGTATTGCACTGAAATGGAAAATCAATAAGAAAGCGGAGGAAAAACACAATCTAGGTGGAAGGCTGTGGAATCAATCCATGCATAGAAATAGGATATAACATTTTCCTAACTGCAGAACATGTTGGAAAGACATGTTTCATGTATCCAAACTGTCAAAAGCACAGCAAAGGCCTATCCATTTTGAGTCAGAAGTAAATACTGTTGAATGTACCACAGTAAATATATAGCTTTGTAGTGCAGTTAAGCACAAACATTATTTGACTTTAAGTATGCAACAATGAGGGGATGCAGTGGCTCAGTGGCTAAGATGCTGAGCTTGTCGATTGAAAGATCAGCAGTTCAGTGGTTCAAATCTTTAGTGCCACATAACGGATGAGCTCCCGTTATTTGTCCCAGCTTCTGCCAACCTAGCAGTTCGAAAGCATGTAAAAAATGCAAGTAAAATTATAGGGACCACCTTTGGTGGGAAGATAACAGTGTTCCATGTGCCTTTGATGTTTAGTCATGCAGCCAAATGACCACGGAGACATCTTCAGACTCTTTGACTTTGATACTGAGATGAGCACTGCCCCCTAGAATCGGGAACAACTAGCACATATGTGCGAGGGGACATTTACCTTTTATCTTATGCAACAATGAGCAAAATACAACTACACAAATCACAAAATATATGCTGAATAATCAACTACAAATTGATTTTGGATCAATTTCAGTTTTGGATATAGTCCATAAAAGGTAATAATTTTGTTGATAATGGCATGGAATGCTTTTATGGAGGGTGAGGCCATAGTAGGTTGACACGTAAAGAGGAATTGTAAACATCAAGATTTTCTCCAAAATTTTTGGGAAAAAATTCTTTCCTTCTTTCAACATTGTGGTAAGCCCATTTTCTGGTTTGCAAGAAAATGGGCTTACCACATTTCTTAAAATATAAATGAATTCATCTGCCCCTTTTCAGCAGTCACTGCATGAAGGAGATCTGTTTTTTAAAAAAATCTTGAGCCAAAAATCTTTAACCTGGAGCCAAAAGTGATCCATTTTTACCTTAAAAAAATACTATAGTTAAGATTCACAGTTAGAATAACTGTGAATTACCCTATATGGTTGCAGTAGATTTTATTTTGGGGATGTCAGATTTGTCCTAATTCAACTTTTAAAAAGAGATTCAGATAATCATTAAATTTCTTTTGGGTAAAACAAAATCAGATTTGAAACTACCTTCTTCCTTGTCTTTGTGTCTTCAAGCTCCAGGCCTAATCTAATTATTCTGAACTCCCATGGGCTACAAAGGCTTGCAAGGCAGCAGGCTCAATGAAACAAAATGTTTAATGTTTATTTAAAGTTCTCCAGAAAAGATTATTCAGATTCAGTGACTGAAAAGTCTACCAGCAATTAGACAGAATATTGCAGGGAGACCAGCATAGGTTAGTGAAGTGGGTAGAGAGACGTGACAACATCTTCAGGCAAAGAAAAGGAAGAAGAAATACGGAAGCAATTAGAATATGTCCATCTCACCCAATATTTAAATATCATATTAGAAGAAGATTCTTCCCCCATCGAGGGAGCTAATTAATAACATCTCAGTTTTTCAGAATGCCATTCAATGCCATACAGGAGTGTTTGGTAGCTTCTTATCCCAAAAGAAGATAACTTCCAAGAGGAGTCCTGCACAATTTGTTGTTGTTGTTAATTGTGAAGTCGTGTCCCTCCCATTGCAACCCCATGGACAATGTTCCTCCAGGCCTTCCTATCCTCTACCATCCTCTGGAGTCCATTTAAACTCATGCCGACTGCTTCAGTGACTCCATCCAGCCACCTCATTCTCTGTCATCCCCTTCTTCTTTTGCCCTCAATCGTTCCCAGAATTAAGCTCTTCTCCACTGAGCCATTCCCTCTCATTAGGTGGCCAAAGTATTTGAGTTCTTCAGAATCTGGCCTTCTAAAGAGCAGTCAGGGTTTTACAACAATAATATTAACCAAAATTTAATGCAAAACAAGTATAAACTATTAACAATTTATTATGTTCTATAAATAAAAACATATATAATATGGTTTTATAACAATAGTTAGAGAAATATCTCCTAAAGAATCTCACCAAGTTGTTTTGCTTTTTTCCTTTTCTTTCTTTCTTTTCTTTTTTCTTTTTAAATAAAACCCTCTTCTAAATGATGTTTTTGCCCATTTCTCTGGAAATTGTTCTGTTTTTCACTTCTGTCATCCAAATGTATAATCAATCACAGAAGAAATTGGTAGCAAATAACTAACAAATCTGTAAGAGTGAGAGAAAAAGAGCTTCATTCTTTTAAGAGCATCTTTCTGTGCTAATGTGTGTATCCAGACCTAAAAGAAATTATTCAGGGATCACTTACAGTGCAGTAATTTCTCTAAAGCCAACTGAAGCAAAAGTAATTTAATGAAACCAGCGTAAGTGCTCAGCAAAGAATCCCTTAAGAGTATTATATGCAATAAGGATGGTAGTGTACTTATTCCCCCATGATTTTGATTCTGCTCGGTAGAATGTCCTTCACAAAATATATGGGCACTGTAGCATGATCTAATATTTTATTAAAAGAAAGGACCTCTTAGGAATGTACCAGTACATTTGTTAACATGCAGTAATGGAGGATCACATTCCTGTTTCCATTAGCAAGACAAATGTGGCAGTACTATTGCAGTTGCTTGAAATGTTAGGTCACACTAGCACAGATTTCCTTAGATTTTAGAATAATTCACCCTTGCATACCATATGGGTATCACCTCGCTACAACACTACAAAAACCATGGTAGTGTTTGATTTGTGAAAGGGTGCACATACCTTTAAAATAATTGCTTGTCTCTGTAATCTATTTACAAATGGAAGCCATTTCTTTATTATTGCTTTCATATAATACGAGCAGAATGGCCATTTAAAAATGCATGCAGCATTAAAGCTGTTGCTCTTCAGATGAATTTTGTATTAAGGAATCTGTATATTAATACAAAAACAAATCAGTGACTTAAATATTCTGTGTTCTTTCTTCTATAAACCTGCTTTTCATGATTAATCCTTGGGTCTCAATAATAGGTCCATATGTGTACTTATTAAAGATGTGCAAACATTTGAGATGAATCATAAATCTAAAGTGGACACCCATTCAGGAGCAAACTCAGTCTGCCTCTGAATTTAAGTTGCCCTGATTCACCTTAAATTCAAGTTCAACTCAAATCTCCAGGACCTGGATGATTATATCCCAGAGTTCTGAAGCAGCTGGAAGATATGATCTTTGAATTATTGAACCTTATCTTTCAAAGATGAAGGAACACCAGGGGAAAAAAAAAACAGACCCAGGAAACTACAGACCAATAAGCCTGACATCAATACCTGGAAAGATTCTGGAAAAATATATTCAAGCAATAGATCTGTGAACACCTAGAAGCAAGCAAAGTTATAGCCAGAAATCAACATGGGTTTGTCAAAAACAGAGCATGTCAAACAAATATGTGACTAAATTAGTGCACCAGCAAAGTACTGTGGACATCAGTATACTTAGATTTCCATAAAAATGTGGAATATATGGCATTACCACCAGATGGATTTATAACTGGCTGACAAACCCCACTCAACATGTAGTCTTACTGGAACGATCTACATACATACATGGAGGAAAGTAAGCAAAGTGTACCCCAAGATCCTGTTTTAAGCCCAATACTCTTCAATATCTTTATAAATGATTTAGATAAGAGAATAGAAGGGGAACTCATCAAATTTGCAGGCAATACCAAACTGCAGGAATAGTTTACACCCAGAAGATAAGCTCAAGTTCCAGATGGATCTTGACAGACTTGAACACCGGGCCTATCTAACAAAATGGAATTCAATGGAGAGAAAAGTAAGGTTTTATACTTAGGCAAGGAAAATCAAATGTACAGGTACAGATTAGGTAAAACTTGCCTCAATATCAGTAACTCTAAGAGAGATCTTGGAATTCTAGTGGGTAATCACTTAAATATGAGCCAGTAGTATGCTGCAGCCACCAATGCAATCCTAGACTGCATTAACAGAGGGATAGAATCAAGATCACATGATCTTGCTTTATAATGCCTTGGCTAGACCACACTTGGAGTACTTATTCAGTTTTGGTCATGACAATATAAAAAAGATGTTGATACTCTGGAAAGAGTGCAGAGAAGAGCAACAAAGAAGATTAGGGGGTTGGAAGCCAAAACTTATGAAGAACAATTGCAGGAATTGATGTCTAGTCTAGTGAAAAGAAGGATTAAGTGTGACTTGATAGCAGTATTCCAATATTTGAGGGTCTTCCAAAAAGAAGGGGCCAACTTATTTTCCAAAGCACCAAAAGGCAAGAGAAGAAACAAGGGGTAGAAACTAATCATGCTACTTCATTCAATTCTTTTTTCTTTTTTAACCTGTGTTTTCAACTATTATTAATTGGTAGGATATCAAAACATTCCCAATTCTGACCCTTTGTTGACTGAGAAGACATTTGAACAGAGTTTCCCTTTGTGCCCCACAAAGAACAGTCTCTGATACCTATTCAGAACCTGCTACAGAATCACAATTTTTAATACGGTAAAAGAATTATTGAATACCCTGGGGGGAAAGCATATTACTTGTATTTAATTAATTGAATTAAAGAGGAGTGACTATAAAATGTTATATTTATTTATTTATTTATTTATTAGATTTGTATACCGCCCTTCTCCTTGCGGACTCAGGGCGGTGGACAGCCAAATAAAAACATAGTATACAAAAGTTAAAATTTCTTAAAAAACATATAACTATGGCTAAAATTAAAACCATTGAATAATTAAAAAACCCAACCCTCTAGTACAAATCTTAAAAATTCAGCGGGGTCAGGCTAGACCAGCAAGCTGAAAGAGATGGGTTTTTAGGGCCCGACAAAAAGTCCGGAGGTCAGCAATTGTTCTCAGTTCTGGAGGGAGATCGTTCCAGAGGGTAGGGGCTGCCACAGAGAAAGCCCTCCCCCTGGGGGTCACCAGCCGACATTGTCTAGCTGACGGCACCCTGAGGAGACCCTCTCTGTGGGAGCTCACCGGCCGGTGGGAGGCTATTGGCGGCAGAAGGGTCCCGTAAGTACCCTGGTCCTAAGCCATATATTGTACTGAGATGGTATTGTGTCAGTGTTGGCCTTTACAGTAATTCCTAACTCTAGTTTTAAAATATATAATTTCAGCTGCACCCAAAAAGAAATAAAATTACTGTATAAAATCACAGATATTTAGGTACTTTGCTGCTTGTCTAAATAGATACAAGTTGCTTTTGTAAATATATAGAAAGTGAACATGTCAGGCACAAAAGACCAAGACAACGTGAAGTTTTAATTAAACTGATTTATTACTACTCATACATATGTAGAGGAATCTACTCAACTAACAGCACTCTTTTGGTGATAGATAAGGGTAAAAAAAGATTCAAGAGGGGTATGACTTAGTGAGTTTGTGGCTATAGAGTGACTTGTAATGTTGAAAATATATTTTTTTAAAAAACATTTTGTTACTTCAATTACCTAAATTAAAAAAAATGTTTTTTTTTTACTTTTAAATTAACTGCACTTACTTTGTTAATGCAATTAGTTTGGGAAAAAAACCTTTCAGAATTAAAAAAAAATGTTTTGAAATCAGCTTTCCTGGTAGTAGGAATTTTGTTTCATTAAAATGAAATATTCCAGTCTTTCGTATTGATTTATTGTTGTTATTAGTTGCGAAGTTGTGTCCGACCCATCACGACCCCATGGACAATGTTCCTCCAGGCTTTCCTGTCCTCTAAGATCCTCTGGAGTCCATTTAAGCTCACACCTATTGCTTCAGTGACACCATCCAGCCACCTTGTTCTCTGTCATCCCATTCTTCTTTTGCCGTCAATCTTTCCCAGCATTAGGCTCTTCTCCAGTGAGAAGAGCCTAATGCTCCTTCCTTCTCATTAGGTGGCCAAAGTATTTGAGTTTCATCTTCAGGATCTGGCCTTCTAAAGAGCAGTCAGGGTTGATCTCCTCTAGGACTGACCGGTTGGATCTCTTTGCAGTCCAAGAGACTCGCAGGAGACTTCTTCAGCACTATAGTTCAAAGGCCTCAATTCTTTGGCACTCAGCCTTTCTTATGGTCCAACGTTCACAACCATATATTGTAACTGAGAAAACCATGGCCTTGACTACATGCAGTTTTGTTGGCAGGGTGATGTGTCTGCTTTTTAGAATGCTGTCTAGATTTGCCATAGCTTTCTTTCCCAGGATCAAGCGTCTTTTAATTTCTTGGCTGCAGTTCCCATCTGTGGTGATCTTGGAGCTCAGGAAAATAAAATCTGTCACTATCTCCATTTCTTCCCCATCTATTTGCCAGGAATTGAGAAGGCTGAATGCCATGATCTTAGATTTCTTAATGTTGAGTTTCTTCTGTTTAGAGGTCCATTAAAAGTTAGTTCTTGTTCAAGACATCCTAACTTTGAAATGTTTTGTGCTCCAAGTTTGAAGCTTAATAACTTTAAATGAGGAGTAAATACTGAAGTTTCCGATCTTTTTAACTCTGGATAATCAGCAGGCACAAAGATCTAGTAATCATCTTCTCGCCTATGCTAAAACATTATCTATGGAGATCCTTTGATGAGATTTTTTGGTTAACCAAGTAAAACTGCTTTGCACTTTCCTGCAATGGATCCAGAGGGATCAGAGGATATGAAAGGATCATGCTTTACTTAAATTATAATTCTGAAAAATGTTGCTTTTAAAACTACCCCCGCCCCGAAAATATGTGCACTATTAAAACTAAATAATTTATCGTCGTATAACTCAGAACAGTTCAACACAGATTCTGATTACTGATAACTTGTACTACAGAACACATTGTTATTTGTTTAAGAATGTATTTGCAACTAATAGTCTTTCATGATTTTGATCTATATATAAGTACTAGTACATTAAATTTTATGCAGAACTATGTTTATTTTTGCTTAGGAGGATATGAGTAAAATGAATTATGTCTTTGGATTGGGTCTTAAAATAAATTAATGTTGATGCAATGAAGTGGTAACTTTAACTTTTAGCCAGATGAAATATGGCTCATTATTCTGATCATATGAGATGGCTAGTTATTTAGATTTCATGCTTCCAGAAGAACATTTCCTGATGGATGGTGCTCATGTGTCTATATAGCAGTATTTAATTTTATTTTACAGTTGCAAAGACAGACTTTTCCCCTTGTAATGAAAATCATTTTTAACATTTTATAGAGGTTATTATTTTGTTTTAAAATTATTTCTGAAAGTAGAGAAACTTTTTCCTTGATATACGATTAATGAATTATAGAAATGCTATTCCTGTCAAAAAGAATACTGAACAAAATTTAAAATATTAGAGCAATGAGAAGAAAATCAAATATTTAGAATGTTATACTGGATTCAAAAGAAGCTGTTAAATTTACCATATTTTAAGTTACCCTTGTGTTGCTGATTGGGATATTGGAAAAAAGGATGTATGATTAACTATCCTTTTTTTACCTTGGGTCAATGACTTTTTTTTTTAAAAAAAAAAAAGGACAGGGATTCAATTGTGTAGTTTTGTCAGTCATATTGATTCTTTTGATCATTTCCTAAATACATTTCTACGGCTTATTCATGTTAAATAATACAATTCCAGGATAAATTCATCAAGCAGGGATAAAAAAAATATCCTAAATTTCATTGTTACTAAAGAAATGATCATGTTTCATAGACTTATCCAATTCTACTATAGTGTATGACAAATTGTAAAAATATTAAAAACTGCCTTAATTTATTTTATTAAAATCTATCAACTCCAGAAAGCAACCTTTTTATGATTGAAAGGCACACTTACCATTTTTGGGTAGTTGTGGGAATGAAATGCAAATTGGATGGCCACAAGGTTTTATGGATTTAAGGAAAATTCAGGAGATCTTATTTTTGAAAATGCATTAAATTTATTTTAGGGTTCACGTTATTGTTTCTGGGTATTTTGCCATCTCCGAATGGCAGGTAATTATGCCACCAATTTTCAGCAAGTATGATCAAAGATAACACTGGGACCTGCAAAATCAGGATCCACACTTGACTTAATCTTTATTATGTTTCTAAGAACAATCACTCAAATTGTTTAGTTGATAGAAATTTACTGAGATGGCATTCATATTTGCATAGTTAATATGTGTTGACTCACAAAAGAAATGTAAAGATTTACTCCATTCCAAGAAGGAAACATTAATGAAGCACAAGTTGACAAAAGTATCTGGATGAGTGTAGAATCTAGGAGTTCTGTGAAATGCTCTAGTTATTTCTAGCAAGATTGTTGGTGGAAATGGAGAAACAGATGCAAATTATTTTTCATTTACAGTACAGTCACAGTTCACTGCAGCTGAGACACTGATCCCGAGTGGGAAGACTATGTCTTCATTTCTGATTCCTGCTCAAGGATCTTTTAGCTAGCTTGTCTATATAACTTTACATTCTTCTCCTTTCTATCACCTCTCTCTTTTTGTCTTTCAAAGCATATATAAACTCTTTATTTTATCTGAAGTTATTTTTTTTTCAAGAGCACTAGTTTCCATTCACTTTAACTTCATCCTTTATCGATCTGTTTGTCCTGCAAATAAGCTTTCCTTTGTATGTAAAACAACTGTAAATAATACAATTGTGTGTGTTTTTGTTCTTGTAGCCCTCATCCCATGGGTAAGTTTGTGTACCTGTGTTACATCTTGGATGGTTGACACAGATACATTGTAAGAAGGCAGATTCATGGCAGTTGAACTGGGCTTATAAGGGTTTGTTGTCTGCTTGTAAACACTGGGAAAGAAGTCTGAAGAAGCAGATGGTCTAGTCAAAAGGCCGCGGAACATGAAACCCATTTAGTCTTTTCTCTACACTTTGGCATACTTCATCCCTTCATGATGGACTAGCTGTGCTGCAATTTCTGAATTGGAAAAAGCCCAAAAAGCTACTCCATGATTTTGTGGGGTATAGCAAACTCATTCCTGAATTACACAGTCTGTGCAGAGTTCCATGGTATGATTTGTGTTTAAATCTGCATGCATTTATCCATACTTGTGATAGAGAACTTGGGACTATTAGCTCTGGAGATCAGGCAGGAGACACATGCCCTGTTTTAATTCTGCCTTGCCCACTGAGCACAGAATCAGTCTGAGATATTTAGCTGCCTCGAGCAAATGGCAAAAGGATGACATTTCCTCATTCAATATATACTGGATTGGTATTTTATGGAAAATATCTCCTATGACATTTGAGGCGGTAAGTTAAGGGCCTCTGGCAGAACCTGTGCTATTTATTTCTCTACCCCTAGAATCCCAAAGATCCATCAAGTCTATCAAGGAAGCTTCTAATACATAGATCACCTTCTCTACTGAGAAGTGATAGCTATCTGTATCTGCTAAATCACCTGGCTTTTGTCCAAATGACTATTGTAACATATGTAAAAAAAGGACCCTACCTTGCATTCACCCAACTTCCCTAAAGATTATTGGTGATGGCTTAATTTTGCCTAATGATCGGGCATAGTCTAACAGAGCATTCTTAAGTGTTGCTAATTCACTATTAATAAATTTCACTAAATGTATAAATAAGGTGGTGCTCCCAATGTCTAATGAGGCATTGTTCTGGAAGAAAAGTGACTTATCTTCTATAAGGAACAGGAATCTTCTTGAAGCTACACTGCAAGTCCAAGTCAGTGGAGCAGTCTGTCAATTTGAAGCTCATACTGGCTGGACTTAAGGCTGGGCTGGGAGGTTGAGTGGTCCGGCTTTACCTCAAAGGGATTTTGTCTGAGTAAGCTAGTCTGGATGGTCGGCCTTCTGAAGTTCTTCTGAGCAACTTTCATTGGCATCCTTCACTCTCAAAAGACTATGTTATCGTGTTCTGGAAATAGGTCCTAAAACAGCATCAAGTGTGACTATATAGGCCAATTCGTGAGTGATAATCCCTTCCACACTGAGGGCAGATACATTCTGTCCCCTGCCCAGCCCCTAGATTTCAGATGAGCAACTTTATTGTTCCCTGAAGTCTGTGATTTAACTTTAGACTAATGTTTTTCAGTTTAGGATGGGGAATTCTAGGAGCTGAAAACCACACATTTTAAAGTTGTTTGGTTGAGAAATATTAGATTAGATATTTACACTTGACTATCATTTTAAATTTCCGCAAACTTGATCAGGGGCACAATTTACATGTGTATCGTGGGAACAAATCATATGTTATAACACCACATTACCTATTTTCTTACAGATCTGTAATTATAACTCACTGGGTTTCAATCTTCTTCCATTATTGTAGTTCCATTGCTGAATCACTGTTAAAAGAGCAAGTAGCTACATTTGATGTATCAGGTCTGTCCCATGTCTGGTACCTGCAAATACATGTCATTCATGGGTCAAAAGGTAGCAACGTATGATGTACACACATATGTGTATCTAAATATACAGAAACACATTCTCTCTTTCTCCCTCCCTCCCTCCCCCCCTCTCTCTTCTAAACAATAATCTTAGTCTCCATTTATTTGATAATAACAACAAAATCAGGGCTTAAAAAACCAAAAAATTATCTAAAATTAATTAATATATTTCAGTCTTCCTGTTCTTTGTTACTAACTTTGCCTTGTGCATTTTCCTGGTTTTCAGGAATAATTTCAGGGACATGTCTTGTCAAACGATGACATCTTATCTGGTTCATAGTTGTTGTATTTTTTTTTAAAAAGAAAACTTATTAACCAGCTGCAGCAGCTCATCTCAGAAAAATAAATGCCATTTTAATATAGATATGTACTGTAGCTGCCTTGTCACTTTAGTTTTTTTTTTTAACTAGTCTAATTAAATTCTATCTAAAAGACTGACAGAGTAAGTTTGAACATGTTAATAACATTTGCAATAGGGCTGATGGATACCATACTGCTCTTGGCTAACATGACAATTAGAAAACATCACCATTCATCAAACAAGCTTAATAAACCCCTTACCATGGCTGCTTTTTCTCTGACATAGGAACAAGCAAATATCATAGAAACCATCATTTATACCACTGCAGCTGCCCTTATACATGCTTATTTGTTTGTTAATATACCTTCAGTAGCATATAACTTAGCTCAAATTAAAAGGTATTATATTTTCACTATATTGTCCCTCCATAGTCAACAATCCCTCATAAACAGTCAAGAAAAAATTTTTTTTTTTATAAAAAAGAGGTCTATCATATATAAGCTAGTAAGAATAAGTGCTACCTTTTATAATTTTTAATTCTGACTGGGCATATTTAACCAGAAAAAATAACAGTGCCATTCTGAAAAAAAGAAATAAAAAGAACTGCACAGAATGCACATTGGTATAACAAAAATTATGAACATGAATGTGATTAGCAATATATCAAAACTGCATATTTAATACAATCCTTTGCCAGGTTTATTGTTAATATTTTTTTTAAAAAAACAAGCTTACATGGATGAACACATAAAAAAGGGAAAGGGACAAAATACACTAATATCCTTACGTGTTCTCTCTCTCTCTCCCTCTCCCCCCTCTCTCTTTCTCTCTTTCTCTCCCTCCCCCTTTCCCTTTCTCTCTCCCTCCTTCCCTCCCCCCCCTCTCTCTCATACACACACACTAATTTCCAGAATATGTATACATACAATTGCCAGGTAAATGCATACTTCATACTTCATATTTAAAACAAAACAACTTATAAAGGTCAATAGATGAATTAATAATTTCTGATGTATTCTGTGTTTCGGGTGGGGGGGAGCTACACCAGGAGAGGCTCATTCAATCTCATTGTACACATGTTGTGCATTGACAATAAAGGTTTGATTTCATTTGATTCTAGCCAAACATGTTTTGACATGAGAACATTTTTTACATCACAGCTTAGAAAGAAAGAATAATTCTAAAAAACCAGCACAGATGAATTCAAAATTAACCTTTCCCCCAAAAGTTTATCCTTATAAATAACTTCCTTTATGTGAAAGGGTGCTGGCAAGTTTTCTTGAGTGTAGCACTGAGAGTACATCATCAGGTTTCAAATGTTGTCATAGCCATGACACCAGGGATAGGATGTTGGAATGGCAGCGACTTTTTTAAAAACTTGATCAGATTCCTGCTTCCCAGATAACTAAGTATTAATCCATGTATTTAAAGTTGTGAACTAGAGAAAGGCCTGGGGTGTGTTTCAATGATGTCCATAGTTCAGTAGTAGAAAGTTAGCGGTAGGAAAATAGCGTCTCAATCAAGCCAATACTGAAAAGAATCTTATGGCAAATTTTACTCCTAAGATTATTAGGAAGATTTCTCAAGAAATGACTGCATATTGTCAGTATTTTAAGAAAATGTTTCCTTGAAACTATTATGATTCCTATATAAAGGAGTTGTTTTGCATAGATATTTTTGTTTTTTTAAAAAATGTTGATAACTTGGAAATGCTGTAAATCCAGTCCTGGGGTGTAGAGTTTGCAGAGATTGAAAAGGTCTATTGCTTATCTGGAAGGTTAGTGAATTTATGAAAGCTTTTCCGCAAAATGCCTATGGGAGCTTTATACCATACTTCATTTAGCTAGGTTATAAGTGCTAATACCCTGAAACAAAAGGATTAATGTAAAACTTGAACTGTTGCTACTAAAGAAATGGAATTGTCATTGCTGGCATGAAAAGTATAATAATATAGACTTTAAATTTGATAGATGCTATAAGTAGAAAACTGAATAATTTTAGCACCATAGTATGGGGTGATTTGATTGCTCTTGAAAAATTCATGTGGAGGTAACTTATTCACTTCTTACATTCTGATAATACATTCTTAATTCACTCTGAAACCGTAACCATTATGAAAACTATTGATAAACCACAGATAAATGGACAAGTTTGCATGTATTTATGTATGTGTATATAGATAAGTATACTGATAAATATAGCAATTTAACTTAGTTGATATAAGAAAACAAATTTAATTACAGAAAAACACACATTTTTATCAACTCCATATGGCACAGGACTATGTTTGGCTATTTCTTAATTCCACAATTCTTGTTGAATTTACCTGAAAAGTTTCATATGATGCTCTATAAAATTATGTTTGTTGGTTCTGACCAAAGAAAAATTAAAGGCACACTTTACTACAATGTTACAAAATGGAGCATGACATTTTTAAAAGAACAGAAACAAGGGAGAAATAGGTTGCTGTAAAAAATGTGACAAGCAAGAGGAGGATTTCCAGGAACCTGAATTTTCTTCTATTCTTCATGCCTGTTATGTTGTTACTGTTTTGAGCAGGAAGTTCAAACTGGGGGATGTTTCTGATTGGTTAGTGGCCAGCAGCCAAACTGTATATAAAGAGTGCTGCTGCCAGCATTGAGTTGCTGAAGTCTCACCATACAATAAAGAGCTGTTGTCACTAGCCTGTCTGTGCTGCTTCGTTATTGCCCAGCCACTTCATTTGGCGACAAAGGTGGGATAAGCACACAGAAGGTTCAGAAAAGAGCTAACAACGAGACACGGTCCCCACCGGGACCGTAGACTTCAGCCATGGCAGCGTACGTTCCGCCAACGCCATTTGATCCTACTCGTGAAAAATGGGGGTCCTACATGACTCGATTCGAGTGCTCGCTCGAAGCGAGTGACATGCACGGGCTCTCCGCAAACCGTAAACGAACCCTGTTCCTGAGCCATTGTGGACCGGACATCTTTGAAATGGCTGAGTCGCTGTGCGAGCTGACCCCGGTACAAACGGTACCGTGGGACACACTTCAAGCAACTCTCAGGGCGCACTATGCTCCTGCACCCTCCAAGTTCGTCCAGCATTACCAACTGAGGCAGAGAATCCAGAAAGAGGGGGAACCGGTGACCGCATACGTAGCAGTGCTCTGCAGGGCCGCAATCCACTGTGACTACCGTGACCTGGACGACGCACTGCTAGAACAGTTAATCTGTGGCGTACGAGACACCCAGCTTCAGAGACGGCTGCTTGCGAAGCCTGGTTTGACTCTTGCCAGTGCCTTAGACGAGGCCAGGGCACACAAAGCATCGACAAAGGCGTCGGAGGCTTTACAGTGTCCTCAGCCTGAGAAAAGTGGGTCTAAAGCAGTCCCAGTTCACCGCGAGGAGACGAGAACAAGTTCGGAAGAAGAGTCAGACGAAGACGTCTTCCGAACCGAAAAAAGAAAAGGCAAGCCAAGCTGCCGTCGAGAGAGCTGCCTGAGTTGCGGTGGCCAGCATGAAAGACAAGCCTGCAAATATCAGGAGGCCATTTGCAGACGCTGCGAGAAGAGAGGTCACTTGGCGTGAGTATGCTGGGCGCAACTTCCGTGTTCTTCCAAACCACGTGAGCCGGGCAGCCAATCAGAGCCGCCGCCACCTTTAAAATGACCAATCCAGAACAAGGGTGCTGAAAAGCGGCACGGAATTCAAACTTACAGCACAAGAGTCGGCCAAGCTAGCACAGCGACCAAAGAAAAAGTCTTTACTACCATCAAAAGCAACGGTCCACCCTGCAGCATGGAGATCGACACCAGATCTGCACTCTCCATCATGTCGTGGGCTACGCTACAGTCCCTGCTTCCGGGCTACAGAAAGAGTCAGCTATCAAGACAATGCGTCCGTCTGCTAGACTACCAGGGGAACCGCGTTTCAGTCGAAGGTGTCGACACCTTCACCATTTCCTATGGCGAGTTTGAGGAAAAGCTACCGCTAACCATCATGAGAGATCCACTACCCAGCCTCCTAGGTCTACGCTGGTTCCGAGCCCTCGGCATGGGCTTCACGGGGGTCCACAGCCTCAGCGGATCATTATTAAAAGAACAATTCCTGCATGAATTCCGGGACGTTTTTGAAGACAGCTTGGGCAAGTACGTGGGGACCCTGATTTCGTTTAATTTGGACCCAGGGGTAGCCACAATTAGCCTTAAGGCAAGGAGAGTCCCTTTCACGCTTAAACCAAAGATCGATGCAGAGCTAGATAAACTGATTAGCCAGGTCATTTTAGTGCCAGTAGACCATGCGAAATTGGAAACCCCAATAGTGACCCCACTTAAGGCAGATGGGTCTATCAGAATTTGTGCTGATTACAAATGTTCCATCAACAAAGCGTTGCAGCAAAGCGCTTTTCCTGTTCCCGTAGTTCACCACTTACTGCACTCCCTAGGTTCAGGGAAAATATTCGCAAAATTAGATCTTGCGCAAGCTTATCAGCAGCTGCTGGTAGACGACTCTATGGCAGAAGCGCAAACGATTGTGACACACAGAGGGGCTTTTAAATGCACTTGGTTGCAATTCGGAGTCAGTATAGCCCCGGGCCTATTTCAAAGTACAATGGAGCGCCTTCTACAAGGCCTCCCCGGAGTCGTCCCATGTTTTGATGACATTCTAATTAGTGGCCATAACGAAAAGCAACTGGCAGAATGAATCAGGTCGACCCTGACAAGATTCCGGGAAGCTGGCCTAAAACTTAAGAAATCAAAATGCAAAATTGGGGTTCCCTCAGTGGAGTTCTTAGGATACAAGATTGACGGGTCAGGGATCCACCCCACCGAAAGCAAAGTGAGAGCCATTAAGAGCACCCCAACTCCCAAAACCAAGACCGAACTGCAGGCTTTCTTAGGCCTTCTTAATTTCTACACCATGTTTTTAAAAGACAAGGCAACGGTAGCCGAACCCCTACATAGACTCTTAGGGAAGAGCGTTCCATGGGTTTGGGGCAAAAGAGAAGCGGCAGCTTTTAACACGGTGAAGAAGCTTCTCTCTGAGGACAGCTTTCTAATGCAATATAGCTCTGAGCTGTCGTTGGTCTTAGTTTGCGACGCCTTTCCATTTGGCGTCGGTGCCATGCTCAGCCATAGACTACCTAATGGCCTAGAGGCGCCAATCGCTTACTATTCCCGGACTCTGTCATGCGGAGAGCGCAATTATAGTCAACTTGACAGGGAAGCCCTAGCTGCCATTGCAGGGGTAAAAAAATTCCACAAGTACCTGTTTGGCCGCTCATTTGACTTAATAACCGACCACCAACCATTACTGGGCCTCCTTGCCAGGGACAGGCTCACCCCTGCCGCACTTTCGCCTAGAATGACTAGGTGGTTGATTTTTTTGGCTGCATACTCCTATAGACTTATTCACCATCCTGGAAAAGCAATGGGCCATGCAGACGCCCTTAGCAGGTGTCCCCTGCCTGACATTTTAGAAAACCTGACTCCCGAGGCCCCGATCCTCTTACTGGACGATGTGCCGCCAGGGCCTCTGTCTTCGGCCGAGGTGGCCAAAGCTTCCAAAAGAGACTCCACTAAACGGACTGTGATGGGCTGGGTCCTGCGAGGCTGGCCCATTCAAACTGACTCTACTGTATTTAAACCCTTTTGTACAAAGCGAAACGAACTTTCAATGCTGGGGGGGTGCTTACTGTGGGGAGATCGTGTTGTTGTTCCTGAAAGTTTATGGTATAGAGTTTTAGAAATGCTGCATGTGGGTCACCCGGGAATGGTTAGAATGAAGGGTCTTGCCCGTAGTTACGTGTGGTGGCCACATTTAGACCAAGACATTGCTGAGTGGGTGGGGAAGTGTAGGCCCTGCCAGGAGTCACATCCAGATCCCCCGGTCGCCCCAGCTAGGTAATGGGAGAAACCCAGGGGTCCATGGGGGCAACTCCATATAGATTTTGCTGGGCCATTCCACGGCCAGTCCTTCCTAATAGTGGTGGACGCAATGGTTAGAGGTTTTTCTAATGCCCTCAACTACCTCGAAGGCTGTGATTAGGGTCCTCCGCCGCCTTTTCGCCACGCATGGCCTGCCGGATACATTGGTCTCAGACAACGGGCCGCAATTCACTTCAGTCCAATTTGAGAGTTACCTCGCCGAACTGGTCATTTGGCATGCCCTATCGGCTCCTTTCCATCCGGCTTCGAATGGTCAGGTTGAACGATTCGTGCGGACCACCAAGGAAGCCTTGTCCAAACTAGAGTCTGGTGATTGGCAGGCCAAGATTGACCAATTCTTGGCAGTACAACATGCCATCCCCTGCACAGCCACTGACCACAGTCCGGCCGAACTCCTAATGGGCCGTAAACTAAGGTGTGTCCTGGATCGTTTGCATCCAAATTATTCGGCCGATAATTTTAAGGGGGAAGAGGGAGGCCTCAGGCATTTCCCAATTGGTACAACAGTCTATGCAAGAAACTATGCCACTGGTCCCTTGTGGGTAGAAGGTATTGTAACAGGGGTGTCTGGACCGAAATCTTACACAGTAGATATCGGCCAAGGGAGAATTTGGAGGCGTCACATCGACCAGCTAAGAAGGAGAGTAGTTAGCGAGAACCCAGACACTGAATACAAGCCAGTCCCTAACTACCAAGGTCCTTCCAATACAGCTACCTCAAACCCGAGTGAGACGGAATACTTATCTGGCAAGCCGGAGTTCCAGCGCTGCCCCAGCGAGCCACTCCTCCCAGCCAGGGAAAGTCACACCTCCGAAAGAATCCCGGAGGTTCCATTGGTGGAGCCAGGAGAGACGGGAGGTCCCTCTGACTGGCTCAACGCCCCGCCTGCAATTGAACTGCGCAGGTCGACTCGGACTAAGACACGTCCAGGTCACCTGTGCGACTATGTCTGTAAATATGTTAATACTTGTGGTAATGTGCATTCTGGGAGGGGAGGGGTGTTATGTTGTTACTGTTTTGAGTGGGAAGTTCAAACTGGGGGATGTTTCTGATTGGTTACTGGCCAGCAGCCAAACTGTATATAAAGAGTGCTGCTGCTAGCATTGAGTTGCTGAAGTCTCACCATACAATAAAGAGCTGTTGTCACTAGCCTGTCTGAGCTGCTTCGTTATTGCCCAGCCACTTCAATGCCTTTTTAAGTACACTGTTTCAACAATACATACTCCTAAAAACAATATACACAGCATGTGGGAGATCTTTTTAAAGTGAAGTTCTTTTAAGTGGAGCTCATGGAATATGAAGTATCATAAATTATGGAGAAGTTGGAGTTTTGCTTCAGGCAGTAATCATTTTCTCAAAGTACTTAAAAAACAAAAGAAGTAAAATATGTGGATAAGGAAAGATTAACTGAGGCCAACTTGCAAAATTAACCTCATCTACAAAATGGAGAGTTAACTGTCCACTTCAATAGATAGAATGATGATAGAAAGATAAAGATAGATAGAAAGACAAATGATAGATAGACAAGCAGGTAGGCAGGCAGACAAATTTTGTTCTGAGGTGCATTATTTGCTTTCTGCACCCTCGCCCAGCATTTTTTTTAAAAAACTAAGTACAGGTAACAGGAAGTCTACTTTATTTTCCATTTTAAAATGTGACAAGTTTGGTAGATGAGTTCTGAACAAAAGAGAGTATAGATACCTGTGCTAAATTTTGAGCACTTCCCCAAAGGTACAGAAAATGATGTAGTTTGAACTCAAGCGTTTTATTTGCCAAGTAGGTTTTATTGCCTTTCATTTTTCATCAGAAGCACCATGTTAGTATTCTAGAATTTAGGCAGCTTGGCAAATTCAGTCACTAATATTGGCCATGGTATCCTTTCTTGGACAATTGAGCAAATGTATTTAAATTGTTCAACTCATACAAATTCAACTCCAATGTTCATTGAAAGCCATCAGTTGTGAGTATCTTGGTCTTGTCAGTATTGTGGTTAAGCTGGTGAAGAGGAATCAATCTTCTTTACAAGAAGATTGAAGACTCAGGCTTGTTCACATCATTGTGACGGGGGGTTGACTCTGGGGTGAAATGCTACCAGTTTGCACCAGTTCAGGTGAATCAGTAATGATAAAAGCTACCAGTTTGGGTGAACCGGTAGTAAAAAAAAGCTACTGATTCATCCAAAGTGTTATTTCCGACGATCAGCTGACCTGCACAATTTATATTTGCTAAAAAGGAAATCCTGCTTTCTAGTGAATCTAAGTCACGTGGTACGGCTGTTCCCCCCCTCGCTGTTCTACTTACCTTGTTAAGCCTCCTTTTTCCATGTGAAGCACGTGTTTGGCATGCATTGTGCATGTGCACACATGTAGACTGCATTTGGCGTACACCGCACATGTGCGGGCAGCGAACTGGTGACAATCAACTGAGGATTTCACCACCAGGGTGACTGTCTTAAAGGGCAGTGGACACAACAGTACACACAACAGCATAAAGACTTAAATAGTCTCTAGGCTATCTGATAGTGAATAATTCATGTATAAAAAGAAGCCAATATCTTCAACCATGGAAGTTTAGTGCTTTCATATATTTTGATGGGAATGCTGCACAAGATTCTCATTATTATTGTTTTTGTTTGTTCTTCATGTTCATTTAGTTTCATTCCATCTTTCTTTCTCCATGATCCAGATGCTCAGAATTTTGAATCATTGGTGTCCTTTTCAAACAACCGTCTGCAAATTGTTCCTCTTTATCTTTATTGTTGGCTGAGGGCAAGCTGTGAAAAACTGTTGGGAGGTTTTGTTTCTTTGTGGTTTCACATCTGAAAAATATGTTTGTTTTTTTTTTTAAAAAATAATAAGGCTTTGTTCTGACTGTTTTCATATATTGTTTAAAATCTAATAGAGTTCCTTGACTGTTATTGGTATGATACCAGTATATGTGTTTTTGTTCTATTTGCAAATGCAAATGCAAAAAGCAGGTATACAATCATTTTAGAATTGTGAATTTTTAGTGTGTGTGAGAGAGAGAGCTGGGCGAGAGTGTCTGTGTATGCCTTCAAGTCAATATCAGTGTTTATTCCTGGCAACAGGAATCAGAAGCTTGGAGTAATTAATCTCTGCAGTCTCTTGTAAATGGGTTTGGAACTGCTTGCTTCTTCCTAAGGCTGATAGAGAATGATTGGCCAAGGTCACTCAGCTGGCTTTGTGCCTAAGGTAGGACTAGAATTCATGGTCTCCTGATGTCTAGTCTGCTGCCTTAATCACTGCACTAAACCAGCTTTCACTTTGAGCATGCAGCCACCAAAAAGAAAAAAAGTCACAGACTTCTCACATATGCTTTAAGTTTTGGCTTTCTGAATTATTTGTGTCAAAGAGGCTGGCAATCAATCTCCTATATCTGCTTCTAGAGTTCCAGAATTCAGGAACTTATTTTATAATCACGCAGAGACTGCAAGTTCTAGCGATGATGAAAACATGCACAACAATCCTGATAACTACATTTGGAAGGAAATTGGGGGTGGGGGGTGGGAATACAGGAAAAGAAAGTCAAGGTGGACGGTATAATTATTAGGTACAATAGATGAAAATTCCAAAGTGAGTCACTCAGCAGCTGGGAATATGATGGATTGCTTTCAAATTCATAGTAAAACAACTGTGAAATGTGAAACATTAATTATGCAGGGCTGAAAGTGATAAAGAACAAGAAAGCAGCCACAGTTTTGTGCAGCTCAACGGGCAAATAAATTTTAAACATTTAATATTTACATTGCCTAGGTAAACGAAACATTTTTGTGACAAAAAGAAAGCAAAGTTGATGCAAATTATGTATCGAATTATCCCAATGCTCTTTTAAGTGTGATGCATTTCCCCTACTACTGAAATCAGGGAATATCTTTGGGAAAGGTATTTTTCTTCCATTCTTAATAATGAAATACAGTTCATTATTTAATATTTTCCAATAATTTTTCCTGAATTTCACCTGTTTTGCATTCTCTATGTTTTAATCATTGTGGAATGATAATGGGCACTTCTTTATATTATAGCTTTGTCTATCATTGCGTATTATAAGGAAGACTGTAAATGACTTCATAATATGTAATCGTTGTTTCATGGTGTAATACAGTAGAAACTATATCAAGACATACCCACTGCTATTATATTTTTATAATGCTGCAAAAAGCTGTCTTATTTTCATCGCTCTTACAAAATTTTACAAGAATGCCAAGTGCTGTAGATGACAGGCACAGCACAGTCTTCATCTGAATTTATTCAAGGATAAAGGGCAATAAGATAAGGACTGAGAAAGCAAAGGGGACAAATTAAGAGTAGCTATGAATATAGTGGTGTTGTGCTTATAAGTTAATGCATATACTTCTGAAATCAGGCAACAATTTAGAGAAGACTGCAGCATATCTTGCTAATAGTAAGGACAGTAGCAGTCAATTTAGGCATAATTTATCTAGTATGCAACCATCACAATCAAACCCATTTTACCAGTACCATGTACTCTGTACATGTACTCTGTACATATTAGCCTTATTATGTAGAATTAAACCTATATCTTCCAACATGTATGTAACAGAATATAAACTGGTGGCATCTTGGTTGCTATGGATGCATATGAAAGTGTGGCTGTATGCTAAACACCACCAAATTGTGATAAATGACATGATTTGTTAAATCAAAAGTGACATAAATGGATAGATGGATATGATTCTAGAAAATTCAGAAAAAATGGTTGGTTATTTGGGGACCGAAAAATGAATTGTGATTGGTGAATATTTGTTTTGAATATCTGTTCCAAATATGTGTTTTGGAGAGTTTTTTTGGTTTAATTTTGATTTTATTATTAAAAAAAGGGAAAGCAAAACAATTATAGGGAAAGAGTATAAATTCTGTATGAAAAAAGTATTAGAAGATAGATTGATCACCAAACAGAATAAATAAAATAATATATAAAGAAAAAGGAAGTAGAACCAATGGGAAAGAATTTTGTACAAAGTGCTACAAAAGTTTATGGAATTACAGCAATAGGAACTATGGAACAAAAAAAAAAAGTTCTTAGTGGAGGTGAAAGGGATTAGGAGGTCTGTCTAGTCCAGATATGTTAAAGGAAAGAAGAGGCAGTAGATGAAAAACAAATGCATATTGTGATAAATACTATACATAACAAAAAAGATAGTTGAAAATATCATCCAAAGAGAGAAAAGAACAGTTTAGATTGAAAGAGGCAGTAAAATGCAGAACAGTTTTGATAGATATAAAAATTGTTTTGGAAGTGGAGAAGCCTCCAGCAGAGTGAATGAAATTAAAAATAAAAGTGATGAAATGATTTGAGCTGAAACTGAAGTGTAAGAATGCTGCATAGTAATATGTGGAAGAGTGGTATTAAAACAAATGCTATGAATGTTAAGTGTCAAAGAAAAAAGATGAAAAGGAAGTCATAAATGCAGTGAGAATGTTTTGAAATGGTAGAACTGCAGCTGTAGATACTGTAATTGGAGAAACATTAAAATATGGATGTGATTTGTGTATGAAGAGGCCATGTAATTTGTTTAACAAATGCATGAAGACTGTATTTATACCTCAAATTTCAGGAATATTATACAAAGGGGAAGATAGCAAGAGTGAATGGAGGGAGGGATTCTAGAGGGGGAGTATATTGTGTCTGGGAAGAGGTTTGGTGCAATTCTGATTGAAAGGTATTAGATACAACTATAAGCAAAATCTGTGAAATATGAGTTTATGGCTGCTAGGAGATCTGCGGTTAACCATAAATGTTTGAATGTAATAAACAAAGTTACTTTTTATGTTCACTGAGCTTGAGAACAGACATGCTAAAATGAATAATCATGGATTATGGAATTATGAAGATAAAAGTTTCAGGTTGGTTGCTGAAGATGATAAAAGTGAATAAAATAATATTTCAAAATGGTTCAACATGGAGCAAATAGCAAGACAAGGATGTGTGATTAAATTCTTTCATTGTTTAATGTTTGCATGTTTTACATTTATGAATGAATGTAAACACACATTTGTAGTGAAATTACACATTTGTTGGCTGGGGCATGAATACACATGTACTTTCCTATGCAGCCACGTCATGCTGTTTGATATGAACCTAAATGATTTGCAGCAAATGTTACATAATACAATGAAGAACATGGATTGAAGAAATAATGTATTGAACACAAAACTGATTGTTTTTGACAGGAAAAATGGGGAAAAAGATTGCAAATTATACATGAATGCGGAACACATGAATTTACTAAGCATTCTTCAAAAGAACATAAATATGGGGAAATGGACAAAGAAATTTTAAGATGTGCAAATGCTAGTAGAAAGCTATACATAATATATAGTCTATTATAAAGAATAAATTTTTGTTGTAAGCAGCAAAAATGATTTTGAATAAGAGTGCTCCTGCTCATTTTGTTATACAGCACTGAGAGTTGGTTATGTCAGGAAATTGAAATGTATTTGAATATAAGTTCAAATGAAGCTCAACCCAATGTCAGGAAATGTAAACTGAAATGAGAAGGAATGTGTTACTTAAGAAATGTGTGTTATACAATAAGAGTTAGGGTCAAGAATGAACAGATGTTGAAAAGAGTTTGAACTGAAAAGTGAGTGACCAGTAGAAAATAGCTATTCAGCAGTGGTTTGATCATATGGAGTGAATCAACTAGAATAAAATTTCAAAATAAATATATGAATGAAAAATAATGGATTGAGAGGGTGACTGAGAGAGTGTGAAAGTATTAGGCAATATATATATATATGAACTCATGCATAAAAGTATGGTAGCAACAATGGTTTTCAGTGACCTTGCACAGGTTCCTGGTTGTCGTTTTAGTCCAGTATGACAGTTTTCAGGGTTTCTGCTCTTGGGTAAATTTAACTTCCATATTTAAAGAGGGAGAACTGATGTCATTTATGAGTTCATAGGCTCCATGATGACCAAGGTTAATTGCCAGTAATCTCAGCCCCAACATGGGTTAGTATTAGTTGGTATTGCTTTGAACATAATCTTTCTATGGAGAACATAAATAGCTTTCCATTGCTGGGATCAGATAATTTGCTTTTTAAGATGCTCAACATAAAACTCTGCATGGATGGTCAGAACCTTATATTGGTCTGCCATAGATATGTAACAGATCTGGACAGTTTCCAATGACATTTGGGAGAGTTTGGCAATCTGAAGGCTTTCATGCCTGGTTAATTCCTTGGAGATGCCTAGGGTCCTGAACAAAATTACTCTTGCAATTTCTGCCAATCACAGATATCAAGCAGATCCTTGGATTATTAAGGATCTAAAAGAGACAAAATGAATGAAACAACATCTGCAACAATGATAGCCAAAATAAAAAGGAGCACTGGTATAAGTTCAAGTCTAGATTTACAATGGTGATAAAAGAGTAAAGCATTAAATATTCTCTTCAATTTTTGCATCTCTGCCACAGATTTACAGCTGGTGGCCTGTTTACTCAGGCCTATTGGAGAAAGATTGATGGGATACAGCATCCTGGATGAATTTGCATGTTTCTTTTTTGGATAAAGTTGTTTGTATTTGCTCTGAGTTGGAAGTCAACTGGGGAAAGTCCATATGAACTTATTTCTTCTGAAATTCTCTAGAACTAAGAAAATTGATAGAATTTGATATGGTTCCACCACTGGTATTTTGGGATCTTCCTGGCTCATTTTGATGACCAGTTTGCTTGTGGATGTCTGGATTTGGAAGTCTGACAATGCCTCTCTGAGGGAAGGGGATACTTGTAATTTTTGATAACTTTCATTCAGTCTTCAACCTTCCCTTTGAGGGTGCTAAGTGCTCAACAACAGACAGTCTTAGATGAAACATAATATATTGTGTATGGTGTGTGGTGTATAGTTTAAAATTTAGTTGTAGTTCCTTTTCTTATGCCATTCTTTGCATTGGTTTGAGTTTTATTTCTTTTTTGCATTTTGCATAATATTGCTTATCCTCCAAGGGAATAATATGATTGTTATCTATGTATATAACTATGAGACATGAAACAATACAAGTTGAAATACTGACAATACAAAAGCTTACTTGGGCAAGGTAGGCATGCTAAATTCCCAGTGACTGGTATAAAAAAATAATATATATAAAAAGCAACACTGTTACAATAAAGGAAATCTTCAACATCAGTAGGAAATGAAAGTAGCAGTATTGCTAGCAAAACTACATTTGGAACAGAATCAAAACAAAATAGAAATAATTCAACAATGCCAGCCTGTTTTACTTTTTTTTTTTTTTTTTTTTGGGTGAAATGAAATCAGTAGTACAGTAGTACAGTGGAAGAACAAGTATTTCCTGCAAACACCAGGATTGAAATAGAATGAAAGGATTTCTTTTTAAAAAGATATCAACAATTAACACTATTAACATTGCTTTCATTGGAGTCATTCAGCATATACATTAGAAAAATAGTTGAATGGATTGAGGACCATAGACTATAAAGGCCTGGAGGGATTTCCTTTTGGCTATTCAAGTCATTATAGTTAGAAACTTAACTCATCACTGTCACTGTTTTCTTTCCTATCGTAGCAAATATTTTTATATGTATCTCTTCTCTGGCATATACCGCCTTCTGTAAATAAGTAGTAGATTACATTATTTCTAACCTTTAGCCTGAGGACAGAAACCCCCCCCCCCCATAAGCTTATTAAGTAATCTGTTGCTTTTCTGAAGCTATGATGAGCATGATTTATTGTCTGAAGAATTGTCTGCTAGTTTTGCATATATATATTAGAATTAGAATTATTTATTTATTGGCCAAGTGTGATTGGACACACAAGGAATTTGTCTTTGGTGCATGTGCTCTCAGTGTACATAAAAAGAAAAGATACATTAGTTAAGAATCATAAGGTACAACACTTAATGATAGTTATAGAGTACAAATAAGCAATCAAATCATACTAGGAAATAATCATTATAAATTGTAAGGATACAGAAACAAGTTACAGTTATACAGTCATAAGTGGGAAGAGATGGATGATAGGAATGATGAGAAGATTAATAGTAATACCCTGTTTCCCAGAAAATAAGATATCCTCTGATAATAAGCCCAATCGGGCTTTTGAGCACATGCGCTAAAATAAGCCTCCCCCAAAAAATAAGCCCTCCCCAAAAATATTTAAATGCAGAGCTGGAAATCAGGTAAGATAGCAAGAGGACCCCCATCTTGTTCCACGTGCTCCAAACTAATAAGACCTTCCCAAAAATAAGGCCAAGCCTTTTTTCGGGGTTCAAAAAAATATAAGACAGGGTCTTATTTTCAGGGAAACACAGTAGTAATGCAGACTTAGTGAATAGTTTGACAGTGTTGAGGGAATTATTTGTTTAGCAGAGTGATGGCGTTCGGGAAAAAACTGTCCTTGTGTCTAGTTGTTCTGGTGTGCAGTGCTCTATAGCATCACTTTGAGGGTAGGAGTTAAAACAGTTTATGTCCAGGATGCGAGGGGTCTGTAAATATTTTCACAGCCTCTCTTTGACTCGTGCAGTATACAGGTCCTCAATGGAAGGCAGGTTGGTAGTAATTGTTTGACATTATGATATGACATAATTTCATGGAGGTAAACCAGTACTAGCTTCCCTTGAGAGCTATCCATTTTGAACTTCACGCATGACCATCATTTTGTCACAACACCCATTAACAATATATTTAAAGAGTTTTCACCCAGTGATATACTTTCTATGCATAAAAATTAAGATATTAATTTATGTCCATTATTAAAATGTTTACAACCTGCTCTTTATTCACAAATTTCAAAGCAAGATGCAGTAAGAAACAAAAAAGAATCAAGAATGGATAAATTCTAAACAAGTTCCAAAAAGATCTAGAATCCTTTAGTGCTGAAATTAAGTCAAAACTAATGACAATCTGATTTGGAGTATGCAGGAGAGCATTCCACAACTAGAGAGAGATAAGGAACTGCTGCCAATGTTAAAGGGTAGGTGCTGACATTGAAAGTTGTAGTATACTTTGTGTGCTTCTGATGGACCATCTGTAATTGAGGACATTTTTAAGTAGTGGGGAAGAAGTCAACTGCCAATCCAAACCATTTCCAGATATTGAATAACTGATGAACTCTCCCATTGCCATCATGATGCTGAATAGTGGGAATTACGAATCCTTGAACATTTACTAAATTCTTTATCATTTTCAAAGGCCCTAAAAAGATATTGTACTATTATTTTTTTAATGTAAGCACAAATCTGAAAGCTTATAGACAATTCCAACCCACTGACTGGGTAGTACAGCTCCTTAAAACGTAATTGGAATTCTTAAAAACAGAGCGTGCAATTAACACCTAAGAAATACCCAACATCTATTTAATATTGCTATAGAAGCTGAAGACTTCTAAAGCATTAACAATGATATTTATAAAAATGCTTTGCTACAAGGTGTAGTTCCAATAATTCAGTCTCCATGGCTTTGTGTAACAACTAACCAACCTCCTTTTTAAAAAAAGAAGAAAGGCTGATCACACACGGGGGGATGCTGTCTCAAAGAAGGGGAACAGCAACAGAAAAGGCCTCTGCAGGGCCTCTGAAGGTGACAATTTTTGATTAAGGGGAAATATAGTAAGGCCACCCAACTGGAACTTTTCAGGTGAGCAGGTGCTACTGGGAAAAAGCAATCCCTTATATACTCAGGCCATGAACCATGAAGAGCTTTAAAGATGACAACCAGCATCCTGAATTGTATCCAGAAGCTAATTGGCAACCAATACTGCTCTTTTTACTCTGCCAACACAACTGGTTGCCAAGAAATAAATTAGAGGCTATGGCTATAAATCTGCCATAGTCCAGAGATAAACAAGATCAAGTTCTATTCCAGCTACTTGAAATGAAGCATCCATTGAAAAAGTTCTTTCATAGTACCTTTGAGGACAGGATACATTCATTGTCCAATAGGCAAGCAGATTCAAGACCAGTAAACTCTTGGGATAAATCCAAAGGAGAAGCAAGAGATGAGGTCAGATGAAATCCAAAGTCCAAATTATCCTACAGAGGATATTTACAAGTAAAAGCTGATTTCTTGATTAGGTTCTCTGCATTGTCCAGAAGGAATAAATCTTATAAATAAGCCTTGCTGAACCTCCATCCAGATGAGACTCATCAAACAGATTTGTCTTCTATTGACACTCGTATATATTTTGGCTAGCCTCTCTTATCTGTAAGTTTTAGCTTCTATTCTTGGTTCATCATTAAATAGTCAAGACTATTTAAGATTAAAGTTCAAGAGATTGAATTTTGAAGTCTAAATTGCTTTTAGTAGGTGTGGGAAAGGGGTCCTATGAACTTTCTGGATCTATTAAAGCTAGAGTAGAGTCACTGGTTCCACTCTAGCTTTGTTAAAATTATCAACAACAGGATGTTTGATGCTTCTATCTTCTCTTCCCAGTCCCACCTTTCTCATGCAAAGGGCACATCCATAGAATGGCTGTAATATTCATGAACTACAGATATTAGGTGACTGCCTCTATCTATCTATCTATCTATCTATCTATCTATCTATCTATCTATCTATCTATCTATCTATCTATCTATCTATGCATGCATATACCCAAAATTATCCAAGCTTCTACATTCTGAACCAGCTGTATTGTCCAAAGCTCTTAGGTGCAGTCTTTCTACTACATATTGCAAATGCAAAAGTCCGATCTGGAGATGAGTGATAATGAATAACAATTGTCATTCCACAAAATGCCACAATGAGTGCACAGGGATACAATTGTTAGACTAAAAGGACCCCAATATTATTGTATTGAAGTAGGATCTGTGAGTCTAACCTGCCACCCCCAAATTGCAAACCAAATCTGTTCAGATGAGTGCAATCCTATTCAGAGTTAACAAATAATGTCAGAATTGACATTAGTCATTATTAGAATTAGTAGGCTTTTGAAACCAAAATCACTCTGTCTCTGTGACTGAGTCACAGCTCAGTCTTCTCCATTTAGCACCAGAAAGGATATAGTTACCTACATAGCTTTTTGAGAGCATCACTTCAGCTAGGACTCAAGATATACATTTGGATATTACAAGGATATTGATAAACCTGACCTTGAAAGCCTGACTATGTGTCTTTCTGCTCTATCTTATACCAAATACAATCAAGTTAGGTCAATCTCAAGTTTCTTTCTCATTTCCCCCTCTCTTTCAAGGTTGAGATGAAGTTTACATAATCACTGATGCATCCCTTCTTCAAGATTATCTCTGCATCCCTCTTTAGTCAGTTCACTCTTCATATGGTACCAGTGATGTCCTAGATGTCTCTTGGTTTGCTTTATACCCTGGAATTCCCAAAGAATCAAGAGGCCCCCCTCCTTTGCCTTTCTGGAAGATGCCATTCAGGTGCAATTTTATCTAAAGCCATGGCCAGGCCCACCTTTCTATTCCAGAAGGCCTTCCAAAACTGCCCACCATCAGCTTGGGAGATTCTTCAAACAGCCTCTCAAAATCCAGCCTCTCTATTAGATACCAGGAGTGGGCAGTTAAAATAGACCCATAGGTCTTTGATGAAAATGTGCCCTTTCCTGTTTAGTGACAAAGTGGAATACAAACGCTGTAGGGTTTAAGAAAAAAAGTTCATATACTAGCAAATATTTTATAATATAATATGTGGATTTAAATATACTTTAATAAAATGGGGATCATACCTGTGAAACCACCAAAGGGTTTTCTCTTAAAACTTTTCTAGCTATAATCATCACTCACTGTCATTCTAATTCAGTCTGTAAGGATCTTTCTGAGATGCTAAGGTATTTGTCTTCCTTCAAAAACTGCATAACTTGTCTTGTATAACACTTAAAAGTTTTAGATTGGATTTGTCATCTCTGAGTTTCACGTTGCAAAGATGTGCAAAAAGATATGTCTGTCTTTTATTGGCAATATCCAGAGAAAATCAGAAAATAGATAACAGTTTGAAAGCTGCAGAAGTGCTGCACCAAAGGCAGGCAGCCTGTAGCCTCCTTCAGGTCATCTGCCAAAGATCTAACAGGTAGGACTGCTCCTATATGTGCAGGCAACCCCACACCACCTGTCAAAGCCACCCAGCTCTGGAGCCCTTCAGTGTATGTCAAAGATCTTCCAGAAGAAGTAGCTTTGGAAAGCCTTGTGGAAAATCCTGGAACCACCCAGCCTAGAAAACCTTCTGCCAAGAAATCTAGCAAGAGCTTTTTCCTCACAGTGTTTGCCTGAAGCAGTTCAAGATGACTCAAACAGAAGGTGAATTAGGTGGCCTGTTTGCTTTGTTAAAACAAATCATGTGGTTTCACAGTGCAGACATAGCACCAATCATTTTCTCAAAGCCTATAATGTCACTTCACACTCTTTTGTAATATTTTTTTTCTTATTCAAGGCCTTGTGCTAATGGGATCTTAAGCAACTACACCAGAAAATTGGCTTGAAAGCTATGGATATTTATATAACTTCTTACAGGTTTCCAGTATAGATTCATACAATACATCCATCACTAGTAATTGTAGTTATTTATTAGATGTGATTTCAAAGCTGTTTGATTCCAAACCAACTTTGGGCATCTTACAATACAAAATGTTAAATGTACTAGATAACAGTTTGCATGGTGAGATTATAAAACTGGAAAACAGAATGTTTGAGTTTATTTATCTGCTTTGCTTCCAATTTACTGTTATGATATACTTTTTATATAACTAGATGTAACATTCTGAACCAGTAGTAGATGATGGTAATTTCTGAAAACAGTTTTGTTGTATTCCAAATATTTTCATGAAATTATAAAGTGGTTTTATGCTTATATAGATATACATAATATCATTAAAAAATAATCAGATTTGATTACTTCTGATGCTAATTGTTTTTCAATTGGTCTGCTGCAAAAGGCAAACCTTTTACATGAATAAGTATTATACCTGTGTAAGATTTTTGATTGTGTTCTTGTAACAAAAATGTGTCACCAGATAGCATGTCTTCACACATAGGTTAAAACTATTTCACCCCTCAAGTTTCTCTCAACATGTGTTTCCCATCCAATATTTTTTTTGTAATATGAATATGAAGCATTCGCGACCATGCTTGGTTGACAGAACTCTAAATAATATTTTTAATTTGAAAGTGTGCTTCAGAGAATTTCTTACTCAGCCTTAGGATTGTTTTCCCTTTCTTACATTATTTAAACATATAAAAATATTAAAAGATTTTTGGAGCATATTCTTTGTTTGCTAGACTCTGAGAGAAGAAATAAATCCTCCAGAGAATTAAAATTATTATTCAAGCCGATTAGCTTCTTCTAATTCATTTCTCTAGATATTCTGATGCTTGATTTAGATTGGATTGCCCTTTAGTTTTTATAGAGAGTTTTCTCACTTGTTCTAATTAAATGTGTCATGGTTAGGTGTAATTGTTACTGTTTCTATTTGGAGAATATTCAAAATTATACTTTGTATTTGTATAACTTCTTTAAATCTGATGACAGTGTCCCAAGACATCTTTGAAACTTATGAAAAGTGAGTCATACTTAATGTGTGAATCACTTTAAAAGAATGAAGTACCATAGTTTCCCTTGCCAAAACAAGTACTGACATTTTATTTTTGTGAGATCTTTGTAATTCATCCCAATGAATATTTAAATAATTGTATTATTGGATAATTAAGGGATGAAGCAGGTATCAGCATGTGGTCTTCAATGGCACACCATAATCATAACCTGGAAATCAAAATGTATTTGGACATTTTACTACTATGTTCTTCTCAGCTAATGTCCAGCTACACACCACAATGAACAGAGCCACTAGCCAATTTTTAAAATGTAAAGCATTTTATATTTATTTATATATTAAATTTGTTTCCTGCCTATCTCACTAGAACTGCCCAGGGCAATTCTGGCCAGCTTAAAACGTCTCTCTCTCTCCTTCCATCTCCCTCCCTCCCTCCCTCCCTCCCTCCCTCCCTCTCTCTCTCTCTCTCTCTCTCTCTCTCTCTTTCCCCTTGATGGATTACTGCCTTGTTGTGGTGAAGGGGCTTGCATAGCTCAATGAAGCTATGAATTATGCCGTCCAAGACGGACAGAACATGATCCACTGGAGAAGGAAATGGCAACTCGTTCCAGTATCTTTGCCATGAAAACCCCATGGGCAGTACCAAAAAGAAAAAAAGATATGATGCCGGAAGATGAGCCCTTCAGCTTGGAAGGTGTCCAATATGCTACTGGGGAAGAGCAGAGGGCTTTTACTAGTAGAAAAAGTGAACAACTGATCCAAAGCTGAAAGGACACTCAGCTGTGGATGCATCTGGTGGTGAAAGGAAAATGCGATGCTGTAAAAAAATTTTCTCTGTAGGAACCTGGAATGTAAGATCCATGAATCAAGGCAAGCTGGATGTGGTCAAACAAGAGATGAAAAGACTGAACATCGATATCTTAGGAATCAGTGAACTAAAATGGACAGGAATGGGGAAAGGGGGAAGGGGAGGCCTCTGGCGACTGTCACCACAGAGTGGGAAGCACACTTTCAGAGTGGCCACTGCCCTGGATTTGGAAGCTGCAGAGGCAGAGTTTGGGGGAGAGAAAGAAAGACTTCTACTGCTTCTGCTTTTAGCTGTATGCAAGAAGCAGCAGAAGTAGCAGAAGTCTTTCTTTCTGTCCCCCAGACACTGCCTCTGCAGCTTCCAAATCCCAGCCAGGGCAGTGGCCGCTCTGGGAATGTGCTTCCCACTCTGTGGTGACGGTTGAGCTGGATCCTGCAGGGAGAGCTGGCCCAGGCCATGGCTTCTATACGGGTGCTGGTGGTGGGCTCTGCCAGCATTGGCTTCGAGCTCCTCAAGGACCTGGTGCTCACTGGCTTCGCCCACATCGACATGATGAGGCCTGGGAGGCACACGAGTGGGTGGTGGGGTGGGGACAGGCACTCGCGAAGCTTAGTGTCTTTGGGCTGCTCACATTCTACACACACACCCCATGGGAGGAGAGGGGCTTGATGGCAGCGTGCAAAGAGAGCCTCTCTCTGCTGGACTCCTGGTTGTGAGTGAGCAGGCCGCCCGGGGCCTCCTGCACCCCTGAAATAATAAGACCCCCTGATAATAAGGCCAAGCCCTTATTTCTGCCATTTGCTCTTCAGGCAGGAATCTCAAATCCAGGAAAACCCACAAATTGCAGCCCGTGTCTGCCGGGAGTATTGCTACTCCATTCATTGCTACATATGTCAAAGTCCAGATCTTGAAGCTCCATGCATCTAAAACCATTTGGTCTCACTAGGGTTCAGTTGAAGTCTGTTATCCCCCATCCAGACCTCATACCATATCACCAAGCACCCCAAAAGAGCAGAGACAGCATTGCTTAGGTCCCAGGCTTGGAGATATCAACATTTATTGGCACTGGTCTTGGAGAAAATAGCTAAACCAGCACAAGATTATGCTGCTCAACCCCAGACCCCCATAGCTGGTCCAAAAAGATACAATTTAATTACCACTAAACGAATCCAATTTTTCCCCAAATAAAACTATGTGGTCAGGAATCTAAAACTCTTCAGAGACTATTTCCAGTCTACTACATTGTTGGTAGTAGAAAGAGGATTAGCAAATATTTTCACTCAAATGGGTTTTGGCATTCAGCCTGTCTGCTGAAATAGCTTTTAATTGGCTTAGTTCTGTTTAATTAAAAAAGTGTGTATTTTAATTGTATCTTAATGTATAATTTAAACACCTAATACTGTGCTGCATTTAACTATTTTTAATTACTTATTGTTTTGTTTCCAATTTTTGGTCAAACAGCATGGCATAAATGTGGGAAATTAAAAAGCAAGGCATATCTGTAATCACCCAAAATTCTATTGAAGTGAATTTTAGAAATCATTATATATTTATACCATTGTGTATATGCATTCTTAACTGGGAGAGACTTCAACATTTAATGCATCATATAGAACGTAACAACTTCAATGTTACTGTTTCCATCCCACTTTTTAAAAAATAGAAAACATTATGGAGGATTGAGAGAGAAAGAGGGATGAAGTTTATGACTGGAGTTTTTTTTTTTAAAGAAAACATAAACTACAATGAAAACATAAAAGCTGCTGAAGTAGATTCCTGTGCATAGCTGGTTTCTGTATTTGATAAATGTATACAGCCTGGTTTACTAGTTGTTTGGATGCATGGACTTCAGTTCTTATCAGCCCAACTGTCAAGGAATTGTATAATGCAACACAAGTGCATAATCAAGGTTGCTTCTCCGATGGCACCTGTGGGGTGGGATAAAAAGAAATGTTATGCATCATCGTATCAAGCAAATGCTGCACCATGATGTCATTTTGACATAATCATTGCTTCTAACAGATGCCTAGACTTATTCCTGGGAAACTGTATTGAACTGACCCTAACAAAGTCTAACTAATTATTTCTAACCCTTAGACAAACATTGATTACTTGTGGGTTAATTGTTGAATAAATACAACTCTTGGTGTCCTGAATTCATTCTTCATCACCATTCACTGTTGGTCATCCTCAATCTGTTTTGTCCATGCATGCATTATTTTTCTTATTCCTCTTTTCTCAATTCCTCTTCTGCAACATTAGTTCTTATCTAAAGACTTCCAGTATTGTCATTTTTACTTTAAAATTGCAGGGCGCTTGGCAACTGGCTGTAAAAATGAATAGGTTGCCAAATGCCTAAAGTGCACTCATGTAATGGGGAGTAGGGGGATCAGCATAACATTTTGCAACGGCTAGAAGTGTTTTACAGGGTGTAAAGCACATATTCCAAGGCTGCAATGAGTGCAAACAGTTGTTAAACAACCAGTTGTAACTACATATATGTCTTCCTAAGGCTTTTTTTCTATTTCATTTAGAGTGAACCGTATTGCTGCAGGTAGTCCTCAACTTATAACCATAATTGAATCTGGAATTATAACCATAAGTTTTGCTGATTGTTAAGCAGGTCAGTTAAGCAAACATGGCAATCAGAAAATAAATGCAGTGGTCATTAAGCAAATCCATTGCCACAATGTTTTTTTTTTGCCAGAAAGCAGAAATAAATGCAAGCTTTCAACAAAATTTAAAAAAAAAATTGTAAATTGCAGTCACATGACTACGGGGCCTTGTAAATGGCCAATAAATGTGGGCTGGTTGCTGACTGTCCAGAGTGCAATCATGAGATAGGGGAGCAGTCATTGGAATTTGGAATCCATGTTGTAAATAATTCTGAGAAGTTCTGTCATAACTTTGAATGGTTGCTAAGCGATTGGGCATGAGTGGAAGACTACCTGTAATTGTTAAAAAAGTTGGTCAAATATATAGGAACAATATTGGAACCACTA
Source organism: Masticophis lateralis (assembly GCA_030761175.1). Lineage (NCBI taxonomy): Eukaryota > Metazoa > Chordata > Lepidosauria > Squamata > Colubridae > Masticophis > Masticophis lateralis. The sequence goes on from JAUDYJ010000006.1 coordinate 71,519,628, forward strand.
AAAAGGGACAGTAAAACTGTGCTAGAAGATACTATCACAGGGTTTATGGTGTATGTTAATCTCTAATTTGAGTTTCTCAGTAATTTTAATCAGTGATATCATCAAAGTAAATGATCAAAACCAACATGGTGCAGATGTCACCAGGTTAAAAATCCTACTGGATATGTCATGTTATCTAATACTATCAAGAAAGTCTACTTAACAGACCTAAAGTTAATGATTAACATAATCCTCCACTTGATTGCATTGACCCCTGATAACATTATGGCTGACTGTATTGAAAATTTATACTCTGAAGTATATTCTGAGCACATTTGAAATAAAGTACTAAATATATTTTATTTTTGTGGAATGTTTAAAAACAGCACTTAAATGCAGGAGAAAAAAAATATTTAAAGCAATAGCCTACTTTTCTCTCTTTCCTGAAATATAACACCACATACTATTGCAAAGTTTAACTGAAAAACACATGCACACATCCATAACCCCCCCCCCCCCATACACACATCAGTGGTGTGTTGCTACCGATTCACCCCGGATTGGGAGAACCGGTAGCAGCAGCGGTGGCGGAAGGCTCTGCCCACCCATCTGGACGTCTCTGCACATGCACCCATGAGCACAAGCACGTGTGTGCCCACGAGCAAACCGTTAGTGGCTAAAATTGAAACTCACTACTGATACACATGAAATGAAATAACAAAGTAAGCTATAGCCAGCTTTTTCCCCCCTTTACTGATAGTTAAATGCATACATATATTTTTGCAAAGTTTAATTGGAAACCACATACCTAAATACTCCCACATACCAACAACCCCAGCAAGCAATTAAAAAAAAGGGGGGACATAATGAACAAATTCTTTCTTGACGGAAAATAAAAGAGATGAAAAAAAAATTAAATTCCAGGGTGCAAAAGATTTAACTATAGAGCAGTGACACGCCCTAACAACAACTCTAGGCGTACACATAGCAAGTGCTCCAAGTGGTGGTGGGTTATTGGAGCAGGTATGTCCAAAAATAATGTTTGCCATTTAGTAAAAGGGGTATTGGTTATTTGACCTGCTATGCTTAATCAGTTGACATTGACTTTTTAAAAGTCCTGCATATTTTTAAAATATAAATTTTGAATATGATGACCTCTGAAACATAAGAAGAGGTTCAAAGATTCTACGACCCTTTGTTGAATCACCGAAGATTCCCCTTCTGCAAGATTTATCTTCTCAGGGCTGGTTGAAGTACAAACTCCTGGGACAGAATGATCCCTGCTAACAAACAACAATAAAATCTGTCATCCAAGTTTTGATGAAGACATTTGTTTCTTCAGGCTGATCTTCTCAGGCTGTGTCAGAAGGACGAGACTTTTTCCTTTTTTCCTCTTCATGGTCAAGCGAGAAATTAAACAGAAATCACTAGACAATCAAGAGTCAAAATACATTTTTTTTCACTCAAAGTTGTCAATTTAGCCAACCATTCGTAAAATAGTTTCTGCTCCATCCCTGGAATAGCTTCTTTTCATAATCTGTTAAAACATATGTTTCCTTATCTTAAAGTTACAGCAAACTTCCTTATTTATGGTTAAGCTGCAGTTTCTGTTTCTACAACTGAATGGGTATTTTATCTTACCTATGCGTGTGTTTTTCTCTATATAAGATATATGTCTTCTTTGACATAAATTTTGCTCCATGATATATTCCTTGTCTGTTCTAACAGAAACCGACACTACTATCTATATTCCAGCAGCTGTCATAAGTGGTGTTACAGTTCCTTCAAAAAGGATAAGAAAATGGAGGCGATAACAGGGAATACTTGCCATTCAACCTGTGAAATGGTGAACACTCCCCGGTTAGAGCTTTGCAAAGGACTCCTGGCAGGCAAATAATTGGTTTTTATTTTATGTTATCTAAATATCAGTGGCTGACATCATGTGAGGGGATTTCGTTTATATTTTATGGTGTCTTAATTAACACCAGAGAGTAAGCCATTCCAAAGAAGGCCCCCTTTACATTACTACAGGTAATCCTTGACATACATTCACAATTGGGGCTGGAACAGCTGTCACTAAACAATGCATCATTAAGTGAGGCGTCATGTAACTATACCTGATTTTTTTCAAACTTTTTTGACATGGTTGTTAACTGGGTCATTAAATGAATCCAGCTTTTCCCATTTACTTTGCTTGTTAGAAGCCAACTGGAAAAGTTGCACATGATGATCACAGGTCCTCAGGACACACGCTGGTTGCCAAGTGCCCAATCACTATCACATGATCATGAGGGTGCTCTGATGGCTTTAAGTGTAAGACTGGTTGTAAGTCACTTTTTTTCAAACTGTTGTAACTTTGAATGGTTGCTAAATATATGACCATAAGTTGAGTACCATGTGTAAGATGCTGCCAATTGTAGGTCTGATTGTACTGTGCTAATTTCACTATTACCTAGATCAGTGTTTCACAAACTAAGAAATTTTAAGATGTGTGGACTTTAATTCCTAGTCTTGCAGGATATGCTTTGTGCATGACTATAGTCATTGTAGGGGACATGGTGGCTCAGTGGTTAAGATGCTGAGCTTGTTGATCAAAGGGTTGGCAATTCAGCAGCTCAAATCCCTAGTGCTGCATAATGGGGTGAGCTCCCATTATTTGTCCCAGCTTCTGCCAACCTAGCAGTTCGAAAGCATGTAAAAAAATGCAAATAGAAAAATAAGGACCATCTTTGGTGGGAAGGTAACAGTGTTCTGTGCACCTTTGGGGTTTAGTCATGCCAGCCACATGATCACGGAAACATCTTCAGACAGCGCTGGCTCTTTGGCTTTGAAATGGAGATGAGCACTGACCCCTAGAGTCAGGAATGACTAGCACATATTTGCGAGGGGAACCTTTACCTTTTATAGTCATTGTGAAGGTGTATCGCTTCCCTGTATTTAAATCTTTTTTTAAAACCTTTCAAATTTTCAGTAGCTCTTAAAAGTTTCCAAATGGGACTTATTCACTATATTATTTGGAGCTAGGAGGGTGTGTTATGGGTTTATGTTAAACTTTGAACTTTGTTAAAAGTTGAACTTTGCAAATATATTATGCTTTTAACTTTAGGAAAATATTGAAAAGCTTACAAAACATCTTTGTCTGAACTTAAGGTGTTGATGTATATTAAAAGTATAATATAGTTTGCTTACGAATATTGTATTCAGGCCCAGGTTCAGCAGAGGTCAATACATTCCCAGGGAAGTTATGTTAATGATTAACTTTAAGGCTTACAAATAGCCTTTCTTGATGGAATTAGGTAAGACATCATATCTGGTAGGGTTCATAAGTGAGTGACCTAAGTTTTGATTCTTTACTTTGATAAAATGACTGAAAACTCCTTATTCAGCTTAAATGTATCAGTGGCTCTATTGTGGGAAGTTTTCCAACCACAAATATTTTGTGCAAATCAAAATGTGAAAATGGAACTAATAAAGCTCATTTTGTAAGATTATCACTTATGTAATGTCTATAATCTCTTCCTCAAATAATATGCAAAAATGGTAACATGTTCATATAATCCTTATACTATATAAGAATCAATATTTCCCTCTCCAGTGCTACTACGTGATTCCTTCACAAGATTATTATACTAAATCTTAAACTTGGCAAAACAAATTCCATTTTATGTTTTCTACATATACAGCAAGAATCATATCCAATGGTATGTGTACCCTGGAATGGTTTTGGAAGGGTGGTAATTGGTGTAAGTAATTAAAAAGTATTATAAAATGACTACGGTATATCTTTTCTTCCTTAAATATTTTTCAAGGAAATGGGATAAGAAAAAAAGATCACAAGGACATTGTCAGCTTCGTCTAAACCACAGGGTTTGTTATTGTTTGTTATTGTTACTGTCACAGGGTTTACAAATTTCCTTTCTTAATCACTTCTGGAAATTGCTTATTCATTTTTTATACATTATGAACCTTCAGAATGACAAGTTTCCTTAAACTAGATGTGTCTCCTTCAATCCTGAGTGGAAAAAGGTTTATGCATTTATATTTTTCTAGAATAAACAGCGAAAAGATTATTAAGCCATTGATTAAGCCAAAGTTATAAATGGACTAAGGGGCCAGATGAATTTGAATTAAGATTTTGAAATTAATTATAAAAATCCTTTCTTTGAATTGTTTATAATTCTACAAAAATATGAGGATTTTAAAAGTATGCATTAAAAAAGTTGCCATTGGAAAATTCTTGTTTATTTTTTTAAAAAATACTGTTTCCCCCAAAATAAGACATCCCCTGATAATAAGCCCAATCAGGCTTTTGAGTGCATGGCAATAAGGCCAAGTGCTTATTTCAGGGTTCAAAAAAAATATAAGACAGGGTCTTATTTTCGGGAAAACATGGGTAGTATTTTGAGGGTTGGACACCAAGGGGACCCAGAAAGAACTAAGAATTATAATTAAAATACAAAAAAGATAATGTGAATAGAATAGAGTAGAGTAGAGTAGAGTAGAGTAGAACAGAAGACAATATCTCCACTTTCTAAAATTGCACACAAAGATTGAATAAGTCTTGCCATGTTACCATGTGCCATGTATGAATAAGTCTTGCCATGTATGATCCATTAAAAATCCACATCATAAAACAATAGGTTTTTTTAGTGATTTGACTAACTTACATGAAGTAGCTGCATAGAAATTATCATGTGTTATCATCAGCAAAATTTGATAAATATTATAAATACATCAATGGAAAGTTTGTTATGTTGGCATTTGGGTCTTAAATTTAAACTTTTTTTCTTCCAATATCAACATTTTCAACAATTCTCCCATGGAGCTTACTATAGTTTTCACATATTGTTCTCACATATATTGGTTCTTATGTTTAACAGCCCCCATATCCAGAAAAGATAGTTGCATATCTTCTTCTTTAAAATAAAATCATTAACAGTTTGGAATATAATATCCCTAAACAGCTCAATGACAAATTAGTTACAAGGTAGTAGAATATCAATTATGTTTTCTGGTGGAGAAGCTTAAATAATTGTCAAATTGTTATTTAGCACTGCCACTGAAAATCCCCAGGTGTTTTCTTTGATGTTTTGCATATCATTGAAAACAATAAATATCTTCTAATTTTACAACAAATCCTCGGATGCCCATATTTACTAAATTGAATATCCTGCCATTTTAAGGCATTAAGAATAATATCTATTGCTTGGCTTTAGAGCTCAATATATTTGTAATAAAAATAAATTTTACCAAATAAATAACCACTGATCTGAAGAAAGGACATATCCCACCTAAATCAGCATAACAGCCATCCTCCAAAAAGATCTTCAAGTATATGGAGTGCAAAACAATAACACCAACATTCACTTTTAGTCCACGCTATCTATTTTAACAATTTCTAAAAACTTTACTAAAAAAAGAAATACAGGAAAGTCCTATATTGAAGCATTACATTAGTCACCAAATCTATCATCAACATTCCTGGATCACATCCTTGAGAATATAAAGGATTTCATATTTGCTTCAGAGAAACAAACTTTTCAAGAACACAGCATGGTGGACTTCACTATAGAAAACAAAATTCATTTGCTTGTGAAAGACAATGTTTACAGTAACAGGTTCAATATGTAGGTAAGGCAACTGACCATGTCAAAATAAGTCAGTTTTTTCAGTGCCATTGTGAATTTGAATGAACACTAAATGAATGGTTCTAAGGCAAAGATTACCTGTATTAGCTTTCCCCAGTCACTGTGGCTTCCAGAATCTTCTCAAGGCCTTGTGTCAGACCGGACCTTCAATATCAAATAGAGCTAGATTCTTGCTATAACCTACTTCACTGTTTCACAGTAATGTATATTGCAGATTATTATGAACTTCAAAGTTCAAATGGAAAGAAAAATCATGGATCTGAATATAAAGTGGAAAGATGTAAAATGAAAATATTGACACAGTCATTCAGTTTTGTTACATAGGAGGCTATTATGATAACAAACATCAGTATCTATGAGTCTTGACAGCATTTAAACTGTGATTTTAAAAAACCCCAAGTTGAATACTATTATTAAATATACAAGTCTCAGAAGTGTTGGTATTAATTAGGATAAGTTACTTTTTCGATCTCCTCCTGCATCTCTAAAAATACTTACTGGCTCACAAAGAGGCTGAGTGACATAAGAGATGTAGTATTTGCAAAAAATCCAATTAGCAAACTGTTTGATGTGTTCCAGAGTGTTGGGGAGAAAAAAAAAACACAGAAAAATGAACTGCAGGAACAGATGGAGCAGCTATTTGCTTGTGCTATAAACTATGATGGCGAGGAAAACATGAATGGAAATAATGACAATGAATTTCAGACTGAGCAAACTAAATAGCAGTGTCTGGAAGTTGAGTCATGGCAACTGGACTTTTCTTTTTGGTTTGAAATGTCATTATATATGGGGTCCCCAAACTGAGGGGACCCAACCCCTAGTCCATGGACCGGTACTGGGCCTTAGCATGCCAGAAACCAGGCCGCGCAAACAAATGAAGCCCCATCTGCGGAATGCAGGCAGCATGTGAAACCATGCCCTCTCAAACCTGTGGAAAAATCTATTTCCACGGAACTGGTCCCTAGTGCCCAAAAGGTTTGGGGCTGCTGCCCTAACCGACTTGCTAAGACTAAAGAAGCTACTAGGATAAGTAGTGAAATGTTTCAGACCTAAAAGTAAAGAATTCCAGTTGCCATGATTCAACTTCCAAACAACTTTACCTGGATGATTGAGAATCTTCATCAATCCAAATAACAGTGAATTTTTCAACGTATTCCTAAATATGAAAAGATCAATTTATTTATTTATTGGTTCGATTTATATGCCGCCCTTCTCCGGAGATTCAGGGCAGCTTACAATGTATTAAGTGATAGTCTTCATACTTTTGTATATAACAGCTTAGTAGCGTTTTCGCCCGCCCCCCCAAGCAGTGTTCTTTTTTTTTATACAAAGTCAGCTTATTGCCCCCACAATCTGGGTCCTCATTTTACCTACCTCAAAAGGATGGAAGGCTGAGTCAACCTTGAGAAATGTAAGAAAATGAGGCTACATAATAATTAGGAAATATAAAGTTTTACTGCCCTCTCAGTACTTGTTGAAAAAAGTTTGTTTCCCCTCAAAATGATACTCATTTCATTGCACATTTCATGTTAGGTAAGCATGTCACTTTGGTGATCTAATAACCTAAGATCAAATACTGAATAGCTTTTAACAATATTACCAAAAGAACAACAACAGCAGCTGCAGAAATTCCACAAGGCACTAAATGGTTGACTGGCTTTTTAAGAAAGAACCAAAAGGTATTCTAAACAGCAACAGTATTTACAAAATATAAATTCCACATATGAAAATCCTGTATTTTTTCTGGTTACAAAAACATAAATAGTATTACACAAGTTAGTTCAGCAGATATAAACAGGAAGTTTCAGAAGAACTACATAAATTCTAATCATCTAACAAGGAAGGTTATAACATTATCTGCTATTGATATACACCAATTAATGCAATAATGCATTGCCTAAGCCAATTAGCATTTTCTCACAAAATAAATCAAGTTATTTTAATCTTTAAAAGTAAGCATTGAAAGGGGAAAAATAAGAAATACTAGCAAGAAAAATAAACAAAAAAATAAGTTAATCAATTTTTTGGAATCTCATCAATCTTTAAAGTTCAAGCAATTCATTAAAAAAACAAGTATTGCAATATAAATAAATTATGGAGTTCACCAGCATTTATTTTTTGTTTTTAAACTCTTTCTTGTGTGGAAAAAATAGAAGGATAGGCAGTACACTAATATGATAAGCACTAGCAAATGTATCAGAAGTAATGGCAGACCATAACAATAACTTGGATCTATTTATTAAATGTTTTCACCACCCAATTTCCAGTGCTTCCAAAACTTCCCCAAAAGTTGTCTTTTTAAACAAAGAAAATCTTGGTAACAACAATTGCTTGTAAGTTACTATATGTCCTGATTATTTGTCAATAAAACCCACAATTTATTATTATTTATTTATTTATTTATTTATTTATTTATTTATTTATTTATTTATTTATTTATTTATTTATTTATTGTGATTTATATGCCACCATTCTCCCAAAGGACTCAGGGCGGCTTACAAACAGCAATCAACAATACAAAGCACAGTATTAATTCAAATAAAATCATATTAAAATTATCACATTGTACAGGCCCACGATCAGATTATTTGATGGAACAGTCACATTTTCAGTTTGCGGCAAAAGGAGAGGAGGTTGGGGGCTATCCTGAGCTCGGTGGGCAGATCATTCCGGAGGGTTGGCTCCAACAGAGAATGTTCTCCCCCTGGGGGCTGCCAGTCGACATTGTTTGGCCAACGTACCCTGAGGAGGCCTGCTCTGTGGGAGCTCACAGGATGATGGGAGGAGGGCAGAAGGTGGTCCTGTAAGTACCCTGGGCCTAAGCCATTTAAAATGGAAAAGCTTCTATTAGATTTGTTCAGAATGAAATACTGAATATTTATCAAGGTTTCAGTGGCATCTAACAGTGATATTTAGCTCCTTCATCAAAAATCATCTTTTTAATTTTTTTTAGCTATTTTATGTTTACCATTTTACTTCATCCTTGCCGTCACCATTGTATTTTGTATTTATCCATCTTGCTATATAATACTACCATAGCAACCATTTTTCTTATGACATTATCTTTATAAACAAGATTGCATTCTGAATATGCTTCCTAAGGCACTATTCCTTAGTATCATGTTTCCTCATAAATCATAGCCTCTCTGATACAGGAACTATTTTGCAATAGCAGATCATGTTCAGATAACTACTTTTATTTAGAGATTTCTAGAAGCTATTATTCAAAGTAATTTTCCATTTCCTTCTCCAACCATCTCTAAAGAAGAGACTTGAAATGTAACCTTTGCAGGTAGTATAAACAAAAGAATTCTGGCTAATGTTATTGCTATCAATAGTCCTATGCAATTGGAAAACTAGAGAGAAATCAGCTAAAGAACCAACATTAGATAAATTACAGTGGTAGCTGCAAGAGAATCATTTCAGAATAATATAAATAGGAAGGTACCCATTTTACCTGCCTTTAGATCTATTTTTCTATTTTATGAACCTGCAAATCAAATCTATAAAAGAAATTTAAATGCAACCATTGGGCATGGAAAAGAAGAGATTCTAAGTTTGGCATGTGGATTTCACAACATCTAGCAGATACATACATTGTCTGGTGAGATTATTTGCTGGTGGGACAAACCTATGGCACTTTTTCCAAGGAGTGAATAATGAAAGGAAGAAGATGCATCCAAGTGGTAAGTCATTGGAATACTTATTCAGACAGGTAAATCTAAGATTAATCCATTGATACATCTTCGATGCTCTTGAAAAGATATCATCAATGGCAATAAGTAGATAACTTGTAGCAGGACCTCAAAAGAGACCTTTTATTAAGCAGAAGTGATAGCCACCCGGTTAAAGCACGATCTGAATACCCTTAGGCAAGACAAGTAGGATTAAAGCAGTAGAGACCCTTCCCTTTAAGTCAGAATGCAGATTTTAGCCAATACACAAGTGTGAAGATGCTTTCTTTCCCAGTTTCCCTGAGAACCCGAACAACCATGCATTCACACTGTTATCTTTTAAAGTGAAACAACCCAAATGGCTATCATAAAAATTCCTCCAGGTAAAGAGAATCTCAGGGCTCTTTGGCGCCAGGATATAGGTTGTAAAATATCTGTTGACACAGGCAATGCTAATAAATCGAATCCAAATCTCCCCCTTTCTCCAATTGAATGGCAGTATCACTTTTAGGGATCTGACAATTAATGTCCCTTGCTGTTTCCTCCTTTCATATTTTACCTTTTAATTTATTTTCTTCTTCATTAATCCTTCTCAGTCATGCTGATTTAGAAGAACTCTTGTTTCTATTACACCCAGAATGTCCATGCTTCCATAAGCCATTTACTGTAGCACTTTTACATCACCACACTAATGCATTTAGTGATATTTTTAAAGCGTCATTTTCTAATGAATATTATCTTTCAAGCATAATTATTTTTAGCTAGTGGTAAATGTCTAATTCCATGTTTTTCTCACTAATATGCTGCTTTTTGGGAGACCTACAAACTCCTGCATCTCTTCTATTCAAACGTTGAATTACACATAATAACATGACATTTCACTTCACGGAAAACACATAATTATATTCCTGCCTCTCCAGATCACTCACTGTTTGCATATAACTCCTACTGACCATGTTTGCCATCCCTAAAATTTAGCTTGTTTGGACAAATTTAATGAGTGATTTTTGCTTGCCTTGAGCTCTATTAATCTTAAAAATCAAATACTCTTTCATATGTTGTCCCCAAGTACACCATTTAATTCTCTGGTGACACTGAGAACTTACTATATATCAGTATTCTGGATCCATCACTTTTTGATCTGTGCAATATTTTTACCTGTCTGATACCTAATCAAGTGTTCTAGTCTAAGATGTAGCATCCAGGAACTTGCTGCATTTTAAATTTGTCTAGAGCAAAGAAATATCCTCCACAAAGGGCCTTGAACTCTTAATCTCCAAAGCCAACAAGCCATAGGCCATATCAATTAATCACAGAATACTGGGAACAAAATCTCATCATCCCTTTCTGAAAGTGTTTCTCTTAAAGTCTTTTGTTTGGAGGGTATATTCCTTCTCTAAAGATTGAGCCCTATTTGTTTGTATAACATAGGACAATCAACTTTCTTTTTTAGTGGTACTTGCAATTTTTTCAGAGGCTTTAAAAGGTAATATTCTGCTCATCTTTAAAGGTGGAAAAGGCAAGAGATCCATCTTCTACTTAGTAGAGCTCTAACTATCTAAGAGTCAGGGACCACAAAGCTTGACATAACAAAGTTATATTGAAGCAATATTGGGTTTCAAAAGCCAGCAGTACCGGTTCGCTATCGGTAGAGTGCAGGCGTGCACGCTCACTTCGCGAGCGTGCGGCCCAAACCAGAGTGAACCAGGAGCAACCCACCACTGTATTGAAGCATCTCATTACACACTTGTGTAAGTGAATCACACTTACTTGTGATTATGCTGTGCCTAATCACAAGTAAGTGCAGACTAGAAAAAGGGTGAGAAGTACTTTTCAAGAGCTAACATGGTTTCTGTAGACCAAAGGGTGTCAAGAGGAGACAACTGACCTAAACAGAGTCACACAATAAGTTCTGTTCCTTTTGTATGTTCATCTAGAAGGGGCAGGCATATGATTTTTTTTTGAGTAACTTACATATTTTTCTCCAATGTAAAGTATTTTGTTTGTTTTTTGGCTTGAACCTGCTGCTTTGAACATTCAGACTATAGGCACAAAACAATAAGACACAAACCTGTTCAGAAATGCATGTCTGACAATTGTATCATTTGTGCAACTAGGGCTATAGTCTGATTGATTCTTATTATCAATTTTTTTAAAAATCCATAAATATCTGCAGGCTTTTTATTTATAACTTTATCTAGCATATGTAACAGTTGTTGGCATTTCCCAAAGTGTATGTATCGTGCTTCCCCGAAAATAAACTCTGCCTTATATTTTTTTTTGAACCCTGAAATAAGCACTGGGCCTTATTGCCATGCACTCAAAAGCCCTATTGGGGTTATTATCAGAGGATGTCTTATTTTGGGGGAAACAGTGTAGTTTTTTAACATACAAGTTCTGTTTATAAATACAAATACTGCCAATATGTTTTTGCACTTTTTTGCATTTAAAGTGCAATATCATACCTCAGTAGAACTTTAGAAGCATTGTTTTTTGCATACAGTCATTTTAATCCCGAATGAAAATTTGAAACTGAGAGATCTTCTGAAAACAAATAGTCCTTGTTTTCCACCACTTTTCCTAGAAATTTAAGGGCTTGGAAAATGTCCTTGTGAGGCCTCTTTCCTCCAGCTTGTTCCTCCTCTCCTTACTGGAAACAAGTAAGTACTGTAAAGGAAGATTATATTTTTTGCTTTCTGATATTTTGATAAAGGTGCAACCAGATACAAAGCTGAAGGCACCATTGGACAGATGGTTCTTCCAAGTGTTTTTTTTTTTTATTTATTTGTTAAACTTATAATCTTTATAACTCTAGTTCAGTGTTTCTCAAGTCTTAGCAACTTGAAGACGTGTGGACTTCAACTCCCAGAATTTCTCAGCCAGCTTTACCAAGGTGTCAGAAATTCTGGGAATTGAACTCCACACATCTTCAAGTTGCCAAAGTTGAGAAGCATGGCTCATCATATGAGTCATCAGTGGAACCTGATCCTTTCATTGAGATGATAAAAGCAATGTTAAACAGTTGTAATGCATAGTCCACTCCTTTTGTATACACACACAAAAGGGATGGATTTTATGGTGTGACTTTGCTTTTGTCATTGGAACCCTGCATGTGCCTTTCTGCACAGTGTTCCCTTATCCAGTTGTTTCAAAAAAACAAACAAACCCAAAGCAGGTTGGTTTGAGAAGCAATTACTGAGTCAAAGTCATTCAGTGAACTTTCTAGGCTGAAGTTGGACTAGAACTTGAGTTGACCGAGTACTAGTGGAGCAGTTATGTCCAACATCATAATCACCATACCATGCAGGAGTTTTGCTGAATTTATTTCAAGATATGAAAAACCTTGGAGATCCTATTACATGATACTGATACAACCTTCAGACTTTCCAGGATGCTTTACAATCCTAAAATTGCACATGGCTTTTAAATCCCCCCTTCTGTTTTGATATCCCTCAAGCCCCTCCCATCATACTTACAAAACAACAGCAAAAAAACCTAAGAAAACTATAGTATAAATCCTAAAAGAAAGTTGACAGTTTAAAAAAAGTAGTACCTTTTTTTTAATCTTAACACTTGTGCGTGCACACAAACATATTAAATTGCCACAATGGATATTTTATACCACAAATGGCATAATATGACCTGGGAAGTGCTTCATAGCCATTCCATTCAGTGCTTTGAAGTCTGTCTCTGCTTTGATTTCTGAATATAAAATGATGGGATGATTCATTTGAAATGTCATAGAATCAAATCCTCCATAGAATCCATCTCACCCATTCTGTACCAGGACAGAAAAAGTTGTATCATTCCAGATTGCATAAATCTGATTGTGGTATAGAGGGGAATACAGGTGCACCAAGCCAGTTTCTCATAGGAATAGTGTGTAAGCCAAATCAATCAATCAATGGATCGCCTGACCTCTGACCATCACTGGATCTAATTAGCCTATATAGGCAAGCCATCAAGTACTTTATGTAACTGAGCAGTTCCACCAACAGGTTCTTCTTCTGAGGAAAAAAAATGTTGTGACACACTTTCCTAGATTTTGAGTGAAGAAAGGGAAAACTCATTACAACATACAATAATTAAGTTTACATTTCAAATTACTTCAGATATAACAATGAGATTTGTCTAATGCTGAAACTGCTAGATCCCTTTTTGATTCCCACTTATACAATGATTTATGGGCTGCTAGAGGAAAAAAGAAAGATAAATTCCCAAATGCTGATTTTGCCAAACTCAGAGAAAAAGCCTAAATGTCATTTTCGTTCCATAAATACAGGAAGAAATAGAAAACAAATATCACTTCTACTGCACAGAGATAAAATTGCTTTTTTTGTTTCTGTAAACACATCCTATTATTGAGAAAATCTGCTTTTAAAATATGCAAAATAGCTTACAATGCAGTGTAAGAGATAAGCCCACATGGTGCCATGCCGTAATCTACCGTGCATTGCTGAAATGACATTTATCAAAGGAGAACAGGACAAAAATGAGTTAAAAGTCACCCTTACTATATTGTGTTAAATGAAAAGCATTAAAAAATCAATTTTGGTGACATTTTTATGATGAAAAAATATTGCTACATACACAGAAGTTATTCTCATCCATCACTTGTAGAAAAACATGGCATTTTCTTGGTTTCTTCATTGTAAATCAGGAAGAGGACATAATTCATATAATATAGGAACTAGAAGAATGAGTTTAGATTGGTTAAATAACCTAGTACTGCATTTGATTTAAGAAAATTCAGAAACTGTCCAGACTGAAAAGAGTTTCTTCCAAAGCAGTTAAAATCCAAATCTAAAATTTCCTCAAGCTTGGCTGAGATCCAGAGCTTCTAATTACAGAAAACATATTTATAAGAATAGAATTCTTTATTGGCCAAGTGTGATTGGACACAGAAGGAATTTGTCTCCAGTGCATCAGCTCTCAGTGTACATACAAACAACAAAGTGATAAATCATAGATCAGTGATGGTTAATCTTTTTGTTGCAGAGTGCCCAAAGTGTGCGAACGTGCATGTGGCCGAACCCCCAAAATGCAATGCAAGTGCCCCCCATGCATGCACCCATCCCTCAAGCATGCACATGCATCCCCTGCACATGTAACCTGGTCCCCCGCGCATACACCCCAACCCCGCATGCCCCGTTTTGGCTTCCAGGTTGGTGCAGGAGGCTTTCCAGGCCCAAAACACATGTGCGAGGGGCACTCACATTACATTTTGAGGGTTCACACATGTGCATGAACCTCTTGTGCTCCATTTTGGGCCAAACTGGGGCACAGGGCGCCTCGCAGGGGGCCTGTGCACCCCATTTTGGCTTCCAGGTTGATGCAGGAGGCCCCTCCAGGCCCAAAACAGGGCATGGGGGCTTCACGCACATGCACGAACCCTCAAAATGCAATGCAAACACCTTCCACGCATGCACCCCACCCCCGTGCATGTGCTCCATCCTCCGTGCATGCACGGCAGAGACTTGAAGCCTAGCTGGTCAGCGGGAGGCGCACGCAATAGAGCTGGGCTGGGGTGATGGCTGGTGTGCTCTGTGTGCCACCTTTGGCATGTGTGCCACAGGTTTGCCATAACTGTCATAGATCATAAATCATAAGATTCAAACAAGAAGTAATAAACCAAGAGTTATCAATATGAGAAGGTAGCAGGAAAGATGAGAAGATGAGAAAGATGAAAAGATGACAAGGATAATAGCAATGCAGCCCTACTACATGGATAGATATCTTTAGGCATAAGACAGTACTGTGGCAGTTAGGTATTTAGATAACACAGATTAGGTGAGTTAGGTGGTTGTACACACAAATTCCTATTAGAAGATTGATTGCACAGAGGAATTTTTTTTTTCGAATTTAGAAAAGGGAGGGATAAATTACAGTCCTAAACTGTTCTAATGTTTTTTCATAACTGTGAATTATTTTATCAGAGTAATTCAAACCGGGCTTTTTGTGGGGTGGATGGTGTTGGAGGCTGAGAAGACAGCAGCAGAAGACGCCCAGATTGGTCATTGCCAGCACTGAAAGAATAAAAATAAATAATATTTATTTGTGGAACATTTATGGGCAATAACCTTTCAAAAGAATTATATACTCATACTAATAATAAATTATGTGAGCTACCAGCTTATTTTTGTAGAATTGAGCTGAAACTTCTTATTTTTTGTGATGCATTCATGCAGATGTATTCTTTCTTCTGAAGCATTCAAGTTCTCACAAAAAATATACAATATTAAGCTAAACAACTTCTTTGCAAAAATGATTTGCAGGATTTCATTTTAATGTCCCTTCACAGTCTTTTCTCTATTGTCAACTAAAACAATAACATTTTCCTTTACTCTCTTCAATTCTGTTCTTTTAGCTCAAGATATCATTTACCCACCAGCATTAACAAGCAAACAACTACATTCAGTATAAGTAGACCCATTTTCCTAATTTTTTTTAATAGTTGAAGAGGATTTTTAAAATCACTTTCATAGAGATTATTTTCTAAAATCTCCCCTCTCCACACATACACGAACACATTTTGGAAATTAAAAACAAAGTAAAAACCTGCTAAATAAAATTAAATTTATTCTGCCTTTTGTGACTAAGATGTTTATGAATACAACTTGAGAATTATTGATTTCTTATAGAATAGTTGTCTCCCAAGAAAAAGCAAGGTTTAATTGAAGCTCTTTATAACTTCAAAAACACCATCTTGTTTGTCTCTGTTTGCTATGAAGGGGTATTTGATATATGGTGCCTACAAGCTGTGGATAACTTAATCCTGCAATTATATTACTTGTATCATTTAAAAAGTCTTTTAATTTGGTCATTATCACATTCTGTAGCAACACATCATATACAAGAAGCTACAGTGGGATTGTTATGGAATAGAAAATTTGGGGAAATCCTTCTAATTCAATTCTCCATGGCTTCACAGGATGGAGAGACACTTTTGTTTTAAAATATTTTTTTAGTTAGTGATTTTTAAATGAGTAAAAAAACCATGACAAAATACAGAAAATGAGGTTAAAAAAGAAAGAAAAGAAAGAAAGAACAGAGGGAAAAATATTGAAAGAATTTCTGCTCTTTTTTACCTCAGTTACTGACTTAGTATCACTGCCTTTAAGATTATATTACATGGTTCGCTTCTTCCCAGATTCAAACTTTTCAATTGGCAAATCTAGAAACTTATTTTTGTCCATTTTAGTCAAAAGTCCATAAGGACATTCTGATGTTTTATAAAAGGATCATCTTATCCTTGGTCAAACAAGTCAAATTTATTTTCTTCCCTCATGTGCAAAAGAGATAATAAAATTCTTATGCAGTATTCTGGTATTATTAAAACTTAATTTAGGATTAAAATATTGCCCTAGAACCTGGTTTCAATCTTCTCAGCAAGGTACACAAGTATATTTTTAGTACATTTTGTAACTATTTTTGCATTATTTCCTACATCCATGTGTCCTTCCTCCCGTTTTTAGTTTTTAAATTAGAGCTTCAGCAACTCTCTTCTTAGTATCTATTATTAGTATCAGATTATTCAAATTGTTCATTCATATTTTCTTCCGTATTTGTACATTGTTCTTCCATTCTCCCTTCAAATGAAATCAAATCACTCTTAACAAATTGAGTAAATGATACTGCCACTGCAAGATTCTTTTCATTTTTTTTCAACAATTTTTGTACACTTTCTAGAATAATCCCTATTTGCTTTATTCCTTTCCTCCCTTCTTTTGTAGCTTTCCTAATATTATCGATTTCTCTCCAGAAATTTGAAGCCCAAAAAGATAAAGCAAGAAAAATAAGTCTTTCTTTTTTTCCTTAACCCTTTAGACACATCCAGCTATTTGAGATTCTACACTCCTGTGATCTTTCACAATTCCAAATATCTCTTTAAGAAAATCTACCAGTCAGTCTTCTTGGAAAAGCTAAGTAGTCTTCTTTCTCAAAAATATATTTAATTGTTTATTTAAATCCAAAGTGCTTTAAAATAAATAATACTCCAAATGAATCATAATTTTTCATAATTAAAATTCATAATTGATTTTTTGCTTTAAATTAGTTTTAAATTCTTTTACTTATTTTTTTTCATTTCAGTTTTACATGTTCCAAATTAAAAGAACACTCCCTGGATGGTTCAGTTGCACTGCTGGTTTGCTAGCTGTAGCTAGCAAAATATTGCAAATGTGTGCTAGAAACAAGGGTTAGAAATTGGCTTGAGTCAAGTCAAGCCCATTGTTCTTAAGGCAATTTCACTTGAGGCGGAGGTCTTGATGTTTCTTCTTTGGCTCCTGATACTTTACTCATAGTCTGTAATTTGTCTCTGGTTCCAGTGGATTTCCTCATCAGATAGGCTTCCAGAGCACAAATGGACAATTTCTTGGTTTGTTCTTCTTTGGAAAAGTTCAGATTTTCAGTCCAGTCGATGCTCTTTGCCTTGGAGGTGTCTTTGCTCTTCAGAAGTGGATCAATTCACCATTTTCTTCACCTGGAAGTTCAGGGTCTAAAACGTTTTGGATGATGCTGGAGTTCTACATAATCCTGCTGAAGCATACTGTACATTTCTGCAATTTTATTTTTTACATACAGCATTCTTGCTATTTATTACCATCACTTCTGACAAGGCTATCACTATAGAACTTTTTCTGTCTTTAATTAGATGGGGATAGAATGCAATATTGTAGATGCACAGGTAGTCTGGCATAAGGACTTGTTTGTCATTTAATAAATATAGGATTTAATAGACATAGGATGCCTCTTTCATAAATACAAGGATTTATTTTTGTAATGGGTGAATTTCCAGGAACTGAATTTAGGATGTCTGTCTTCTATGTTCTACCACTGAACTAAGTTACATTATTCTAACCTGATAGCTATGTACCAAGTACGTAGAAAGTCTTTTCCAGCCTGTGAACTATAGGAAAATGTAATCATTCTGAATTTCTTCTTTTTCCTATTCTGATTTAAAACATCAACCAGGGGTGGGCTGCTGGGGATTTGCAGGGGTTTGGGAGACCCTCTAGCTAAGATTCTGTGTAGTTTGAAGAACCCCTAAATCCCAATCCTGGCTGGCCCTACCCACCCCACCCCTCCCCTTCCAGGAGTCCCACGATCCCATTTTGGATGCAGGTAAGTGCAGGGTGTGTGTAGAGGCTTGGGGAGGGCAAAAAACGGGCCTACCGGAAGTTCAGGAAAGGCCTCTGGAGCCTGGGGAGGCCATTTTTGCCCTCCCAGAGGCTTGAGGAAAGCCTCCAGAGCCTGGGGAGGGCAAAAACATCACCCACCATGGTGCAGGAGGCTGACTAGGCCACACCCACCATGGCCATGGCCATGCCCACCCAGCAATCAGGTAGAGAACCCCTTACTAAAATTTTTGAAGCCCATCCCTGACATCAACAGAACCTCATCTTCAGGAAGTTGACAATCAGATAAAATGTGTGAATCTCTGGATCACCTCTATCACACATGCAGTTGTATAACCAATAGACTTTTAGTCCCCAGAACATGACTGAGGGTTTTTTTTTAATCATTACAAATGACCATAATTGGGATCATATTTCCATAGTTATGTATGCAGAACAATCTAGTTTCACTCCTGAGGTTTGCAGTGTCATAAAGTCCTCATTGGAATAGAATTATAGCCCAATAATTTACAGTAGCTAAGTATTTACTCTCTGGGTAATTGACTGCTGATAAGGCTGTCTACAAGCCATATGGCACACAGCCATTTGGTCACTGAAGTCAACTCCTTTGTATTTAGAATTCTAGTATTGAACGTGATTCACTAGCTCTTACTAAGACAGCAGTGGACTGACATTATAGGATTATATGTTATTTTTGCCTCTGTTCAATGAATATTTTATCTTCCTTCTGTCCTTCAATATGAAAACAGGTTATTTATTTTTTCAGATGAATGGTGAAGCACAGCCAGAAGCTTCCTCACAAGTTACTTGGCTTACAGGAAAGATATATCATAGGGTCTTTAAAAAGTACTCTATAGGTCAGTTGGAACTGTTCTGTATCCAGTGGCCTCATGCATCAAAGGATAGGAGGATCTGTCAAATAAAAACCAAGTTCAGTTTCAGCTAGCCATATTCATTTTTCTCCCCTTTGATTGGCTTCCTAAAGTGCACTGCTCATGACTGCAGAGAAACAACTTTATTCAAATTGCCTTACTTCTCTGATCTTAATAACTTAACATTTTGTTTTAATTCTATTTTTTAATCATGTCTCGTTTATATTGTTTTATGGTTTACATCCATAAACCACCCAAAGTTATTTGGATATTGTTCAAATTTAAGTAGTTGATAAATAAAAGTGGAAGGTGAACATTGTGTACAAATATGTTTTTTCTTCCTTCCACATGTTCACTAGCTCTGTTCTGAAGATGTAGGGATTCTGCAGTGATTCTGACACAATAGAAATGAAATATTTCATGACAAGTTTCATGTCACATAACCTGTTTCATGACAGCAAATTGATTGTGACATGAATTACAAATTGGAGTCTCTCTCATAACAATTTTTCTGGGATACTTACCCTTGTATAAGAGATATATGTGTGGTCTAGAAATCCAAAAACAAAAATATCGTACAATTTTGAAGTAATTTTTGAGACTAACTCTTTAAGAGTAATTAATAAGCAGCTGACAATTTATGGAGATGTTGCTCAAAGAATATTTAAAGCTACTGTAGTATCAAATCAAATAAGAAACACAAGTAACCTATGTGCATTTTATACATTATTCAGTTCAGTGAAAAAAAGCCAGTAATTCTATGATTAGCATCTGAGTTCAATGAACAAAAGACATAAGATTTCAGAAATTAACACATTGAATTAATTGAATTGGAGATTTATGATTGAAAATTTACAATAAGATATTCAAGAGTAATCTTATCCTCCTTGGAATTTGGGAAATAAGAATTCTGGGTCCAGCTAGAATGAAAAATTCCAAACTTCAATTTTTAATAGAATGGATGGAGTACTGTATAGCAAGGATGGCAGACTCTTTAGATGCCAAGTTTCAGGCAGATACCTTCAGACATTTTACTGCAATAAATGTTTGCAGATTTCCCCAAATATTTCTTTTAGGGCTGAGATATCAGGGACGCATAAAAGAAAACACAGAAACTTTGATATCATCCTCCATTTGTAGTGTTGCCATCCCACCCGTGTTTTCTGAGCAATAAAAAGATTTGGGACAGCATTGCAAAGCAAAAATTTAGCAGAGATGAGATAATCTGACAGCAATTTCCTTGAATCCCAACACTCCTTGAAAGGGTTGTACATGGTACATTTTAATGCCAAATGATGATAATTTTTGCATTTGTTTAGGAGCAAATGGATAATAATGAAGCTTTTACTGATGCTTGTATATAGTATTTGATTGATACATAAAACAACAACAGCCACCTGATGGTGCTCTTCTACTTTTTCAGAGATATTGTTTTGTATTGTCCATGTATTTTTTTTCTATCAAGCTTTTATTGACCAACAAATAAATTAAATTGAGAACTGAACACCTTAATGCAATGGCAATAATCAATGGCTTTCAGGGTTTTCTAGTTATAAAGAAATACATTCCTTTAAAAAAAAAAACCCCAAACCCTAGAACTTTCAGCTAAAGAAATGTTGGGGGAAAAAACACCCCAAACTGTAATAGGTAGTAGAAGCTTTTCTACTATTACAGGCTCATGAGAGGGAAAAGAATATTCACATACGAGTACAATATTTCTCTGAATTGTCAGGCCATTTGTTAACGGAGGGGTTCAGCTAAGCAGATTTTTAAGCTTAGGAAAATTAAAACTCTTTTGGCATGCCCCAATGATTGGTCTAAAAACGCATGATCTGGCATGCATTTTATTAAACCAATAATGGGAGCAAATATTTGAAAGCTTACACATCAGTCACCATCCCTTTTCTTCATTTCAGAAGGTTTAAAAGATGCTTTTGTTAGATATTTTCCAAATAAGCTGTCCATGTGTAAATTTATCTGCAGCTGTCTTGGGCTAGCTGCATATATTAATTGCATTCACATTCTCATTCATGTTATCTAAATACCATTATCATTTTTTGACAGGAGTACTGAATATTTATTTAAAATATTCAGTTTAGAATTTTTTTTCTTTCCTTGGAAGTCTGTCATGAAATGAAGAAGAAAGAATTTTGTGGAATTCTGGACCAAGTTGTATTTGGGATCTTTCTCTCTCTCTCTGTCTCTGGATCAAGATTCCTCTTCAGGTGCTGGTCTTTCCTGTCCTGTATTTTCTTAGTGTATATTTATTCTTTTCTACACAAAGCTTCCCAAATAGGTGAGAATCTCCTCTTTTGGAGGAAAATCTTCTCTTTTGAAGGAAAATTGTACCAAGAAATAAAAGAGTGAGATTTTGTAGTTTATTAGTATCATTGTGAATGAAGACCTAACTAGAACTTTTCCTAGAATTTAAGAATCACATACCATCCAGCAAGGGACCAATAGATAAAAGTTAGTATGTGTTGTGGTCCACCAGCGAGGAGGCTGGGGAGGAACGTAGGCCAGTCCTGGAGTCTGGGGAAGGCTTGGACGAGAGCTCTGTATCGGAGGCAGAGATGGGGCCAGGGCCATCCTGGAGTTATGTGGGGACTTCGGAGCCTCCAGAATCAGACACCAGAGAGGCAGAGGAACAGTGTGCGCATGTATAGAGCTGCCAGAAGGCAAGAACAGTTAAAATAAAAGGGACGACTTGGGAGTAAGGCTTGGAGATGATTGGCCCCTCCCATAAGACATAAAGGAAGGGCAAAGGCATGTGGGCCTTTGTAGGAAGCAACGTTGTGGATGATGTCAGTTTGTACTTTGAAACTCTGTTTTTGACTCTGTGTTTCCATGTGGCCTTGCCAAGATAACTGCCAATTAGATCTTTGGCAGTGTAATGCTGGGTGTTTACCAGCCTTATCTGAAGGACTGTGGCAGACTTCTGTTGGACTATTTATAAACTTGGTGATTCAGCATGTGCTGTGAATGAAAGGAATTCACAGCCATTAAAACAAAAAAAAGGGGGTTTGGGGACTAACTGTGTGCTTTTTACTATATCAGGAAGCCTAGGTCAGAACAGTATGTTCATAACATTTAGACCCTTGTCACCTTGCAATAATTTTAAGATACATTGCAAACTGGAAAATCTTTGCCACCATTTAGTTCCATGTTCCTTCTTTATTGCAACTTAAAGCTCCATGCAACCCACAAGGCTTTGAAGCTTGGAACGTTTAGAATTGGAATTGGAATTGGAATTGGAATTGAAATTGACAGTCTTTTTACAGTTTCTGCTGTAGTCTAGGGAAGCATCTCAACCCTCTAGAAAAATATCAGAAGTGCATTAATGAACTGCTGCATCAAAAAGCTTGATCAATATTAATATGTTGCAAAATTCTCACTTTGTACTTTGGAGGAAACCTTTACTTTGATTTCCCCTTAAATATTTGTGTACACATACAATATATGCATATAGACACACATATAAATACATGCATACAGAGATAAAATGATAATGCAAAAAATACACAGTGGTATCTTGGTGCTCAATTGTTTTGAAACTCATTGAATTTCAGTGCATTTTGACATGAAAATTTTGTCTTAGTTCTAGTTTGTTTGGTACTCAATGCACAAGCTAGAATTTGTCAATGTCAGCTACCTTGTGACTCAGTATTTATTCCTTAAGAGGAAAAAATGTTTGGTACTTATCATTTTTGGTACTCATTGCACCTCCTGGAACCAATTAACAATGAATACCAAGGTACTACTATATACTAACATACACTTTCATGAAGAATGATGGGATTTGTTTTTGTTTTTAAATCATGGGTAATGGTCCCCACAGGACTGGAAGTAGGTAGAGATCCAGAACTTCTATCAAAAGAATAAGCAGGAGGATTTCCAAGTGAGGCAGGTTAACCTCATCAAGTGAAATAATTGACACTGTCATCTATGCAGATACATAATCCCATGAGTTCACATTCTAAAATTATCAAACTGTAGTATTGATCACTGGTCCTGAGTCATAAATAGAGAAGTGTGAAAGTGATGTGGATTAGAAGTAGAATCATTTACCGATTTCTCTCTAGAGATGTAGGAATTATTAATATCTTTTCTGGTTAGGTCTTATAGTGAATAATAGACTGTTTTAACAATGAATTAGTGTTCTCTTCAAAATTTCTTGTTCAGTTTATTTTCCTCTTTTTCTCCATCATTATGGAACGGATTGAAACAAAGCAAAACAACAGAAAAGACTGAGGAATGAATTATTCATGAAACATGACAAAATTGTTGGGTTGTGTTATTTATTCAACCTACAGATTTTGCCTTGATGTCTTACTTTAGTATATTTAAAAAGGGTTTTAAAATTCTTAGAGATCTCCCAGTGAAAAATATGTATAGGTCTGTTTGATAATATTGTTATTGTTTTTGTACATCCAACTGATCCTTCATTTGCGACCTGGAAGGTAACAAGACAAATACAGGTTTTATGGAGGGCAACTATCAGCTTTTTCTTAGCTGTTAATGTTTGCCCAATTATTGCAATTTTTCCATTTTAATTGCTGTGCTTCGTAAAAATTTACTATGTAAATCCATGATTATTATTGTCATTTGTCTGGGACGGTATTCTCATTCATTACTATTTTTAGTCCAGGATTATAATTGCTATATTTCTAGTCACCCTAGGGGGCAATGGCTGAATAGAAATAATTGAAGCTGGAGTGAAATGCATCTATTATCAGTTTTCAGTTTGTTTATTAAGTTAAAGCTACAGTGAAAAAAGATTTTCTGAATCTTACTTCTTTTATGACCCACATCGAAAAATGTTCCTTCATTACTCAAATACATTTAACATAGTAATACATTACCTTGATAATATTCTCTGAAAATTTTCTGTTAGCTATCCATAATTATTTCAAGACTTTTGAAAATGAATATCTCCCTATACTGTAAATCTTTGCTTAACTGCATTCGACTTATTCACATGAAGAATTATCAACTCGTAAGGCGTTGAAAACTTGGCTTTGCATTCAAGCCTAGGAATGAACTGTGGCTTCCTGATTGTGTGAATACCAGGCTGCTATGTGTATTTATTTTTTATTTTTGTGCACTATGTTTTTATTTATTTATTATTATTATATATTTATTTATTATAAACTGCCAGGAGTCACCTAAAAGTAAGAGGAATTGCTATATAAATCAGATCAAATCAAGCCAGCAAGCAAACAACCAACTCTCTAAGGGAAAAAAAAAAGAATAATCTGACTAATTCTTGGGCATTTTAGAACAATTTGATTGACAAAAATAGCAAAGCTTCTTTTAAGTGTTTACCATTATAAAATGTACACCTGTGAGGACCATACTCAGGTTTCCATGTATCTCAATTGTCATTCAAATTTAAATAACGTAGGTGCCTAACGTATCAATAAATCAAACAATCAAATCTTTATTACAATCAAATCTTTATTATAATGTTACAGAATTTCATAAGCTTGTTAATGGATACAAGGATTCATTTGATCTCATGACTGATAAATAAAAAGCAGTACGACAATGCTACAGAATGTTTCATATTTGGTTTTGTATAATACGTGTGTAATGAGGGAGAAAGACACATTTGTCAACACCTCTGTTTGATGTCCAAAAATTGAGGACCATGATGGGAAAAAATATGTACACATATTTAGCTATAGATTCTTTGAAAACACAGCTTTGGAAGTAAGAATTTGAAGTTCACAGGAGATGTATCTGGAGCAATGTAATTCTCCTCAGAAGGTTCTACATACATGCTCTAATACATGAATATTGCTCTAAATATATTTGGAACAGCATATCTATAGTTTGATTTGCTTTCTATTTTTCAGGACAGTTTTCTATTCTGTTAGATTTAAGGTCAGCATTTTAATAATGTGCTTAGGAACCAAAAAGTATTGTACTTTTGAACAGTGCATGAGGTGCATGTTTGTTTATCTTTCTATTCATGGTAATGATGCCCCATATGCTCATATCAATGTTAACATAATCTTTTTCTTTAATGTTTTTATGAAATGCTTTCAGATTTGCCCTTTTTTCAGATTTGTCATGTATTTTTTTTACAGTGGTCATTATACTTACATGAATCTTCTAGGAAAGAAAAAGTAAAACTGATTCCCAGAAAGATCTATGGTAAAATTGTTTTGCATCCCTTTACCAAACACATCTTTTTAAATTAGATCAGGGAAGGCTAATAAGCAAATGGAAGTAATCATCTCATGGTTAGTTACAGATTCAAATTTATATATGAATGTGTCCCGATTCACACTGGATGATAATTCAGTGATAGAAATAAGCATGTCCATTAGATAGATAGATAGATAGATAGATAGATAGATAGATAGATAGATAGATAGATAGATAGATAGATAGATATAGATAGATAGATAAATATAAACACTTCAAATTTGCATTTTAAATGTACGTCTAAAAGCCAGTAAATTCATATATATTTATACAAACCTGCCCTAGAACAATAAAAATATTTAAACAATTTATATAATTTTTTTTTTGAAACTGCTATTTTGGTTGTTTCCAAGATGTCCAGGTGTCAAAATGCAAGATTTATTGGAAGAATTGGCCAATGGCAGAGTTTTCTTTATGACAGGCATTTCTCAGTTCTTAGTACTCTGAGCTTGGTTGTTTTCTTTCTGGACTAGCACTAATGATGTTACATAGTTTGGGTAATGAAAAAACTTTAAGAAAACTACCAAGATCAGAGAGTACCATGAACTGAGAACTACCTGACAATAAAAGTCATTTTACAAACAAGCCAGGAAACAGGTTTATTGGAACCAATCTAGGTCAGTCATCAGGATGATGGATTTTGACTTCTGAGCTTTCAGACTCATGCTAGAGTCCATCTTCTCTCTAGCAGAGTGTGACCCAAAAACGCAAAGCTTGGAAGACAAAATCTCTCGTCTTGGTGACTAACTCAGACTGGATCCTCCAATATTATCCTGGGACACATCTATTCCAGTGGTGGATTGCCCCCGGTTTGGACTGGTTTGGAAGAACCAGTAGTAAAACTAGAGGGGGGCCCCGCTCACTGCCCTGGATGTCATCATTAGTGATCTGTGCACGCGCAGAAGTTTCTGTGCATGTGCAGAAGCAAGGCGCACAAGAAAGCGAAGCAAGGGGGCGCACATGATACCGTTGTGAACCGGTAACTGGTAACTGGTAATTAAAGGTAAGTAGAACTCACTCTTGGTCTATTTGCCTTCATTCATGAAACAAAGGTTTTATAGATGCATTTGCACAGCTACTTACAGTGTACATTAATTCAACTTTTTATAACATAAAGTAATTGTTAAAACTTTTGAACTGTGAAAATACAAATGTACAATTAAGTCAGCTGTTAAATAAAATTATGATATTAATTCTCTTTGGTGGCTATTACAGTATGTCTTGGCCTTCAAAGTGGAGTACATCACAATAATTTTATATCTATTTTAATAATTTCCATGTCTTTTCATATATTAGTTCTTTTTATAAATGTGATTCAACAGCAGCAGAATTGATAAATTTGATCAACAGATTCTTTTTAAAAATAAATGTGGAACTATATACATTCATACAAGGGGAAATCAATAAGGTTTTTTTCCAATTCTAAGGATCAGAAGATGTAAAATACACATAATACTGAATCTTTCCTGAAGAACGTGATATTTTTTAAATATATCAGATAGTAATATTTCTAAATTTTTGGTCCTTTAGAGACCATAATATATTTGTTGAATTGGCATTTCTTTTTTTAAATTTTTTTAAAATCTTGTGTCAATTAGGCAGAAAATCTTAGAAAGAGTGAATAGCTAAGCAGCTTTTCTTATGCTGTTTCAGCAAATCATGTTCTGTTCAATTACTTGAACCCTTTTGGTGCATTTGAGAAAGAAAGTGGATGATAAAGAAATTTCTTTACACTAATAATATCAGTTGTGCTTTTGTTTTATTTTGTCACAAGTGCCAAATCAAAAAGTTTGTATTTACTATTAGTTATATTCAAAGTAATATGTTATTCCCCCATATGAAATTATGCAGATTTTTCAAAAACTGACAAAATAAATCTATGCAAGCAAAATCATAACCTGTTTTGAAATTAAATCTTTTTGGCATGATCAGTCCAAGTGAGAAAAATGGGAGACAAGATCTTAATTTTCACCTGCAGTGCTATGAGCCTTAAAAACAACAACAGAAAAATGAAATGCAGAATCTGTAACCTTCTAATTTGAAGTGATAACTGCAATGGAGGAATAGTTTAGCAACTTCTGGCAAGTCATAGATGTTGGCCTGATTTAAAACAATTATAACTTGTGAAGATTATGAAAGTGGTGTTTTCCTCTGCTACTTGAGAGTCATAATTTTAAAAACCCATACATTAAAAACCCATAAGAAGCTTCCTTATACTATTTCTGACTATATTATAGATATTATTAAACCATGCTTTGAAAAAAAGTTAGCAAAAAATTACTCTTAGCTTAGTTCACATATCTATAATTTGTAGTTTAGTTCATATATATATATATATATATATATATATATATATATATATATATATATATATATATATATATAGTTTATATACAACTTCTGAGTTCACACATTACACTAAGCCCAAATGATACAAACCACATTACGATTTAATCAGTGGTGGGATTCAAGTAATTAACAACCTGTTTTCTGCCCTAATGATTTCTTCCAACAACCAGTTTGCCAAACTGCTTCGAAAGTTAACAACCGGTTCTCCCCAGGGGGTACGAACTGGCTGAATCCCACCACTGGATTTAATACAATATGACCTAGACCTTCATGAGGTGAAGGGGCCTCAGGGTCAGACAGATGAAACCAGAGGCCCCAAGAACTATCTTATGAAGAAGTTCATTTAAAAAAATTGTTATTTTTCAAAATTGGAAGTATTGGTTACTCTTTCATCAATGTAAAACTAATCATATAAACAGGATTTTATTCCCTCCTTCTATTCCCTACTGACCTAAAAAAGACTTCTGAAGAAAGGTTAGAATGCAAGTGTTTCATTTATAGCTTTATTGTTCTACTATTCCAGCCTTAGATATTTTCCTGGCACCAAAAGTAATGCTTCTATTATAAAGACACTGTATCCATTCTAAAATGTAGCAATGCATACAGTTATAATTAAGTTCTTCTTAATCAAGGACTTCGGATAAATGTACCTGGCAATCTCATCTGGACAGTAAAGTGTTTAATTCTTGAACCACTTATTTTTGTCTGCATCAGGAGACAAAATTCAAAAATGATTCCACACTCATTTTTCTCCAACTTTAGTTATCTGTCCTTTCAACGGAACCTCTAGATCACAGGTGTCAAACTCATGGTGTCATGTTGCCGTCACGTTTTGTGATGTTTTTCCCATTCACAGAGCTAGGGTGAGTGTGGCCTGCATGTGATGCATCTGGCCCATGGACCACCAGTTTGACATCACTGCTCTAGGTAAATGTTTGTCAACCTTGGCAGCTTTAAGAAGTGTGGACTTCAATTCCCAGAATTCCCTATTCAGCAAGCTTAACATCATAAATCTGCCAACATTGAGAAACATTTATCAAGATCTTTCGTACCCCAAATTTTCTAAATCCAATTTACTAAGCCAAACATTTTTTTCCTTTCATCTCTTCCATTGTAGCTCCATTCCTGCCATGCCTTAGTCAACTTTCTCTCTTCCTTTTCATTGGAAACTTTCTATGAGAACCTTATTGGTTTCATTCCCAGCTATTCTTTCAGAAAAAGTTTATCATGTACAGGCACATCTTGTATGTCTGGGAAATCAAGTGACAAGATGGTTGACAGTATTTAGTTTTTGCATTCCATCAAGCTATCAACTCTCTTAATCTTGTGGAGAAAAATTCTGCAACCAAGATGTATCTCATAATTGTTTTCTATTCTTTATAACTAGAAAAACAATGAAGTGATCCTAGATTTTCTCTATAAAAACCACTTGCTCTGAAACCAAGCTATAGTCTTTTTCTCATTTTCAGATCTTGAAGCCTGGAGCCTTTATAAGTTTCATTAGCAAAAGTGAATAAAATGGGTCTGACAATAACAACAATGAAATCCTACTTGTTTTCCACAAAATAAGACCAGGTCTTATTGTCTTTTGGGCCTCAAAATAAGCACTAGGGCTTGTTTTCAGGGGTATCTTATCTTGCAGCCAGCCGCCTGATCCCTCCAACCATCTGCTTGCTTCTGGCCACAACAGCTTACAGGGCTTCCCAGGGCAGACACACTTTTTGCCCAGATAGAGAAATGATGGAGACTCAAAACTTCATCAGCTTGCAAATGGGATGCTTTAAAATGGAGATAAGCATCTTGAGATCACCTGCCTTCCCCCCCCCGGCCCCTGCACCTCAGTGCCTCTGCTGCATACTTTTTGTCCAGAGGGAAATTAGCTTTGTCTGCTTGCAAATGGGATGCTTTGAAACAGAGCTAATCACTTCTTCTCCCTCTAGGTGAAAAGTGCATGGCAGAGCCAGGTGCATGCAGAGGCATGGGGGAGGGTGGGGGGAGGCAGGCAATCTCAACGCACTGCCCACTCTGTCTCTCAGCTTGCTTGCAGCCGTGCCAGACAGGCACTCTTGTGGGGCATCAGGATTGCCTGCCTCCCAATTTCCCCTTCCCCCATGCCTCTGCTTCCACCTGCTGCCAGTGTCACTGTGCAAGGCTCCTGTGAGCCAGGCTGCCATGCAGCATGTCCAGATTGTGTGTATCCCCACCTCTGCCTCTGTGCTTAGACTTATCTATGCTGTGCCAAGGGGCTGGCGGGCTGCACCTACTGCCAGACACTGTTGGCCCCTGAATGCTCGCCATCTGTGGGCTTATTTTTTGGATAGGGCTTATATAAGGCCCACCCCAAAAAATCAGGTTAGGGCTTATTTTCAGCTTGAGTCTTATCTTTGGGAAAGCACGGTAGCTAGAAGAGAGGAGATCTTTCTGCATAAAAATAAAATTGTGTTATGTTCTACATACAGATTTTTTAACACTAGTTGTTGAAGAATCGATGCTAAGAGATATAAAGGCTATTTTAAGGTGATATCTGTCTATCTATATGTGTTTCTGTCAATCTATCTGTAAATATCTTTATCTATCTATCTATCATCTATCTATCTATCTATCTATCTATCTATCTATCTATCTATCTATCTATCTATTATCTATCATCTATCAATCATCTTCTTGGGTTGCTGTGCTTTCAAACTGATCATTGCTTTAGCACAGAGCAATGAAACTCCACATGAGAGTGGAGCCACACCATACACCTGTCATTTGGAAGAGAGTATGCTCTTTGGAGTATCAATTTATCCTTTATTAAAGGGCAGAAAAGGTGGTCAGGGAGGACGATGTCTACTTTTATCTTTGAGAGATTATATTTCCTATGCAATTTCATTCTGCCTGAAGCAGGGGAAAAAATCTTATTGTTCAGA
Organism: Masticophis lateralis; assembly: GCA_030761175.1. Classification (NCBI taxonomy): domain Eukaryota; kingdom Metazoa; phylum Chordata; class Lepidosauria; order Squamata; family Colubridae; genus Masticophis; species Masticophis lateralis. The sequence goes on from JAUDYJ010000006.1 coordinate 71,550,412, forward strand.
CTCTTTGAATAACTCTTCATGGGTTATCCTAGGTTAGGGAAACTAAAATTACCTAAAGAATTATGTTTATGTGTGGAAGAAAGAGAGAGGAATGACTCTATCTATCTATCTATCTATCTATCATATATCTATCTATCTATCTATCTATCTATCTATCTATCTATCTATCTATCTATCTATCTATCTATATCTAGTCTACTGATTTGTGACTCCAGTTGATTACATTTAGTATAATTTTTAATATTGTCAAGATATTTTTAAGAAGCTATCAGAAAGAAACATGGAATTCAAGACTATTTGAATTTCCTTTGAATATAAAATAAGAAAAGTACCTATTTTTTGAGTGCCTATATCAATATGAACCATTTTCTTCTGTTTGGCAATCTTATTAACACTTCCATCTCTGTCTCATCCCACAATCTTATTAACATTTTAAGAAGAACTTAACTGGATACCTGGATAGCTATTTCCCAGGGGTGGTATTGACTTACCTTCACTACTGGTTTGTAAACGTGAGCGAGCGTGCACGCTCTCTTGCTTTGATTGCACGTAACAACTCTATGCATGCGCAGGACCTTCTGTGCATCCACAGAGCATTAAAAACAGGACATGATGATGTCTGGGCAGGTGGGTGGAGTCTCCCGCAGCTACCTCTACTATTTCACCCAAACCAGATAGAACTGGCTGAATACCACCATTGCTATTCTCCCTTTAAAAAAAACATTTTCCATGTTCCTGCCATCATGTTGGCCACTACAAACAGTAGGAGAGTAGCTGCCAATTTCACTGTCACACAGGAGAAAGAAAGTGTGAAAACAAATCAGGGAGATAGCAACAATCCAGCAACAATATGGATATGAGAGAAAGATATGCCCCAACAGGGCCTCTTATTATTACAGGCTCTTAAAATGATATGAGCCCAAACACCTTGCTGACTCATTCCTAGTATTACATCATTGTAGCAACTGGTCAGCTCTTAAATCATAACCCTGACGGTTTGAGACAAATATAAAGCCTACCAGCAAAATATAAAATTCCTGGGAAAGAAAGCATGAAGGTGAATTCTTGCTTCTAACTAAGCCACTAAGACATGTCAAGTGTTCAAGGTAGATCAGACTAGGAAATTACGAATGCTAATAGCATTTTATAATGAGGTTACAATAACAGATTTTCATATCTGAATAGTTCTATTCCTTTCCTGCCTTTATCTAACTATCTAACAGAGTTGGGTGGAATGTAATTTTATTATTATCTATTCACAACTATGTGAAGTTATACCTGCCAGTCTTTATTTGTATTGGGCTTCATATGCACTGAGTTCATTTTTATTATGGTTGCTTGCACAAACAGCCAGATGTTTAGACTAGGTTTGGTATTTTTAGGCACCTCTCAAGTCCTTCACTAGGAAGCAGGGGTGGTGAATGGTACTGTAAATGTTGTTTGATGGCAATAAAGGTATCTTCACAGGATGCAAGCTGTTCCTGATAAAGCTGTATTTGTAATTAATTAATGGTGATTTTGTCAACGCCAATAAATTTACGAACAGTGAAACAAAGATAGAAGACAGAAGTGCAAGTTGCAGAACTTTTAAAAGATTTAGATTGGAGTAGAGTTATTCTTAAAACCCATGTGAACCTATAGATATGGATTTAGCAATGAGAATTTACCTGCTATTCTACATTTCATCAATAAAAAAGATTATTGATATTTTTTCTACTTTCAGGAATATCTTCTATCAAGGTGTTGAGCAAATTAGATGGAACACTCAAAAATTCACAAGGCACAATTTTCATCACACTTTGCAACCAAATTGTTTTGATTTTCCTTGATTTGGATTCTGATATTAGGACAGATGATTGGAAGCTAATCTTCCAAGGGAACAACTTTTCATTCTTGACATAATGCAAATTGTTTGATTGAATTAAATTGATGGGCAAATCAGTTATGGTGGTTTGTAAACTATGATTTGTGTGAATAAGGGACTATACATTATTCAACAAATCAGAACTAAAAGAAATACCATATTTTTCAGACTATAAGATGCTCCAGACTATAAAACACACCTAACTTTTGGGAAGGAAAACATGAAAAAAAAAAAATCTGCATCTGCCCCTGCCTCTCAGTAATTTGATTCTTTCAGCAAAGAGCAAACAGCCTGGTCAGCTTCAGTACAGACTGATTTAGAACGAGCAGCTGATTGGTGGTTGGATCTGCCTCCCAGAATACTGCCTATCAGCTGTTCCAGGCTGCGGGGATTGCCACTGCCCATTGCTGTTGTTGCCGCGCATCACTGCTGCCACCTATTGCTGCCTTTGCACACCCCATTTTTGGCCTCCACACATCCCATTTTCAGCCTCCACGTGCCCCGTTTTTGGCCTGTTCCAGGCAGCAGGGATAGGTGGCAGCCACCTGGAATGGGCCAAAAATGGGGCACTTGGAGGCTGAAAACAGGATGTGTGGCGCACAAAAATGGGGCCTGTGAAGGTGGTGATAGGTGGCAGTGGCAATGGGTGGTGATGGCAGCGATGGGCAGTGGTGATTCCGCAGCCTGGAACAGCTGATAGGTAGTATTCTGGGAGGCAGATCCAACCACCAATCAGCAGCTCATGCTAAATTAGGCTTTTGCTGAAGCTGACCAGGATATTTGCTGTTTGCTACAAGGAAGCAAATTTCTGTGAGGCAGAGGCAAAAAGATGGGAGCTGGCGGGTGGGCAGGGGTTCAGCAACATTTGCTCTATAAGACACACAGATATTTCCACCCACTTTGAGAGCGGGGAGGGGAAATGTGTGTCTTATACATCAAAAAATACTGTAATTGTTCAGTGTAGAAGGAAATGATGTTTGGAGAAGAAAAATATTTTTATAAGTTGGGCAATGATGCAAAGTAAGTGAAATCATATCACACATGCTGGGATTTTTAAAAATTCTTTCCTGGAGCTTTAAATGTGAGAAAAACAGGTTCTCTCCTTCCTCGTCTTCTTTTTTTAAGACCTTAAACCTATTTTCTGGCTAATACTAAAGATTTATTGTGCTTCTTAACTCGGTAACTGACCCAGATATTTTCTTTTTTCTCAGCTTGGCTAACTCCACCTCTGTAAAATAATTTTAGGGACTCCAGGTGTGAGAGATTCTTGCTGTCTTTTAATACCATGTATATCTAATTATTTCCTTCTTACTTTATAGTTGCGAATCAAAGATGAAACTTTCCTATAAATTTGTCTGATGTAAAGGAGTCACCCAAAACTAAAAGAAAAAGAAGCACAATCTCCTTTCTCAGGATTTAGTATAATGGTTCATATTTTAAAGGATATCTAAAAGTAGACAGAAGACAAAGACATGAGAAATGAGAAAGACAATACCTCCATGTGGAGGAAAGAGGAAAAAATAAGAAAATAAATATGTTTATTTATATAGGCGGTGTTTTCTGTTTAAGCAATGATCAGTAAGGTGTGATACCCAACCAAGGTCTTTTAAATAAAGAGTATTTAAAACTTTTAAAGCATCAGGAAGAGTGCAGAGAAGAGCAACAAAGATGATTAGGGGAGTGGAAGCTAAAACGTACAAAGAAGGGCCTAGAAAAGCTCTGGAGCCTGGGGAGAGCGAAAAACAGGCCTACCGGGCCCACCATGCCATCGTGTGCCAAAAGTGTGGGGAGCATGGGGGTGGGGTGGGGCACATAGAATTATGGATGTGGGCATGCATGCATGTGACCCCACCATGCTTCCCCCGCTTTTGGCACACAATGGCAAAAAGACTAGGCATCACTGGTATATGTGATACCTCGCTCAATAGTAGTAACTGTGAGAGGGATCTTGGAGTCCTAGTGGACAACCATTTAAATATGAGCCAGCAATATGCAGTAGTTACCAAAAAAGCCAACACAGTTTAGGCTGCAGAGGGTAGAATCAAGATCACATGAAGTGTTAATACCACTTTATAATGCCTTGGTAAGGCCACACTTGGAATATTGCATCCAGTTTTGGTCACCATGATTTTAAAAAAGTGTTGAGACTCTAGAAAGAGTGCAGAGAAGAACAACAAAGATGATTAGGGAATTGGAGGCTAAAACATATGAAGAACGGTTGCAGGAACTGGGTATGTCTAGTTTAATGAAAAGAAGGACCAGGGATGACATGATAGCGGTGTTCCAATATCTCAGGGGTTGCCACAAAGAAGCGGGAGTCAAACTATTCTTCAAAGCACCCCAGGATAGAACAAGAAGCAATGGGTGGAAACTAATCAAGGAGAGAAGCAATTTAGAACTAAGGAGAAATTTCCTAACAGAACAATTAATAAGTGGAACAACTTGCCTGCAGAAGTTGTGAATGCTCGAACACTGGAAATTTTTAAGAAGATGTTGGATAACCATTTATCTGAAGTGGTATAGAGTTTCCTGCCTGGGCAGGGGGTTGGACTAGAAGACCTCCAAGGTCCCTTCCAACTCTGTTTATTCTATTCTATTCTATCTTGGAGAAATTGTAATCCCCCTCAAAAGAGGACTACAAGTACCGCCAAAAGAAGGGCTTGGATGCTATTGAAGGACATCATGGCCATAATGGAGAAAGTAGCAGTCATTAGGGAAAAGATATTCAGGAGGGAAATAGTCAGAAAATAAATAGCTTTGAGGGAATAGCAACAAAAAACATAAAAAACATTCAGGAAACAGTTGGGGAAATAGCAGTTAATGAGAAATGAGAATGAATGGGAAAATAGCAGTCATTGGGGAAATAGCATTCAGTGGAAAAATAGCTTTTAAACAGTACTGAGGGAATAACAGTGAAAAATCCTTGGAGACTAACAATGAAATAGCATGTACAGTGCAGCTTTTAGAGAGGTATCAGGCTCAATGGTACTTTATATCAATATTTTATATGGCTTTTCTTCTTTGGCAAAGAAAAAGGGTGTTTTGGAGAAACAGGAAAATGGAGAGTTGTTTGTCTTTCAGTATTTGGAGTTGGGAATTATATGGAAAAAGAAAATTGGCCAATAATGTAACAGAATTTGTTTTGTTTTGGAAGGGTGGGAAAGGAGAAAAGAAAAGGCAAAGGAGTTGAGAAGCCAGCCCATATAACTGGTAGATCATGGGAGAGAAATGAGGATTAATGTATTGTTCTCACTTGGTCCTGGTTCATAAACACTAATGATAAACAAAACTTTCAGAAAACTAGAGGCAGGAGAGAAACAATTCTTACTGATGTAAGAATTTGGTGTATCAGCTCAACATGATCATTGGGTTCCTTAACCCATGCTTCCCCTGCAGCTAGACTCAGACCAATTCAGAAGGTGGACATTGCATAATCACTCTTTAAGTTATATGGATCCAGCTAAAACTGATAGCATTTTCAAGGCTTTGAAAGCCCACTTAGTAAGTTCTGATTACAAGAGTCAAGAAGGCTGTGCTTTTGAGCTTGATGGTGGTAACAGATCAGAAGGACTAAGTTCATTGACTACTTGAGGCTGCAGCTAAAAGTCAGGTTCAATGTAGAAACTTGGCATGTCTCTCTTCAGTTTACTAACTCAATGGCTGGACTCAAGCCAATCCATTAAGGACATTGGCTTCAGATGAGTAAAACAAAAGCTTACCATTTAGAGCGAAATCCAGCTGTTGCAGCTTCCCTTAACTGATTTCAGCTAGAAATGGAGAAATGATTTCTAAATGAAGAGGTATTTTCTTTCTCTGTGTAGCTAGAAAACTAAGATTTTTTTTCTTCCCATGTGTGTTTTATGCAGAACTGTTGAGTTGTACCACCACTGGGGTAAATTCACAAAGCTTTTTTATTGTCTCACAGATGTCCTTGGGGCTCCTTGCAAGATTATCCATTTCCTTTTACAGTCAAAGTGATCAGCCTTCCAACACAGTATCTTTGACCTGTTCCATGTCACTCCAATGTGAATATATTTAAATGGCATTGGTTTTAAACCTGATTAAAAGATCACATTTACAAGGGTGGTGTAAAGGAAGTAGGTTTCTTCAAAAGCACTGCTCTATAACAACCATGTCTTCTCCAATTGTTGTTGTTGTTATTCAAATTTACCGCCCTGAGTCCCAAAGGACTCAGGGTGGTGAACAGCCAAGATAAAATACAGCCAATATAAATGTTAAAAATCCATTAACATTATTAAATGTTTTGGCCCAAAAACAAATTTAAAACACCCAATTTATAAAACAGATTAAAAACCATCTTTAAAGATTAAAAACAATTTAAAAATTTAAAAGGGAGAGTTAGGCCAGGCCAGCCTGCTGGAAATGAAATGAAAAATGTTTTGAGAGCACGACGAAAAGTGCACAGATCCGGGATCCTTCGTATCTCTGGGGGGAGCTCATTCCAGATGGTAGGTGCCCCCACAGAAAAGGCTCTCCCACTGGGGGCCGCCAGTTGACACTGTTTGTTACTATGTTATGAAGACTTTTATTCTCAAGTAAGTATAAAAAGGTACAGTATCAGGATTTCATGAGTGAAAGTTTTTCAGGGGACCCTGAAGAAAAAGGTTTTCTTTACTTTCATTCATGAAAAGATTTTTTTTAGTCAAATTGGGGCTTTATTATACTAACCATGGTAATAGTATTAGCCTATTCCTCAGTTCACATGCTCCATGTTCAGTTGAAAATGTGGAGCGGTTTGACCACATGGACACACAGAATTCTAAATACATTGAACTATTGGTATTTTGAGCATGATTGTTTTCCTACAGATGTTATGTTACCAGATAAGACATCTTAGGAACTCATCAATTCAACTCTAAGCTATGTATATTCTCTATTAATGGAGTAATGAGTATTTGGAACTCTTAACACAGACCTATGTGTAATAAAGTCACTTCATAATATGTTACTTATACTGGGCACACAAATATATAGTAGACATAAAGTTCTTTTATATATACTAATATTTCACATTAAAGCCAATGTATAAACCAAAACTGTTTTTCTCCTTTCTTTTCCAAATTGTGTGGCGGTGTCTTCCCATCAAAAATTATATCAAAACTGTATCTCTGATGTTCTTTAGGTATGATCTTCAGGGAGCAAAGGAGTTAGGATGCCTCATTCTGCTTCCAAGATCTCCTAATTTGAAAGAATTTCAGATCTTTGGTAGGGGTCAAGAAAAAAATAAATTTTACAAGAAGTTTAAATTTAGAAATTTAAATTTGTGTTTGTCCCTTCATCAATTTGATGAAGGGACAAACTGAACGTAAGACTGGAAAAAATGAGACAGAGAAACATCTGCCCTTGACAGATTTGTCTACTCCTTGAAAGATTTTGTCTGTAAAGGAATTTATTTTCTCTCCAATCTGCTAATTAGGAACTGATGCAAGAGCTCTATTTGTTCACATTTATCATCCAAAGCTTTAACTGCAGTCCCAGAGTTTTAACTATATCACAAGCAAAGAAAAGATACTGAAGCACACACTGTATACATGTATATTCTTTCAATTCATGATATATAGAGCTAAATTGAAATTTATACTGAAAAATCCTTTATGAATCTTTTTCTCCTCTATTTTAATCGGAACAAGATGAAGGGATGAAACAGGAGATATTAATGACATATGGATGAAAATCTATTAAGGAAACTGTATTTTCATTCCATGATTAAGATAATATTGCAATTTCCAATATTTTAGATTGCCGATTTTTCTGAATTATTAAGGAACTTGATCAGCATGAATGTGGGACAGTTCAAATACACTGACAATGAAAAATTCCCTGCTATTTTCTTCCCATTTTAATTAGTGTGCAGCTTTTTGTGCCATGTGCATTTCTGCGTTATTAAGTGCAAAATAAATGAATTAAAAAGATGCTTAGGTTTTATGCTGGATCATGGATTTGCATACCAAAAGCCTTCTAAAATAAATAAACCTCCTCTTTTATCTATAGCACATCAATTACCACTCTTTGATGCTTTTTTTTTTTGCTGTAGAATTTTAGTAATGGAAATAAATTATTAGCCATGTCAGTATAAACAAAACTATAAAGAAAATGAATGGATGGATATTAGCATGTTCCATCCAAAAAATTTATGGTTAGTTGTTCTATGAAAGGTTCTGAAAGGAGTATTCTCAAATTGACTTGAATAGGGGTCAGGAATATTCTTTGCTTTATTATCCTATTATAATATATCCTGAACTCAAGCATAAGACACAATAGTAGTTAACCTTAGGATTTTTTAATGGAAATCAGTGGACCTTTTCTTCTTAGAAATCCTCTTAGTAAAACTCCCTTAATGTTATAGTTCCTCCTTGATTATGACTAGTGTTATGGTCTAGCAATAGAGGCGCAAAACAGTTTCTATCTCTTGGTGACTTATTCCATACAAAGAAGCTAAAATCTTTTGCAATGCTTGTAACAGATAGTTGTTTTCCTACATTTGTATCACTTTTCTAAAGAAATATTGCAGAAGAGTTTCAATCCAATTCTCTTCCTTGATCAACCTGTGTGAATAATACCTTGCTACATATTGTGGTAGCTTTATATAAATGGTGAAAATGGTTTATTATCATTGACCTTCCCTGTAAATACTTTTTCTAATAAACCCCATGCTAAAGCATTATAAAGCAGTTCCACATGAGAACACTGTGCCAATTCCAAAAGAACAATGATATCTTCCAGGTCCTGAAGAAAAATAGTCTTTTTTTTCCTGCTTAACTGATGTTGCTTTGCAGAGCTTGTAGGGCATCCATTTTCTTATTTTAGGAACTTCATTGTGTACCTCCCCTGTGAAGAACTTTGGGATTTTAAAAAAAATATTGTTATTATTTTGCTTATAATCAGACAAATAGATACAACATCAACAATTTATTTTATTCTCTTTTTATATAGAGTGAAAAGGAGGGTTCTTTGTTGTAAGATTTCTGGCAGCTTTAGCCTAGGTTGGCAGGCTACTTTTGAGAGATTTTAGAGTAGAACTAGTGGTGATGTAGACATATCTTCTGCGTCCTCCTTGCCCAAATCTGTGAGGTGCATTTTTCCAGACATTAAACTTTGAAATGTTATTTCTGTTTTTCTTTTAGGTTTTCTTACTGCTTTTTTATTGTTTTAATTGTTTTTAATCTGTAAAAATGAAGTGTTTTAATACTGTGTGTGACCAGCCATACGCTAAATAAATAAATAAATTCCAGACAGAATAGGAATGAGATAGCAGCAGCTTTTTTCTGCTACCGTAATTATTCCGTAATGTACCAGCTGCTCTTGATCATCTTCCTAATGTTGTAGCATAGCCGAGACAATAGTGTGATACATATTCCTGGCTTCCATAGCTTGTTTCAGCTCCCAGGGCTGAAATCCAGCAGGTTCTGACAGGTCCTGGAGAACCGGTAGTGGAAATTTTGAGTAGTTCGGAGAACCAGTAGCGGAAATTTTGAGTAGTTCGGAGAACTGGCAAATACCACCTCTGGCTGGTCCCAGAGTGGAGTAGGAATGGAGACTTTGCAGTATCCTTCCCCTGCCATGCTCACCAAGCCATGTCCACAGAACTGGTAGTAAAAAAAAATTGGATTTCACCACTGGCTACCCCTCTATGTATTTCTCAATCTTCACATCTTTAAGATATCTGGACTTCAACTCCCAGAATTCCTAACAAAGCATTTGGACTGGGAGATTAAACAACCTCTATCATCTATTGTTTTGTTTAGTGATTGAAAAGGAATGGATTTTGTTACCCTCAACATATATTACAATATGGTCTATACTTATTTATTTTCTGTTTATACTTGTTTATACCGATTTATAAATATTTATTTATATTTATACTTATATATTTTGTAGATATTTTTATTGTTTTAATCTTTAAATTGTTTTAATTGTTTTACAAATTTAGAATTGTAAGCTGCCCAGTGTCATTTGGTTGAAATAAAAAAGGAATGAATACATACATACATACATACATACATACATACATACATACATACATACATATCCTGTTTCCCCTAAAATAAGACACCCCCAAAAATAAGCCCTCCTGAAAAATATTTAAACGCAGAGCTGGAAATCAGGTAAGATAGCAAGAGGAGCCCTGTCTTGCTCCACGTGCCCCAAAATAATAAGACCTCCCCGAAAATAAAGCCAAGTGCTTATTTTGGGGTTCAAAAAAATATAAGACAGGGTCTTATTGTCGGGGAAACACAGTAGTTTGTATATTGATTTTATGAAGTATGTTATTTTTCTATGGCTTTAAATTGTATGCTATAGAGAATCATCTTCATGAAATGAGCAGGTATATAAATTGTTTAAATATTGAAATAAATGCACAGGTCTTTATATATAATCTACTTTACTATTTCCAAAATTAAAATTGCAGAACTCATTTACTTGAATGACCCCACTTCCCTTTATCTTTATTTAAATAAAATCTACTCTGAATAGTCTTTAAGAATTGCCTTATAGGGGAAATGGGTGACATAAAACTGCAATAAATAAATAAGTACATGTTTCCAAATACACATTTGTTTGTTCAGGGCTTCTCTTCCTAGTACAGGTCTGTTAACATACTTCATTAATTTACTGGTAGGTGATGAAGTTTCAAAGACAAATAAACCCATGATGGATTGTTTCTAGTAATTGGGTGTACAAATGCATGCAAAAGTTTAGGTATCCCTAGTCAAATTGTATGCTTTAAGGAATTCCTAAGTGAATAGATGCTAATACAGAGTCTCTGTGATGCCATCACAATATATTTTTGCAAATGTATTTTGCATGCAGTTGTTTACAAATTCAGAATTAAAGGACAGTCCATTTGGCAGGTGTGGAAGCTTGAAGTGTAAAATTCATAAAACTGCTTAAGTGAAAGCAAGTTATGGAAGACAAAAAAAAATTTGCTCGGTATATTCACGAATCTGATCCAATACACAACAAAGAATCATTGCAAAGGAAGATGGGCAGCATATATATTTAATACGCAGCAGAGATCTTTAAGGGAATATTTGAGAAGAAGCCTTTGCTGGGAAAATCAAGATTAAAATAGGAAATGGGCTATGATTTTAAAAAAAATGACAAGGGCTTTGAGACAGGAGACTAAAGATAGCAGAAGAAACCAGATGTTGGAATTTTATGTATGGGATTTAAACACTTCTGGGAGGGAGAAGAAAGCATGTAAAATTGGTCTAATTAATTTAACACTTAGAGTTAAATAATGAGTTGCTACTTCTGGTGTCTCTCAATGGATGTATCAGTTGGTTGGGTATAAATCTGATATATACTTCTATTTTCAGAAATAACTCAAAGCAGCAAATATAATATTCCTTCCTCCTCCTATTTTCTCCACAACAACAATCCTCTGAAGTAGGTTGGACTAAGCTGGAACCAGAACTCACCGTTTCCTGGTTTCTAGCCTGATACCTTCAACAGTAAACTCAGCTGGCTCTCTAATAATATCTAAGGTAATATCTATGATATTAGTTTTACTATATAAATAAGGGATTATTATAATAATGGCTCAGAATCTCTGATGTTTAATGGCTGTTTTGACTGGGATTATGTTAGCCTTTGATATATAAATAAAGATTTATTTCTGGCAATGTCCAATACTTCTTTTCAACATTTGAATATTAATTGGGGCGGGATTTTATTATTGAGAAGAATTAGCAAAGCTAATGGAGACAAAGATTAAATTTTAAATAGAAATAGAAATATACATTTAAATTGGTTGATCTTTTTAAAACTTTTACTGCTTTTGCTGACTAATAAGGTGAGTTGAGAAATTAATTTATAGAAAATGGGATGACATATGAAGATATATTTAATGAATATATATTTCATGAATGAATGAAGATATATTTAACTGTATTTTAAGAGACAGTGATAAATTGTTAATGCTGAATATACTTGCTAGGGATGAAAGGGAAGCTTATCTTTTTCCTCTATTTTGGTGGAAGGTCCTGCACTTTCTAAACATTTTTTTTCTTTTTATTCATTTTTGTATTAGGTTCTAGTATCTGTTTTATCTGTTTAATATAAACCTTAATAAAATTATTGTCTTTAAACAATTTTAAAAAAGAACTATTCTATGACCTCACACACACCCTCCTTCATAAGCCTGAAACATTGTGGAACAAAAGTCTTCAGAATCCAAAACTTTTCAGCCACAAACACAGAAGATATATTTCAAAAGAAGAGAATGAAGCACTTGAAGAAAAAAAAAGGAAAAAACAACAACAACTGACAACCCTTAATCATGGGATTAGGGGAAAATGTATTAGAAAGGCTTTAAGTCCCCAAAATGAAAATATGTAGAGATTTTTCCCCATGTACTGCAAGCTTGAGATCTAAGAAGATGTTTTGCAAGAAAGAAGGAGCTAAAACATCTGAAAGTATGAATAAAAAGATTCCATTATTTTAAAAAGAAAAAAAAATAAGCAGAAATGTGAATAATGTTATTAAATATTACTGTTGAATAGGTAAAAAAAAATACAAGCAGCCAAAAAAGAAAAAGAAAATAAAGAAAATAAAGAAAACATAAGAATATAGCAAAAGAAAAAAATTATGAAGAAATAACTTTCCCCTTTGTCACAATAAGTATAAACAAAGTTAACAACTTATCAAAGCTGTTAAAACTTTTCTTTTAACACAATCACAAATACTTTTGTGAGCAGAGGAGAATTCACTATTTCCCAATATGAATAGAATAGAATAGAATAGAATAGAATAGAATAGAATAGAATAGAATAGAATAGAATAGAATAGAATAACAGAGTTGGAAGGGACCTTGGAGATCTTCTAGTCCAACCCCCTGCCCAGGCAGGAAACTCTATACCACTTCAGATAAATGGTTATCCAACATCTTCTTAAAAATTTCCAGTGTTGGAGCATTCACAACTTCTGCAGGCAAGTTGTTCCACTTATTAATTGTTCTGTTAATTAATTGTTTTAACTGTCAGGAAATTTCTCCTTAGTTCTAAATTGCTTCTCTCCTAGATTAGTTTCCACCCATTGCTTCTTGCTCTACCCTCAGGTGCTTTGGAGAATAGTTTGACTCCCTCTTCTTTGTGGCAGCCCCTGAAATATTGGAACACTGCTGTCATGTCTCCCCTAGTCCTTCTCTTCATTAAACTAGACCAGTTCCTGCAACCGTTCTTCATATGTTTTAGCCTCCAGTCCCCTAATCATCTTTGTTGCTCTTCTCTGCACTCTTTCTAGAGTCTCAACATCTTTTTTACGTCGTGGCGACCAAACCTGAATGCAATATTCCAAGTGTGGCCTTACCATGGCATTATAAAGTGGTATTAACACTTCACGTGATCTTGATTCCATCCCTCTGTTTATGCAGCTCAGACCTATGTTGGCTTTTTTGGCAGTTGCTGCACACTGCTGGCTCATATCTAAATGGTTGTCCACTAGGACTCCAAGAGCCTTCTCACAGTTACTACTATTGAGCAAGGTACCACATATACAGTACCTGTGCATTTTGTTTTTCTTCCCTAAATGTACAACCTTGCTTTTTTTACTGTTGAATTTCATTTTGTTAGATAGCGCCCAATGTTCAAGTCTGTCAAGATCCTTCTGTACCTTGAGCCTATCTTCTGGTTGCTATTCCTGCCAGCTTGGTGTCATCTGCAAATTTGATGAGTTCCACATCTATCCCCTTGTCGAAGTCATTGATGAAGATGTTGAAGAGCACTGGGCCTAAAACAGAGCCCTGGGGTACTCCACTGCATACTTCCCTTCCCTCCATGTAGATGCAGTTCCATTGAGGATTACATATTGAGTGCGGTTGGTCAGCCAGTTACAAATCCATCTGGTGGTGATGCTTTCTAACCCACATTTTTCTACTTTATCTAGTAGTAGGATATGGTCTACTTTATCAAATGCTTTACTGAAATCCAAGTAAATTATATCGACAGCAATCCTCTGGGCCACTAATTTTGTCACTTTGTCAAAGAATGCAATAAGATTAGTCTGGCATGATCTGTTTTTGACAAACCTATGTTGGCTTTTGGTTATTAATTGGTTTGCTTCTAGGTGTTCGGTGATTCGTTGTTTGATTATCTTTTCCAGAATCTTCCCTGGTATTGAGGTCAGGCTGATAGGTCTGTAGTTTCCTGGATCTATTTTTTTTCCTTTTTTGAAGATGGGAACTACATCAGCTCTTTTTCAATCCTCTGGCAGTTCCTCTGTGGTCCGGGATCTTTGAAATATATTGTTTGTTTATTTATTTATTCTTCTACTTCATCTCTTTCTTCTTCTGCCCTGTCATACCCAAACTTGGAGACATTATACATGTCTACTTTTGAGCTAATTGTTGGTTCATCACCTAACTAGCTTCTTTTCCTCCTAATGCTGATGTACTTACAGTCTGGTTAAACCTTAACTAGAGAGTTAAAATGTCTAGCAAGGCAATTAACTTTTATTCTTGCCTTGTGTAATTTACCTATTTAAATTAAAACTGTGTGTGGGGGGGTGTTGGCTATTTATTTTGAGTAACATGCTTAGGGCATATACTTTTTAATAGAATAAAGAGGCTACTGTTGGCAGATGTTCAGGTGACAATAAATAATTTATGTTTAATATCCCAGAGTTTGAATATATAGTTTGAATATATTTATGGTTAGCTTTCTTTTATGAAACTGAACAAATTCTCTTTATGTATCTGCACTAGTGAAAGAAAAAATGATGATTCTTTTCTTCTGTCTTCTTTTTAATAACCCTTCTTCCTACTGTTAATTTTAATTTGAACAGTAGCATTTTTGACATGTTTTTTGTCTTTCCTTCTCTGGTCTAGAACATATTTTTGAGATTCCCACAAAGTGATGAGAAATTGATGCATGGGAATCCTGCTTTTCTTCAGCCTTCTAAATTAAAGGACCTGCTTTGCTACACAGGTAGAGACAGATGTATTCTCCTGATTTATGGCAGTAATTTGGTTTTCTTCTGCAACCCAACTTGCAGAGTTCTGTCAAAATTATTGGTTTTATTTTCAGTTGGCTAACTTAAGTGTGGACTACCCTTACTGCTTAAAGGTGACCTGAAGGATATTTTTAAGCTTCCTTATTTTGCTTTGCTTGCTTTCAGCTGGAGGTGACGTTTCAAAGCTTCTTCAGTGAAAATACTATTTGTAAAATACAGTATGTAAGCAGCTGGACCTCCTGCATTTTTTCTATAACAAATAGCTTTATTAGGCCAAGGAATTAAATGGGGGACAGAGACACATTGGAACATTATACTTAAATTGCATAACTATCTAAGAAAAATGTCTAGTGATACACTTAGCTAACAAGGACTGGTAATAGAAAAAGTAAAAATCAGATTGTTACATAGTCTTCACCTTCCTTGACCTTGGCTGAAATATTCTTTGTTCAAAAAATAGGGGAGTCGCAGTGACATTACCTTAAAATTCTTTCAATAGATTCAAGACATAGCTGTATTATATATAATACTTAATGATGCTATGTGAGTGAGTCATTCATTTTATTAGTCCAATACAAGAAGTAGTGATAAACCTATCTTAAGAAACAAGTAAATAAAATTTGAGACCTAATGAAAATATGTCTATAAAACAAGCTGACTAGAACCCACAAGAAAAATCCAAAAGGAGCAATCTCTCTCTCAGCTATTAATGAGGTAGTATCTAAAATGACATAAAATGTAATAATATCTAACATGATACCTCACATTTTCATAGAATGTGACAATATCTGAAATTACATAAAAATGTTAAGATATATATAAAATTGCATGGTAGGAACTTGGCCTGTAAATGTCTGGATCTTATGTGCTGTTGTGCACAATCTACCCAGTTTGCTGTAAGCAGAATTTGGACATGGGCCAACATCCCATAATTAGACTGGTATAAGACAGCATTGATTTCCCTCATGTTGTTTGCATCATGATTAGCCTTGCTGAGGGGAAATGGTAACATTATTTGCCTCTAGGAATAACACTTCAGTCTTCTCCTTGCCACCTTCAGCATTTGCAAAAGGCAGAACTCCTATGCAGGCAAGGTCCCCTATAGAGATGTCTTACAGCTATTCTGCTGAGCTGTGGTAAGTTGCTAAGACAAGCAAAGAAATGGTACCCTTCTACTTTGCTTTTTTGAAGCTTGAAGATGTGTTTGCGTGTGGGTTAGGCCAGCCCTAGATACACCATAATCAAGCCTTCCTTACTCTCACTTAATGGGAAAAGATGTGAAATAATAATAATAAAAGTACTGTAATCATTTTCAAAGTATACAATGTCCAATTGTCCTTGTTTATTTAATCTGCTTGACTAGGTCAGATAAAGGTTTACACATGCATTCATATCACATTCAAAGTTTGGTTGGTGTTAATGTGAGTTAGGGATTTTGTATGGGAGTTAGGGATTAGTATGTTTTGGTTAGTTAATGTATGATGCAATGTGTTGTCAGAAGCCAGAAAACATGTTTAATTCATTAAGAGGTGAAGAGTATTGTGTGAGAATTGTATGAACCAGTTTGGTCTAGTGATTAAGGCAGAAGACTAGAAATCCAGGACTGAGGTAATCAATATAAATTTTAATTTGTAATGTCAGGAAAGAAAACAATGCAATGAAGTAACACTCCCTTAACACTTCCGCCTGGACTACTGTAATGCTCTCTACATAGGGCTTCCCTTGAGGAGCACCCGGAGGCTCCAGCTGGTCCAGAATGCAGCCGCGCAGGTGATTATGGGAGTGACATGGCGCTCCCATGTGACTCCCCTCCTGCGCGAGCAGCACTGGCTCCTGGTGGTCTTCTGGGTACGCTTCAAGGTTTTGATTATCACCTTTAGAGCGCTCCATGGCTTAGGACCGGGGTATCTACGAGACCACCTTCTGCCACCAGTAGCCTCTCACAAACCAGTATGCTCACATAGAGAGGGTCTTCTCAGAGTGCCATTGGTCAAACAATGTCAATTGGTGGCCCCCAGGAGGAGAGCCTTCTCTGTGGGGCATCTGGAACAAGCTCCCCCCAAAGATACAGAGGATCCCGGATTTGCGCACTTTCTGTCGTGCCCTCAAAACATTCCTATTCCAGCAGGCTGGTCTGGCCTAAACTACCTTTTAAATTCCTTTTAAATCACTTTTAAATTTGTTTTATAAATTGGGATGTTTTAAATTTTTGGGCCAAAGTATTTAATGTATTTTAAATGGTTTTTTTTTAACGTTTGTACTATGTGTATTTTATCTTTTGGCTGTTCACCGCCCTGACTCCTTCGGGAGTAGGGCGGTATATAAATTTAATAATAATAATAATAATAATAATAATAATAATAATAATAATAATAATGATGATGATGATGTGATTGTATGGATTTGTTTTCTCATTTTGTCTCTCATAGTTGAGGTCTACCTATGACGTCAATTACAGGCCTCTCTCATCTTTTTAAGTGGGAGAACTTGCACAATTGGTGGCTGACTAAACACTTTTTTGCCCCACTGTATGGCTCCTTTATGACCTGTGGACTTCAACTCCCAGAATTCCTGAGCCAGCTTGGCTGTCTCAGGAATTCTGGGAGTTGAAGTCCACAGGTTGTAAAAGGGCCACAGTTGCCCACCCCTGTATTAGAGCAATCATCACATTATCTTATAATTTATATTAGCACTTAATAAATTGCTAAGGATACAGTACATGTAATATGCACAAAGAAAATATACACAAGGAAAATAATATTCAGATTTTAATGGGTAGACACTAACATATGTTGAATTGAATGGGGAGACTTGATAATCCAATTTGGAATTTTCCTAGGAATTTTGGCATTTGCAATCAACACAAATCAATAGCATCAATTTTGATATACAAAGTGCTATGTCTGTGGCGAAAACATGGGCTGAGGCAAGACAATCGGTCCAACACTATTTTATTAGAGTGACCTCAACAACAGTCTGTAACTAACCAACAACAACAAGTGAGATGACAGCATTTTATACTGTAGCTGTCAAATCCATCAACCAACCAATGGGTGCACATGCGCCCGCGCTTGTAGCTGCTTCCGCGTCAGCCAATCAGGAAACAGCGCCTCCATCATCAGGCAACGTGCCAAACACAACACCAAGCATTGCCATGTGTGTGTTCTATGTTAAGTTCATTAAAAATGTATTTAAGACATTTAGGTTTAGAACAAGATATCCAGTGTGAAAGGTCAAAAATGTCAAAATAACCATAACTAATCTATGTTTTTTTTTTAATGCATTGCCTATGGATGATTCAGAACAAAATTATGGCAAAGAGCAATTTAAAATCCTGCAGAGCATTTGTGAGTCTAACCTGATAAGAATGACTTATATTGTTGGGGATGGTATTATGCTGCTTTCTATGTCTGTGAATTAATTTAAAAATTAATTAATGTTACCGTGTAAAAATAATTAATAGTACTAAATCTAATCCCATAAATTTATGTAATGGCCAGGGCATAAAGCGTACTTTATATTCCAGCATCTGAAATGGGGCGATTGAGCCCTGTTCATTTTTTCTGCAACTAACCTGCTTGCTAGATTTCAACCAAATATGATTATTTGTAAGGTGTAGCAGAAATTCTGATTTGAGATGCCTTCAGCCTTTGATATTTCTTTCCACAAATTATCCTGCATTGTATTCTCTGATGAATTCTGCTTGGCAAAAAGGATTGTCCTGCTGTTTTAGTGCTATTTTGAACAAATAACACAAAATGCCCTCCAGTCTTTTCCTCAATGTTATCCAAAGTCTGAATCCAGTCTGAAATGACTGAAAATTAAACAACAAAAGGACAAGGGTGTATTGTTGGCTCTAGGAAAAAGGGGCAAAGGAAAGCAAAACCCTAGAAGCTGTAACTGTACTTGAAGAGAGAGAAAAAAAAATCTCTAAAAATCACTAAATTATTATTATTTATTTCATATTTATTTCAAGCCAACATATTCTAGGCTGCTTAAACAGAGGGATAGAATCAAGATCACATGAAGTGTTCCTCAGATAGCTCGACGGGCTAGATAGCCTGACATTAACACCCAGCTGTCTGCAATTATGCGAGTTTGAGGCTCAAGGTTGACTCAGCCTTCCATCCTTTCTAAGGTGGGTAAATTGAGGACCCAGTTTGTGGGGGCAATAAGCTGACTTTGTATAAAATATACAAAAGTATGAAGGCTATTGCGTAACGCATTGTAAGCCACCCTGAGTCTTTGGAGAAGGGCGGCATATAAATCAAATTAAAAAAAGAAAAGTGTTAATACCATTTTATAATGCCTTGGTAAAGCCAGACTTGGAATACTGCATTCAGTTTTGCTCATCAAGATGTAAAAAAGAAGTTGAGACTCTAGAAAGAGTGCAGAGAAGAGCAACAAAGATGACTAGGGGACTCGAGGATAAAACGTATAAAGAACGGTTGCTGGAACTGGATATGTCTAGTCGGGTCTAGGACTTTTAGTCTCTGACTTTTCATTCTCTGGCGTTTCTCCTCGAGCGATTCTCCCCAACTTATCTCTTCAGCTGGCATGCCTCCAGTCATTTGCTGTGGGGAATGGGCCACCGGCCTCTTCGTCCCAGACCCTTCGACCCAGCCCATTCACAGAAAGAGGATTCGTCCTTTGTGTTCCACCCTCTGTGACAGTTAGCCCCGAACCAATAGGCTAGAGGGGGTGTAATAGAAATCCAGCCAAAGGAGAGAGGTGTAAAAGAATTTGCCAAAATGCCTTCCTTCCTTCTTCCTCTCTCCCCCCGCCCACCAATACAGGGAGGAATGTTGGTTTACTCAGAATAAGTCTCACTAAATTCTATGCTAGGATTTAAATCCAGCGAAAGGAGAGAAGTGTAAGGAATTTGCCAAAATTCCTTACTCCCTCTCTCTCTCTCTCTCTTACCCCCCCCCCCCATACAGGGATACTATTATTGAGCGGGCTAAAAGCCTTCCTCCCTCCCTCCCTCCCTTCCTCCCTCCCTTCCTCCCTCCCTCCCTCCAATCAGTTAGTTAACCAAGTCTGGAAGGGTCCAATAGAAGATAATTTTTCCTTCCTTCCTTCCTTCCTTCCTTCCTTCCTTCCTTCCTTCCTTCCTTCCTTCCTTCCTTCCATCCATCCATCCATCCATCCATCCATCCATCTACCCACCATAACAGCATAACATGGCAACTAGCCATGTTTGAGGCTTCTCTAGTGGGCTGAGTTCCAAAAAAAACAATGTCCATCTTCTTTTATTTTATTTTATCCTCCCCCCTCTAATAGCCTGGTCTCCAGTTCAGAAAAGGAACCAACTGCTCTCTGGAGTGTGATTGAGTGAAATGGCCTTTTATCACTGCACCTGCCTTCCTTTCCTTTTTCAAAGACACAGACACAGACACACACAAAACCTTCACTAAGCCACCCCTCTAGAGGAGCCTCAAACATGCCTAGTTGCCATGTTATGCTGTTATGCTGTAGGTGGAAGGAAGGAAGGAAGGAAGGAAGGAAGGAAGGAAGGAAGGAAGGAAGGAAGGAAGGAAGGAAGGAAGGAAGGAAGGAAGGAAGGAAGAATTCTCTTCTATTAGACTCTTCCAGACTTGATACTAACTGGTTGAAAAAAGGGAGGGAGGGAGGGAGAGAGGAAGGCTTTTAGCCTGCTCAGTAACAGTGTCCCTGTATTGGTGGGGCATGGGTGGAGGTGGGGGGGAGAAGAGAGAGGGAGAGGGAGGAAGGAAGGAAGGAAGACAGGCATTTTGGCAAATTCTTTTACACCTCTCTCCTTTCACTGGATTTAAATCCTACCATTGAATTTAGTGAGACTTACTTCTGAGTAAACCAACTGTTCCTCTCTGTATGGGAGTGGGGGGGGGGAGAAAGGAAGGAAGGAAGGCATTTTGGCAAATTCTTTTACACCTCTCTCCTTTCACTGGATTTAAATCCTACCATTGAATTTAGTGAGACTTACTTCTGAGTAAACCAACTGTTCCTCTCTGTATGGGAGTGGGGGGGGGGGGAGAAAGGAAGGAAGGAAGGCATTTTGGCAAATTCTTTTACACCTCTCTCCTTTGGCTGGATTTCTATTACACCCCCTCTAGCCAATTGGTTCGGGGCTAACTGTCACAGAGGGCAGAACACAAAGGACAAACCCTCTTTCTGTGAATGGGCTGTGTCGAAGGGTCTGGGACGAAAAGGCTGGTGGCCCATTCCCCATAGCAAATGACTGGAGGCATGCCACTGAAGAGATAAGTCGGGGAAGAATCGCCCAAGGAGAAATGCCTGAGGAGAATGAAAAGTCACAGACTAAAAGTCCCATTCTGGCCTAGACTTATGAAAAGGAGGACTAGGGGTGACATGATAGCAGTGTTCCAATATCCCAGGGGCTGCCACAACAAACACAGAGTCAAGCTATTTTCCAGAGCTCCTGAGGGTAGGACAAGAAGCAATGGGTGGAAACTAATCAAGGAGAGAATCAAGTTTGAACTAAGAAGAAATTTCCTGACAGTTAGAACAATTAATCAGTGGAACAGCTTGCCTCCAGATGTTGTGAATTACCCAACACTGGAAGTTTTTAAGAAGATGCTGGATAACCATTTGTCTGAAGTGGTGTAGGGTTTCCTGCCTGAGCAGGGGATTGGACTAGAAGATTTCCAAGATCCCTTCCAACTCTGTTATCCTATCCTATCCTATCCTATCCTATCCTATCCTATCCTATCCTATCCTATCCTATCCTATCCCATCCCATCCCATCCCATCCCATCCCATCCCATCCCATCCCATCCCATTCCATATGTTAATTATTTTATTACTACTATCCAGATAAATACTCCAGAATTTGTCCTAGCAATTCTTATTTAGTTTCACAAAGGAAAATACAGCGTAGCCTTTTCTTCCAGGATTCTTCATATCTATTTCAGATTTTTGCACAATTTTATGCTACAAAGATTTGTAACATTCGTAACTATTGTTGCCTCTTCTTTCGAAGCTGAGATACGAACAAAGTCCATGACTTTAACATTGACAGGAATCCCTTGATCGCAACTAGTACTTTATATCCATGAACAATATTATAGTCCCTTCTTTAACTGTAGAGCATGCTACATTATCATGACAGTGAAGCATAGGCTCACATAGATTGATGAATCTTTTTCTGGCATCAGCACTTTCATAAGGGGTTGTTTTGGTGAAAAATGTAGTTGTCCATTTGTCCTCTGTGTCATCATCTAAGTGCAAAAAAGAGAAAAGAAAAGACCTAGGATCTCTTTACCAAGTAAGGATGTTCATGGATCACTCTAGAAATGATTTTCACCTATGGGTGTTGTAGTGTTCATTAGGAAATATTAACCAATTTTTGTTGTTTTTATAATTTGTATCAGAGATTTTTACCTACATAAAAAAATATATATTAAAATATATGTTTTTATATTCACAAAATATAAAAGAATAAAAATAAAAAAAGTGCAAGAAACAGTACAGATACAAAAAGGAAAAGGTATATAAAGAAGCAATTTCCAATCTTCTTGACACCAGTTACAAACAAACTTCTCCCTTTTGAAGATTACATTACCTGGTTCCCTTCTTCTCATATACAAGTCTTTTAAATCAGCAAATTCATAAATTGCCAATTAATTTTTTTTCACATTTTTAGCCAAAAAGAAGTGTGAATTTCCAGTCTTTTATATACTTGTTTTAGCCTTGGTCAAAAAGCTCAATTTTGCAAATTCTACCATTTTCACAGTTCACTCTTCCATTGTAGGTATTTCAATATTTTTCCATCTTTGTTCATATAGTAGTTTTGTTACTATATACAAAACCAATCTTCCATAATTGTTCTCCAACTGGCATCTATAAGCACACAAGTGCATGCACACACACACACATATATGCTTACAGATGCCAATTGGAAAACAGTTACGAAAGAGAGAGAGAGAGAGAGAGAGAGAGAGAGAGAGAGAGAGAGAGAGATACTGTAGATAGATTCTGTTTTATCATGTATTCTTTCATTTAAAATATTACCAAAAACATATATGGTTTTACAATCGTGTTCATCATTTCTACATAATTCCATTTGAAATTCTGTTCGACTATATGTTGTTTAATTCCAGTTATTATTTTATCTACAGTATATTAAATTTATTTCTTAATTATGCATATAAAGTAGACTTGAAAACCAAATAGGGACCTTGGAGTCCTAAGTAATGATCACTTGAATATTAGCCAGCAGTGTGCAGCTGCCGCCGCCAAAAAAACTAATACAATCCTGAGTTGTATAAACAGAGGCATAGACTCAAGGTCATGTGAAGTATTAGTACTGCTTTATAAAACCCTAGAAAGACCATACCTGGAATACTGCAACCAATTTTGGTCACCATGCTACAAAAAGATGTTGAGACTTTGGAAAAAGTTCAGAGAAGAACAATTAAGATGATCAAAGGTCTGAAGACTAAAACATATGAAGAGCAACTGCAGGATTTGGGTTTGTCTAGTCTAAAGAAAAGAAGAATTAGAGGCGACATGATAGCAGTATTTCAGTATTTGAGGGGCTGCCACAAAGAAGAAGCGGTCAAATTATTCTACAAAGCACCATAGGGCAGGACAAGAAGAAATGGTTGGAAACTATGATTAGAGAGAAGCAACCTGGAATTAAGGAGAAACTTCCTAACAGTCAGAACAATTAACCAGGGGGAACAGCTTACCTTCAACACTGGAGATTTTTAAGAACACACTAGACCTGTGATGACGAACTTATGGCATGGGTGGCACAGGTGGCACATGGAGCCATATCAGTGGGCATGCGAGCTCAGCTCCGGCACGCATGCGTGTGCCAGCCAGCTGATTTTCGGGCCTTCTAGGCCCACCAGAAGTGTTTCCGGCCTCCAGGGGGCCTCTTGGGGTGGGGTGGGGAAGGCCATTTTTGCTCTCCCCAGGCTCCTAGAAAGGGGAGAGCAAAAAATGAGCCTACCAGGCCCAGCGTGCCATCACGTGCCAAAAGCAGGGGGGGACACATGGGGGGCGGGACACATAGAATTATGGATGTGGGCACGCATGCGTGTGACCCCACGATGCTCCCCCCGCTTTTGGCACACAATGGCAAAAAGGTTAGCCATCACTGGACTAGACAGTCACTTATCTGAGAACTTATATAGGTTCTTCTGCTTGAGCAAAGGGCAAGGACAAGAACGACAAGGAGGACAAGAAAACCTCCAAGGTTCCTTCCAGCTCTATTCTATTCAAATCTCCCTGCAGTCAGTTGTTATCTTGACTTCATTTTCCTGTACTAACAAATATTGATATATTAACCATTTCTCTTTGCCAGCCCAATTCTTGGGACGGAATGCTGTGTTTTGTTTTGCATGTACTGAAAAAGAAAGATAAAAAAGGACTTTTCCAAAATTCTTTTATAGCTTTTGATCAAGCTGGATTGCCCATTTAGAGAACACTTATAATCTGTCAACTTGATTACAGTAGAATTCCCATAATAAATGTTTGCTGTTGCTGGAAGAACTTGTGTCAAAATCAATTCATCCAAGGCAACAAGAAATTAAATATTAAAAACACAATTGGGATATATGAGAAGTTCTAAAATGGATTTAGCTAGAATGACATGATCATGGAGAATATCTGTGTAGTTGCTAAGACTCAACACCAATTTAATGTCATATAATCAATCAGCAAATGAATCCATGACAAAAATAGCAACATGACTCTTCCTACCATAAATAGAGTAATAACAATGTTAATAGTACTACTCAGCAGTCAACTAAATGAAAACATTTGGTAAACATGAATTTATTATTTACTATTTTGATCAATTTATAAGGCCATCCAAAATCTCAAAATCTTAATTCCATATTATATCAGGATATAATAATAAACTGGACATTAAGTCATCAAACTTTGTCAAATCTTCTTTCCAGGATATAGCATATTAGCAAGTGATTGTCTGGGATGCTATACATCCTCTTCACAATGTGTTTTCTTCCTTACTTTCTGGGAGGAGGCTTCATGGTCTCCAGAAGAGAACATCCAAATTCGGTCACAGTTTTATTCCATACAGCACCAACCTGGTGAACTTTTAATTTTTCCTCTTTATGCTATATATTCCAAATGGACAATATAAACCCTACCCCCCAAAATAAACCCTAGTTAAGATTCTGCCAACTCCGGGGTGCGTGGGGTGGGATGAGACACATGGGTAAAAATTAAACTAGGGTGGGGCTGGAGGAGTGGAGCTGTCCCTACTTACCAACCTTGCGCACCCTGACACCTGCCTTGCGGGTCCATTTCTGTGGTCACTTTCCGATTAATCCAGATCAATCCAGAGCTCTGTTATCAGCTGAAAAGGCCTTTCCTGAAGGGCTTCTGACAGTGAAATGGAGGCTGGGGGCATAGCACATGTCAATCCAGACCTTGTTTCTTGGCTGCAGAGGCCTTTCCTGAAGGCCTCTGATGGTGAAATGGAGGCTAGGGGCGACATGCACAAGCAGCAACAAGAGGCCGCAGAAGAAGTAGGCTGGCAGTGGGGTCCTGCTGGGCAGGGCTATCGGTGCTGCCCCACAAGATGAGTTAGTGGAAGACATCTCCTGAAAATAAGACCTGGTGCCTTTTTTCGTGGCAATATATATATATATAAGACTGGGTCTTATTTTTGGGAAAACATGGGTGTATGTATATGTGTATGTAGGTGCATGTGTGGATAGATAGATGGATAAAGAGATAAAGGTAGAGAGAGATAATAGAGAGATAGAGATGTATGTAGTATGTGTATGGGTATGGGTAGATATACTGTATACTTTCTTTTGAGAGTAGACAACAGAATTTCATTTTTAATGTGGGCCAGTGTGCTCACAGTAAAAAAAATGACAATAAAGGTTATCTTATCACTTAAAATTCAAACAATAGTAATAGTTATTTATCTTGCATGCAGATAATTAGGGCACTGAGAAATTGCTTGGTTTTCTCTTTTTCTTCTTCTATCGGGATAGAGTGTGTATTATGTTGGACAGAATATCCATGTTGCAAGTGTGTGCTGTGCAGTTTCAGATTCAACGTATACAATATTTTAGAATCTGGTCTAGTCAGTAATGGGACTCCACAATGTTATTCTTGCCCATCTGCAGATTAAGACCATGGAAATGGGGGTGTAAAGGGTCTTTTCCTCTACAGACAAGTTGATAATCCTGCTTTCCTGCATACTCATTCTTGGTTAAAGGAACCAAAGTCACTTCAGCATTCTTATGACATGCTGTTTTGTTTTCTGCTTTAAATTTTATGACTTCTGTTATTGTTGTTGTTTTTTTTAATATCAGATTTCAGTAACGATCTGAAAGAGACCAATTGCCCAAGTCCCTATCACATTTCTTGATCATATGTTTTTGTCATCTGTTGGCCTTGGGATAAAATAAAAGATTTATAAATTCACTTTCTACCCTGATCCACTACATAGCTCCATAGTTTTCTATTTCTTTTACTTCTTTGCTTCTACCATAACTTTATAAACTGCTTCCTACATTGTCATTTATTCTTTAAATTTTTCATCTCTCATTTTTCTTTTAGGATTAGATCAATTTTATCCAACCATGACTTTTTTAGCCTTCCCTTTCTTTACCTATCCTTCATATGGTTGCTTTGTAAACCAGTCCTCCATCTTTCTCTCTATCCACTTCAACATACTTCTTTCATTTTGGTTTGTTTGGATTCAATTCACATATGTTCATCACTTATTCTTTCTTGATCTTATCGCTTGTTTTACCACACATGCTTCTTAAAAAGCCATTCCTGCTGCATTCAACTTCCTTTGATGTTTCTCTTGGTATATTCAACTCTGAATGGTCAATAGAGCACTGTGAATTTCAAAGGAAATGTAAGATTTGGAGTACATTTTAAACAGGAGCCAAGAGATGCTGCTGAACATTGCCTCTCATTCTGAATATCCTTTATTAAGAGCTACCTTATCTAGTTTTATTTGAATTTTATATTGTTTTATATTGTCATGTTATCTTTTGAGTGTATGAAGTAATGAGTATTGAGGTAATAAAATTGAAGTCAATTAAGTAAAAAAACCAGAGATCAAACACAACAGAATAGATAACAGTGGAAATAAAGAAAAATAAATTATTTTGAACTGATGCAAAAAAATGTTGGCATCAGCTCTACTTTCCTTTGTCAGGGTACCAAGCCTTATCTTCCAATTAATTGCACAGTTATGCACTTGGAGAATACCCTTACCTAATCAAGAGAAGCTTATAATGACTTATCTAGATCTGTTGAGGGCCAAAACAAAACGTGTAGCTGCTTTCCTTTACAACCGAAGAATATCACATTTCCAGTTTCTCAGAAAAGTAGGTGTAAAATAAATATGTACAAGTGTACAAAATAAAGCACTATTTTTAAAAAATTCACAAAGCAACTTAAACATTGCAAAAAGCCAAATGATCACAGCTTTGTAATTGCTTTAGAGGTTATTGGCCCTACATATGTAGTTAACATATATGAGGATGATAGTGTAACACAAACATATCTGATGTACACAGTTAAGTTATACTAGATGGAATATACTACATTTCAGCATACTAGAAAATTGTATTGATTTTTTATAATATGTCTTTTTTTATTGTAAAGGATTCCTCTCAAGATTGCTGTATAATTTATTCTTCAAATTTAATGGGAGAAATGCAATACAGCATAAAAGGCTGAGTCAGACACTAATGGAAATAAAATAGATGAAAGCTTGGTAGAAGATTTTTGCATGCAATAAATCAATCCAAGAATATCTGCTTCAAGCCAAACTACACATTACCACAAAGAAATAACCACCATTTCCAATTCAGAACATCATCTTCATTTGGGCTGTGGCTTATGTTGTTTTAAAACACAGAGGGACATATAAAATTTTCCTTTGGTAGCTGTTGTTAGTTTCCTTCTGAAAGTATTATGTCAGGAAGAAATATCAGTGGTATAACTTTTATTTTCTACCAGGAGTGTGTCAAAGAATTTATATCTGGATTGGAAATATATCCTGTCTAATATATCTCTATTAGAACATAAGGTTTGGTTCTTAAAATGGATATAAGATGAAAGATTTGGAGGAAGAATTTACTTCCTCATATCTGAGGGCTACTTGTAAACAGAAGAAGGTAAAAAAAAAGGGAATACATCAGATTCCATATGTAATTATTGTTGTTTTCCCTGATTAATCTTAAATGTATATAAATATATATATTAGGACCTTCCTACTATGAAGCTACATTTATAACAGAACCATTGGATTTTGTTTTAAATTATAAAAATATTAGACTCCACCCAGCCATGCTAAGAGAGCTTTGCTTTTATGAATATTTAGAATTGACTACTTTCAATTTAATAAGCACTAGAGTTAGGATCAAAGAAAATATCAAGATTGTATGTGTATCTGTAATTATGTATATTTCAAATTGCTCATCTTAACCCTCATTTTCATTTGTATGACTTCAAATGGTAGTCCCTGAATGATGGCAGCTGCTATTTCATCTACATTTTTCCATTTAATCTTCATTTGTTTTGACTGTTCTTGGTTGACCAAACCTCAGATGGCTGCATTTGCAAGCCAAAATCAGTGTGAACCCATTTTGGGAGGAAGGGGAATGCTAAATGATCAATCAGTTTCTTTGCTGCAATCAACAATTGGATTATGCAGATAAATCAAGGATTAAAAAAAGGAATATAATTAAAATGCATTAATAAAGTAAAAAAGGAAGAAGAATAAGTTATATAGCTATGCAATAACATAGGCTAGATTTATTATAATAGGTCTGGCACAATAAAATGGCAATAAGCCATCTTTACATATATTAATTTGTGAAAAAAAATTATAGCATTTGGTCAACCACCAAATGCAGTAAACTTCTAACTGGTGTCTCATCCTTAAATGGATAAAATTAGCTTACTACAATCAATACAATTACAACAAAAACAGCTTTGTATTTTATTAACAGTGTGCAACCATTTTGGTTATGCTTGGGCTCACATCTGTAAGTCAATTAAAAATCATTTCTTCCTGGGAACCTTAAAAGTAGTAGATCTATTAAGGTTCTTTCCACTATTTCAATAAAACATACACAGGTAAAACTCGAAAAATTAGAATATCGTGCAAAAATTCATTTATTTCAGTAATGCAACTTAAAAGGTGAAACTAATATATGACATAGACTCATTACATGCAAAGCGAGATAGTTCAAGCCTTGATTTCCCATAATTTTGAGGATTATGGTTTACAGCTCATGAAAACCCCAAATTCACAATCTCAGAAAATTAGAATATTACATAAAATCAATAAAACACGTACATAGAACATTATCGGACCTCTGAAAAGTATAAGCATGCATGTGTACTCAGTATTTGGTTTGGGCCCCTTTTGCATCAATTGCTGCCTCAATGCGGCATGGCATGGATGCTATCAGCCTGTGGCACTGCTGAGGTGTTATGAAAGACCAGGATGCTTCAATAGCGGCCTTCAGCTCTTCTGCATTGTTCGGTCTCATGTCTCTCGTCTTTCTCTTGGCAATGCCCCATAGATTCTCTATGGGGTTCAGGTCAGGCGAATTTGCTGGCCAATCAAGCACAGTAACCCCATGGTCATTGAACCAGGTTTTGGTACTTTTGGCAGTGTGGGCAGGTGCCAAGTCCTGCTGGAAAATGAAGTCAGCATCCCCATAAAGCTCATCTGCGGAAGGAAGCATGAAGTGCTCCAAAAACTCCTTGTAGATGGCTGCGTTGTCCCTGGACTTAACGAAGTACAGTGGACCAACACCAGCAGATGACATGGCTCCCCAAATCAACACAGACTGTGGAAACTTCACACTGAACTTCAAGCATCTTGCAGTGTGTGCCTCTCCATTCTTCCTCCAGACTCTGGGTCCTTGGTTTCCAAATGAGATGCAAAAGTTGCTCTCATTAGAAAAGAGGACTTTGGACCACTGAGCAACAGACCAGTTCTTTTTGTCTTTAGCCCAGGTAAGACGCTTCTGACGTTGTTTGTTGTTCAGGAGCGGCTTGACAAGAGGAATATGACATTTGAAGCCCATGTCTAGGATCCACCTGTGTGTGGTGGCTCTTGATGCACTGACTCCAGCCTCAGTCCACTCCTTGTGAAAGTCCCCAACACTTTTGAATGGCCTTTTCCTGACAATCCTCTCCAGGCTGCGGTCATCCCTGCTGCTTGTGCACCTTTTTCTTCCACACTTTTCCCTTCCACATAACTTCCTATTAATGTGCTTTGATACAGCACTTTGGGAACATCCAACTTCTTTTGCAATTACCTTTTGATGCTTTCCCTCCTTATGGAAGGTGCCAGTGATGCTTTTCTGCACAACTGTCAGGTCAGCAGTCTTTCCCATGATTGTGATTCCTATTGAACCAGACTGAGAGACCATTTAAAGGCTCAGGAACCCTTTGAAGGTGTTGTGGCTTAATTAGCTGATTAGAGTGGGACACTTTGAGCCTAGAATATTGAACCTTTTTCACAATATTCTAATTTTCTGAGATTATGAATTTGGGGTTTTCATGAGCTGTAAACCATAATCATCAAAATTATGACAAATCAAGGCTTGAACTATCTCACTTTGCATGTAATGAGTCTATCTCATATATTAGTTTCACCTTTTAAGTTGCATTACTGAAATAAATGAACTTTAGCATGATATTCTAATTTTTCGAGTTTCATCTGTACTATAGAACCATGATGGCGAACCTATGGCACACATGCCAGAGGTGGCATGCAGAATCCTCTCTATGGGCATGTGCACTGTCTGTCACCAACTGCTCTTCTGGTTTCTTGGGCACAAATGTGCGCCAGCCAGCTGGTCTTCATGTGTGCTGGAGTGCCAGAAATCTGAAGATCAGGTGGCCTGGTCTTTTTGTTTCTGGAGTGCATGAAGACCAGCTGGCCAATGTGCATGCCCGTGCCGGAAACCCAAAGACTACATGCGCACCGGCCACCTGGTCTTTGGGTTTTTGGCGCTCCAGCACATGTGAAGCTCCAGCTGGCCAGCACACATGCGTGCACCGGAAACCAGAAGACCAGCTGGCAACAGTGTGCATGCCCACAGAGAGGACTGTGCAAGCCACCCCTGGCACATGTGCCATAGGTTCACCATCACAGCCCTAGACTAAATAATTTAAATGGATAGAGTTTTCTTACTATATATTTTTTTTGATGCCAGTAGTTAGTACAATGCTTAATAAACTCTTTTTAAGGCTCACTCGCGAGCATCCCAGTGACCTAAGAGGAAAATATTGATATATTTTTCCTGAGCAAGGTAGTGACCTAGTGATGAAGAGGCTTGCCTCCCCACTAGGAAGGTCAAGAATTCAATCCTAGAAATAATATCTGCTAGGAATTCCACAAAGGCATCAGGAAGGGCATACGCACAGCTCCATTCAGTTGCCCCAATTCTACTCTGAATTAAGGAACTACATGGTTGTTAAAAAGGAAAAAGCCTGATATATTCTTCCCATGTTTATAAGTTTTATAAGGCCAGAGTTTATAATCCTATAGAAAGGGCAGTGTAGAAGTCCATGAGCTACATATGTAGTAGTTATAGGGAAAAATGTTATCTCATTTTCCATCTAACATTACTGAGACTATGGTGTTGAAGTAAGCTAAGGAAAAATCTCTGTGGTAGATGAAGCACATAGGTACTTTGCTGAAGTGAGCAGCTTTCTATTAGTCAAAACAACAAATATTGGTTTGAAAAGTCAATTTCAACTTCACTGACTAATCCTTCTGCTAGCAGATCATTCAGATTGACATAAGGGGAACATGGGGAATCACAGTAGCAAAATTCATTATAATATGAGCTAACAGTGGATTAGCAAATAGAAATCCTTAACCATGAGGGTTAGAAGGGAAACCAACCCAAGTTCTGTTCTTACGTTATAGATGCAGTTAAGGGTTTTGATTTAACTTTTTTGTGGGCATATATATTGGAACTATATGAACAATGTGGTCATTGTTTCACTTTGATGACCTTAATGAATGGTCCTGGGAATCTAACGTCTGTCTTGTAAATAAAAGAAACCCAATAGGTAGTCCTTTTTCAATAGTTTTCAATATTTCTTCCCTTTGAAGATCTGGAAAAATAGAAAGTCAAGATATCCTGATGAATTTATTCATTGACCATGTATGTATTAATGCTAGGGATGAGCATCTTTTTGATTATCAATATCTGTAGTTTATACTTTTTTTGTGAAGTTGAAGGCCACAGTGGAAAGGTTCATCACGTACAGTGGGCAGGTTCTTATGCTACATATAATGGTGTGTATGTGTGTGTCAGATTTTCAGAGTTTACGGAGAATTTGGGAATTTTGATACTTGCAACTCCATATTAATCTTATTTTATGGCATATGTTTTTGTCTGAAGGTTTGGGGACTATAAAAAGCAAGAATGTAGAACACCTCACCTTAAAAAAAAAATTAGACTTCTATACCACCCATCTCACCGAGATAACTCTAGACAATTCTTCATATTTCCTGGTTTGCTTAAACATGATTTATACAATAAGCCATAGTCAGTTCACAAAAAAATACCTAGGTTTGAAAGCCTAAATTACCAGGTTCATGTATTAAGTTGGGTATAGAGGTCACTACAAATTTCAATGTGAGCATAAAAATGTGGATTACTAATATCAGAATCATAATATTTATTTGTTTGTTTGTTTATTTGTCAAACATGTGCAAGATAGCAGGTATAGGTATAAACATAAGCATAAACAAAGGAAGTAGGTACAGATAAATGGGGACAGTAGGACAGGAATGGTAGGCATGCTGGTGCGCTTATGCATGCCCCCTTTATGGACCTCTTAGGATATCAGATTGATCTACATATCCTTACACAGACCATCATACTTTATGCTATTAGGAACATAAAATAGGTAGAACATGGTATATAAGAGTAACAAATGATAACATAAATAAAAATCTAAATGAATTAAGAATCTAGCGCTTCAACACATGGAAGGATTCACATTAGATACAGAAGAAAGCCACACATTTAACTGAAGGGAAAACTGTAATGAAAGTTGGCATGAATATAAGTACAATTTTCTGTGCCATCTGGGACAGAACCCTGATTTGCCAAGAGAGTTGTGCTTATACACAAGACAATGTTTATTTCTCCATCAGATCTACTAAATGAATAAACAATTTGGGCAGAAATGGAATAGAAGCTGGTGTGTTTTTGGTCTTCTCTAGCCAGTTTTAAGCTGCACATGTTTTAGAAAATGCTAAAAACTACTGTATGTTTAGTCTACAAACTTTTGAATAAACAAGAGTTTCTTGTGGGTCAGAAAAGTCAAGATAGCCACCGTACAATTGAAGCCACACCACTGTTTTTACAAACATCACAACATATAAAAAAGGTAGGACTTTGATCACATTGCATCTGCCATATCCATACTTTCAGGGTACTCTGACTGCAAACATCTACTCAGTGATTTTGAGGATGCCACCAAATTATCTGGGGGAAAAATTCAGTGATGTTCAGTTGGTTGTAGATGCAACAGCAAAAAGAAAGGAAAAAAAATAGAAAAAAGAAAAGAAACATTGATTTTTAATGCATTTGTTACCTTGGAAGATTGTGCATGTTAATTACAAAGCAGAAATTTCTGGAGATATTAACCAAATTTCAGATTCAGATTAAAGTGAGATGACAATAAACATGAAATAAACAATAAAAAGGATTTTAAAATGACTTAAAAATGATGTTTCATAATTACTGTCAACTTTTTATATTACATTGTCTTTAAACACGGCTCTCTTCCTACCAGGACAGCAGCAGTGGTGAGTTGCTCCTAGTTCTGTCCGGTTCTTTAGAACCAGTAGTAAAAACGGCAGGAGGCTCCGCCCACCCTCCCAGATGTCATATTTGACAATCTGTGTATGCGCAGAAGTGCGTGCACTCCTGTTGCAAACTGGTAGTAAAGGTAAGGAGAACCCACCCCTGGACAGCAGCTGAGTTTATCAGGGGCTACGTGATCACACAGGTGCCCCCTTTCCCCAAAATGCCTAAAATAGCACATCCAGCATGTTGCTAATGGAACAAAGCGTGACATTCTTATATTATTTCTAGGCCAATGATCAAGAGCTTTGCTTTGATCAGTTCTTTATTTTTCCTATAGAACAACTTTTCATCATAATTTCTTTGATTCCAGAGAGGACCGTAAGGTTGAAGCTTAATGTTCATGAAATTGCTAGTTTTAACAATATGACATTTTAATCACCATTCACACTCTTAATTTTTTTTAAAGATTTTTTTTAGAGTGTGACTTTCACAGACTTTTCTTACATCTAACAGAATTCTTTTGTTCTCTGCCCCACTTTGGGAATTCTGCCTTTGTACAGTATGTGATTGCCACTCTCTCAGATCCTAAAATTACTTTAAATCTTAAAGAAGACTAGCTATGGGTGACTTTTCTCATCTAAAAAATAGCCTAAAATAGCACAGTGGGTGGCTTGAATCTTTTGATATAATACTGTATCAACCTGAGTTTTATAAGGTTTTAGGAAGATTTTCTGATTTACTACACAGAACCTCTTTTATAAAGTCACATACCTTGTTACGAGCTAAGGAGTTGTATTTTTTTTAATGTAAATGATTAAAGTAGTTACTGTATATATTAGAAGTATTTTTTGAAGTTCTAAGATTTGCAGTGACTATCAATGAGATTAAGTCAAGGAGTTTTATTTGCTGCAGTGGTACTGCTACTTTTCAATACCATCCTGGATTTTTATTTACAGATTCTTCTGCATTTTTAAGTGATGAAGTTAGCCCCATTGCAAGAGCCAGCTCTGATTTGTTCCTTCTTCTTTGCTGGTGCCACAACCCATAAAAGATAATGTATTCCCAATTACCCCAGGCTTGTGTATCATTATTTAAATGAACCAAATCATTGCTCTGACATGAGATGATAATTTCATGCCACATGTTCCTTCAGTCATCAGAGTTTGTTGGCCAGCCTGTTGCCCATTTACAAAGCATCATAAAAGGTCCTAGGAGACACCTGGGAGCTCTTCTGTAGCTCAGAAATATAATTTTCACTTAAACTCTTCAACGTAGACTTTAATGATCTCCAAGCATCAGCCCTGTCATGTAGAGGGACAAAAATAATCATTGCCGATAACTAAATGTGCCTGGGGAACTGATGTTGCACATTATGTGCTGTGAAGAAAAGGGAGGGATATCCAAAGGTAGAATATAAGATGGTGTCAACAGAGCAGCTAAAGCATCTGTTATACAACCAAAATGTCTAAATAATCTTCTGTGGTGAAATTATTGCTCTATTAATTTCGCCCTGCATTTACTCGGATTATTGTATCGTCTAAGTTTCATGTTTAAGAAGAATAGTATGTGAAAATTTTATATTGTAACTTAAAAATATTTGTGTTGTATAAACAGAAATGTAATCAGATTTTTAAAAATGTTAACAATGAAGGAAAAGTCCTGTGTTCAATGGATTCTTAATTAAGCAAGCATCAATTTATCATGTTATTTACCTAGAGGGGGGAATGTTAGAATTGTCAAGCAATCTTTTGCTCAGTTAAAGTTCAGATTTGGCATTTACTTCTCCAAAAGGCTAATCAAAATATTTTTATACCGAAGTTGAAAACTTCGGTATAAAACAAGCAAAATGTTCAGTTTTAGTATCCATATTTTCCAGAATACTGGTAAAATTCCATTCTGAGTTTTCTGCATCAGGTATAAAACATTAATATTTATTATTTCTTCAGCTTTATTATATTTATACCATGCCTAGGAGTTCCAAGTGCACAGCACCTTTTTCTTCAATTTTTACCCACAACAATCCAGTGTGGTGGAATAACTGAGAGAGTAACTATTCAAAAGTCATCCAGGGAGCTTCTTTGACTGAGGGTTGACTTGAACAGGTTTCTCTCTGGTCTTAGTCCACCATCAACCAATGAACCACACTAGCATTGTTATTACCTAATACCTAATGCTTCAAACCATCCATAATTGCAAGTTATCTACCCTATGTATACTGGAGTAGAATTGACATCATGCTATATGGTTATCATAGTTTCAGAAATAATAACATATCCCCAAAAAAGAATGCACAAATATTTTTAAATTCACTTCAAAATAAATAATATATATTGCTTTCAAATTTACAGTTAGATTATCACACCACCATATAGGCCAGTGATGGCTAACCTTTTTGCCGTCGCATGCCAAAGGTCGGGGGAACATGGGGGGGGGGGTCACTCACACTTGTGTCCCCACCCAGAATTGAACATGCTCCACCCCCATGTACGCGCGCATGACCCCCCCACACTCCCCACACTTTTCACACGTGATGACACGGTGGGCCCGGTAGGCCTGTTTTTCACCCTCCCCAGGCTCCAGAGGCTTTCTTGGAGCCTGGGAGGGCAAAAACGTCTTTCTTCATCCCCCTGGAGGCCCTCCAGAGGTCAGAAATGGCCCATTTCCCAATTCCAGAGGGCCCAGAGGCCCGAAAATCAACGCACACTGGAGCTGAGCTGGAGCAATGCTCACGTGCTCATAGATATGGCTCCACGTGGCACCTGTGGCACACACGCCATAGGTTCGCTATCACAGATATAGGCTATTATGATCTTCTGAACTATCCTATCTTCCTTAATTATTTGTATTGTAATATGTATTTAATTTTTCTTCCAATTGCTTTCTACATTCTAATTGCCTGGTTCCTATTTTTTACTTACATTCTACAACAGCCACCACCAATCTTTTGGGAGCCAGGGACTGGTTCTGTGGAGAATGTTTTTTCTGTGGACTGAGGTGTGGTTTCACATGCTGCCTGCAACAACATCCCCCCCCCTTGTGCATTAATGGGGTTTCTGTTACTTGCACTATTTGTTTCCTAATTGGCTGTGGACTGGTCCCAGCCCACGGCCTGGAGGTTGGAAACCCCTGTTCTACAGCATTCTAATATTCATACTTTTTCTGGAAGTGCCGAATGTGAAAACAGAGAAAAGGATGTGAAAAAATACAAGTGTCACATATCAGTTATTGTGTGAGGGATCAGGGATTATGTAACTAGTAATGAGCCAAGATGTTTATGATGTCTGTTGAATAAACTTTTTCAGCTTCTTTTTCTCATTCGCTGAAAAGACCTGCTTACATAATATCCTTTGAATACTGTCTACCATTTTTCCTTCCCCTCTTTCCAGGTTTCTACGTTATGTTAAATGTGGTCATTGTGGAAGATACATTATGGTGACCAAAGCTTCATAAAAGAATCAGCTTTAAAAAATGAACCAGGAAGTGGGGAACATATTAGCAGTTTTCTAACATATATATGGCAGCATAGATGACTTTCCTGATCCTGAAAAGATAAGCAGTGTTGGACTTTTTTATACTTGGATGGGAGACTACTAGAAAATTCTAAAGCTAGAATGGAATTAATTTTTCTTTAAAAAAATCTTTGAAGAAAGAATGCCAGACCACATATTTTTGCTACCAAGAAAACCACACAAATATTTCCCTGAGATGACCCTCAACTTGAAAGAGTCATTATTTGTGTTAGCATTTGATTTTGTCTTTCTGAAGTACATGGGTAGAATCCTCAAGACTATTAACTTATCCATGTTTTTATTAGGTTAATATAAACCTCCTGGTTTGAAGGATTTGAGGTGAGGTCCCATGTGGTAGTGAATTCATTTTAATTGATGGTCGGCTCTGTTTGGTGTTGCAGAAGCCACCATCACACACAGTGTTTCTGGATAAGTTTTTAATCTCCAAACCTTCCCTTTTTGGATAAGGTTTTTCAGAAGGCGTCCTGACCCTGCAATCATTTTAAACCAATCTTGAAAGCCTGTTTTCTTTCTTCCTTTTTCTGTGGGGTACACCTGTATTAGACTGTATTAAGCTATATTGTCTAATATTGATCTAGTGTTTCTTCTCTTTATGTGGTTTTTCTTTTTGTTTCTTTTAATTAAATAATTTTAAATTGTACACCATACAGAATCAGTGTTGAACTGAACACCTTTATAAATAAATATAAATAACACCTGTGATCACAGTAAGATGCACCTGAAGATTCTTCCCCCTTTAACTCTTCTGTGGGCAGTGAAGTTCACAAATTTTTCACTTTGCTCATGAATCTGCTTCCTTGCCTCCATCTTAACTTGAATCTGCTCAAGTCATGGGTAAAGAGACAGTAAATTACTTGCCCATACCTTACATGTCAGATAGAAGTCACCATGATGTCATGCATGTTGTAATATCTCATGTAAATGACTCAACTTAATTTATGTTCAGTATGCTGTTCACATAATTTGTATAACAGATTTTCCCCTTGGCTGCTTTGTGAATTCCTGTAATCAATCTATCTATCTATCTATCTATCCATCCATCCATCCATCCATCCATCCATCCATCCATCCATCCATCCATCCATCTATCTATCTATCTATCTATCTATCTATCATCTCTATCTCTATCTCTATTTATTTATCTATCATCTATCTATCATCTAGCTGTTGAATAGAATAAGATGTATTCACATTGTATAGAAATTGCAAAACTGAATTAGTCTCATTATTCTCCACAAGGCTGTATGCTGGAAAGAACAGTGTCTACCTATCTCTTTTATCACAGGCTTTTGGATAAATTCTTCACTTTTGAAAAGTGATTGATTGATTGATTTAATGTCACTTCATCTATAAGACTCCAAATGTCAAGACACAAAATGTACATTAGAGGACTCCAAATAATCAAAATTATCAGACATATTAAGAAGAATATCAATAATAAATATCACTTGACATGCATTCAAATAGTAATATCATAAAATTATAACATAACATTGAGCAGTTTTAATAGTGTGATAAAGTGAACATCAAATCCAGTTTTTCAGCTTGGACTTCAGTCACTGACTGCAAAACCTTCAATACTGTATCTAAAATAGATCTCACAACTTAGGGGTTTTAAGGAAGAAACAAGCATGATTTATTCTCTTTCCCAGCCATTCCTGTAATAAAAAGATAGGTAAAAAGTATGCAATCTATGCTATGTATTAGTATATTCTGTATTACCATCCCTTTATACATAGCCAGTGGTGATGACCTATTCTTCAGGCCACTAAAGGTTGAATTTTATGCCTACTGAGTTTCTTGACTTTGACTCATTGTCTGATTCCATGTGGGATATTGATTTGGTTTGAGGCAAATGGGCTATATATCATTGGTAGAAGTTTTTTTGTTTACTGCCCAGAAGCATAATGGTTCTATTTATCTTTAAGAAAAGCTTTGGTCTTTACATTTGGCTTTTGTCATTTAGAAAACATCCCCTGCGCATCCCTTTGAATAACCAGGAAAGAGAGATTCTGTCAATGTTGTTTTTACTAAATTTATTACCTTGGTCAACACACATTTTGTTCAACATTCCACTACATTGATAGAAAATGTTTCCACAAGTATTTTGCTATATTTTGTTTTCTTACACATCTCTAAACTTATAGATATTTAATATACATTTCCTACTATGCTTTCTGCAAGTAACACTTGTAAGCAATGTGCATTTTTGTGTTTGGTTTTCTGATACATAAAAAAGTATCAAAAAAAGTGAGGCTGGATGTAATGCTAACGCTAAAGATGACAGAAACTGGAGGGCCGGACAACTTACAGAATGAGTTCAGGGCAGTAGTGGGTTTCACTTACCTTTGCTACCGGTTCGGAACTGGGAGTGCGAGTGTGGGAGTGCTTGTTTCGCTCACACGCAGGGCTTCTGTGCATGCACAGAACCTTCTGCGCATGTGCTGAGCATCCGTGATGATGTCCGGGTGGGTGGATGGAGCCTCCCTTCACCACCGCTACTAGTTTGCCCAAACCAGGGTGGACTGGTAGAAACCCACCACTGGTTCAGGGACTGTGAATGTTGCGTGCAAGCTGAAGGTATGGATAAAACTACCATCAAGATATCATCAGTCAAATTACTGGGGAAACAGAGCACATAAAAGTTGGGAAATGAAGTTGTTGGCTGGAGCAACTACTGCCTTATTTATCTTGTGAGAAAGAGGAGGAGAATAAGGAAAGAAATAACTAGAACTACATACTTGGAATACTACATTCAGTTTTGGTTGCCATGATATAAAAAAGATGTTGAGACACTAGAAATAGTGCAGAGAAGAGCAAAAAAGATGATTAGGGGACTGGAAGCTAAAACACATGAAGAACAGTTGGAGGAACTGGGTAATGAAAAGAGGACTAGGGGAGACATGATAGCATGTTCCAATATCTTGGAGGTTGCCACAAAGAAGGGGAGATCAAACTATTCTCCAAAGCACCTGAGGGTGGGACAAGAAGCAATGGGTGGAAACTAATCAAGGAGAGAAGCAACCTAGAACTAAGGAGAAATTTCCTGACAGTTAGAACAATTAGCCAGTGGAACAACTTCCTCCAGAAGTTGTGAATGCTCCAACACTTGAAATTTTTAAGAAGAAGTTGGATAACCATTTGTCTGAAGTGGTGTAGGGTTTCCTGCGTGGGCAGGGGGTTGGACTAGAAGACCTCCAAGGTCCCTTCCAACTCCATTATTCTATGTTCTATGATTATTCTATGTTCTATATCAGAATAAATGCAGGAGATACAGAAAGATAAACAGAAGATAGAAGATGTATGGCAGAGCAGCCAAGACACACATCAAAAGACAAGGTTTTCACTAACTAGACCATTTATGTGGAGAATCTAGTGACACAGATTCTATTAAATGGATGAAAGGAGAATGATCTTAGTCCTTATATTTATTTAAAGTAAAGGAAATTCTGGGACAACAAGGAGCAACAAAACAGAATGGAACAGAACTGGACCACAAGCTCTCCAATTGAACATCAGACAATTCCCTGGACTGGGAGGGAGGGTTACTATCATCATCCCAACACAACTAAGTGAACTAACTGGAGAATGTTGGGAGAGGTAGGCAAGTAGGGGTAGGGAGTTAACTATGCATGTAAGATTGCATTCTGAATTCTTTTAGATTTCTATACTTACTGCTTCACTAATTCAATGTACAATAAGTGTACAATATTATTAGTATTAATATATTTATTTA
This sequence comes from Masticophis lateralis, assembly GCA_030761175.1. Lineage (NCBI taxonomy): Eukaryota > Metazoa > Chordata > Lepidosauria > Squamata > Colubridae > Masticophis > Masticophis lateralis. The sequence continues at coordinate 71,591,329 of JAUDYJ010000006.1, forward strand.
TTAATCTCATTTATATATCTGACCAATTGGGTGGCACAGTGGTTAGAATGCAGTATTGCAGACTAATTCTGCCAACTCCTAGCAGTTTGATACGGACTGGCTCAAAGTTGACTTAGCCTTCCATTCTTCCAAGGTTGGTAAAATGATGACCCGATTGTTGGGTGCAATATGCTGACTCTGTAAACCACTTAGAGAAGGCCGTAAATCACTGTGAAGCAGTATATAAATCCATGTGCTAATGCTAAGTGCTGCTATCCAAGAAAATCTGGAAAGTGAACAAAATAAAAACGAAGAATTTTATTAAGACAAAAACTGACTAAAACTGCATCAAGGCTCAATGAACACATGAAATCAGTAGATGTAGACATCGATAACACAATTTCCATGTTATTTTTTTAAAATTAATCATATTTCTATGCCGCCCACAGTCCGAGGACTCTGGGCAGCTTACAACAATCAACAAATAGCATATTGCCCCCAACAATCTGGATCCTCATTTTACTCACCTCAGAAGGATGGAAGGCTGAGTCAACCTTGAATCGGTGAGATTTTGTCTGCTGATTTGCTGAACTAGCAGTCAGCTGACGTAGCTGCAGTACAGCACTCTAACCACTGCTCTGCCTCGCCTCTGTTGTAGTTGGGATGTTAACATCCCAATCACAATGCCTGGAGGAAATATGCCAAGGAAGTTCACCTATTCTCTTAGAAGATATTTTGGTTGATATAAAGATTTTCTGATCTGTCAGAGCTGACATCCCCACCCATTCTTGTTTGTAAATTTATGAAATGTATGTTAGAATATGTAATAGCTTATTCAGTAATAAGACATCACAATTATGCTGGTTAGTACCACTGAGTCTTATCTTCTATATATGGTTAAATGGAAATCCTTCTGTGCAATTATTGAGTTCTAATGACATTGCCAGAGTGCTCTAAGGTTTCCTATTGTAATATTATTACTCATTCTTTTTGACTTTGCTGCTGGGAATAGCTTTGTTAAATCAGTGCTAGCCCTGGGTCTACCAACAAACTCACATCAGTACTAGCTCTCCTTAATTCTTGTTTTGTCTTTGCTTAGATAAGGATATTAATTTTCTTTTGCTATAATCAAAGCCAGAGGCTTCAAGCTTGGGTGGAAAGAAATAGCTAAGAACACAGAACTAAGATAAATGCACCTGGCTTATGTTGTGACAGTGTTTCCATAGGTACAGCTTCAAAATATATCTGTGTCTACTTAGACATAGTTATGTTGGGCAAGAAAGCCATAGTAAGCAATTTTAAGATCATGTTGATATTGATGAGACAACTGCACCTGTTGCCTGACTAATGAAAAAGTAGCAGAGATATTCATCTTTGATTGATATTCCTGAAATCAGGTCAATATCTATAGTAGTAGTGGGAAAGCTCTTGTTTATTTATCTGTTAGACCTGAACACTGTTTTTCATCAAGAGCTCAAGGTGGAATCTCTCCTAAAAAAAATTTCTCCCCTCACAACTGTGGAATAGGTTGGACTGAGATATTATGATTGCTTAAGTTGCTCAAATGTGATAGTTCCATAACATAAATTTGAAAATCTTTTATAATCACCATCCAATTGCTATTATGAATATATGAACCCCCGCCCCCAAATGTATGGGATTTTAGATAGCCCAGTAAGAAACCCTTGAAAAAGTTTCGAGAACATTTTTAAAAATTATTTTTTGAAATCTTGCAATGGTTGTTCAATAATGGATATGAAACTTTTTGGAACCATTGTCATTTCTGTGTACCTCGTTGCTATTTCCCTTCTGATCATTAAGTAGATCTATTACTATGTAAAGCACATAAATAGCTATGTAAATAATTTACTGATTTCAGTCGCTTTCCTTTTGTCCAGCATTCTAACAAGAATGCTGGCCTAATAATACAGAAAGGGAACTCTAAGTCACTATATAAATGTTAAGTGGTCTTCAGTATTGATAGATATAGTCATGGTAATGGTGACAGCAATGAATCAAATTCAATATTCTCATTATATCTATTATTATTTTCATTATATGCTATATATGACATAACAAAGTTTAGTGGAATGTTAAATATTAGTACTTTTTTTATTGTGGAATAGTTTCTCATAAATTAGCATCTACTTCATTCAATATTTTATGGTAAAGTTAATCTGAAATTGACAGAACATGCAAATAAGAATGTTGCTTGAAATTGATGTCTAGAAGGCCAATGTTCTACATATTAATGAAAAAATGTAGTTGGACTATATGGTCTAGGAAACAGAAATGAAGCTTGATAACAATTGACCAATTTTCTGGCAATACAATGATTTCTTCATCGTTAATACAATCTTCAAACAATTAAAATAGTATCTATTTTTTTGTTGTTAGTTGTGAAGTTGTGTCTGACCCATCATGACCCCATGGACAATGTTCTTCCAGGCCTTCCTGGTCTCTACCATCTTCTGGAAACCATTTAAACTCATGCCTACTGCTTCAATGACTCCATTCAGCCACCTCGTTCTCTGTCGTCCCATTCTTCTTTTGCCCTCAATCTTTCCCAGCATTCCCTCACCAAATCAAGTATGCAGAAATCAAATTGACAAAATAATTATTATAGGAATGAGGAAAAGCTTAATTACAGCAGCTTAGATGTGGCCAAGGGCTTACTATATTGTTCATGTGGAATGCAAATCAGTGGAAAAACAAAGACAACTTTCACAATATGAGCTTGGCATATCAGCCATCATTAGGAATCATTTTTAATTCCTAGCCTTTATTGGCAGTGAACCAGAGGTACTATGGAATGAAACCAGAGTCATTATTAAGAATGAATGTGAAAAAAAACTGCCAAAGACAAAGAAACAAAGCAAATTGAATATCAAACAAATGGAAATTGCTAAGAAGAGAAGAGAGGCCAAAGCCCAAAGAAACAAAAACCTCAAGAGGTAATTTAATAAAGAATTTCAGAGAATGTTAGAAGAGTCAAGAATCCTATTTCAATGATATACAATATATAAATATTTGGAAGATGGAAACAGACATGGAAATCAAGGAAAGCCTTCTGAAATGTCTCCAGACAGAAGGAGGTTCTAGCCTTAAATTGGTATGCTATAAAACATCAATGAGCAGCCAGTAAGTGATTCAAAGAAGTTCAAACAAAGATGAAAGAGTACACTAAAATTCCTTATAGCAGAGATGTCAAGATCCAAGATATCTTAGAAGATAATCCCCACTTACAAGAACCTTAGTATTAGAAGATGAAGTTAGATCGGCACTCCGAACATTACCAAGTCAGAAGGCTAAAGGAATTAATGGAATATCTACAGAAATATGGCAAGCAAAAAAACAAAACAACAACAGCAAAAAACAATAAAGATTCTTATGCAAACTGTGGCAGAAAACTACAAGAATGATGTAGTAGCCAAAATATTAAAACAAGTCAATGCCAATGTCAAAGAAAGGAATATGCCGACTATTTTCTGTACCATCAAAATGAATATAGATAATATTTTATCTATTTTATTTAAAACAATATACTACAAAATAATTGTAGGAGTGGTAAAGAGCCAAAATGGCAAGGACAGTTTTTCCCCCAAATTCCATCACTCTGCTTAACAACTAATTCTCACAACACTGTCAAACAATTTACTAAGACTGTATTACTATTATTCTTCTCTTCCTTACTAGTATCTATCTCTTCCCACTTATTACTATAACCATGTTGCTTGTATCTTTCAATTTATATTGTTTTTATTTGTTTCCTAGTACGATTTGATAGCTTATTAGTAACCTTGACTATCACTAACTGTTGTATCTTTTTATTCTTGATGAATGTATTTTATTCTCCTTATGTACACTGAGAGAATATGCACCAAAGACAAATTCCTTGTGTGTCCAATTACACTTTGCCAATAAAGAATTCTATTCTGTTCTGTTCTGTTCTGTTCTGTTTTGTTTTGTTCTGTTCTAGTGCACACATATTATGCTTTGTTTTGTGCTCCTAACGTTCTTTTTCAATTTTACTTTGTTGTTATTTTGCCATTTTCCAAACATTACCAACATTTCTTAATATTTAGCATCAAAGAATGATGTACCAGTAAGTAAATCTAATAATAATGGTAGAAACTTTACTTATATGAATTGACAGGATGCCTTGGGATGGGATTTGCAGGTATCAAATAACAACTGATAGAGCTCTCTGCCTCTCTTCAAAAAGCCAAAATGCTTTTACAATAGTCTTGTCTCCTGAGACTGCTGCTGTCCCTCAGGCAACTTTAGCCTCTAATAGAGAAGGACAAGTAAGAATTTCACAAATGAGAGTGCTACAGGCTTTATATCAAGACAGACTGTACTCTCTATCTTTACTTAACAACAATAAACAACTATTCCTTTAAAAAGTCTTTTGAGGCTTTTGCTCAGAAACATTTAGACAAACCGTCAGCACTTATGGTGGTACAAACTAAGTCTAGGAGAGGGCAGTCTGCAATTAATAGGAAAAGAACTTGTTGAACTTTTGAATTCTAACACCAGAAGGACAGGGGATTCAAATCCGGTCACCCTACATATTTATTCTAATAAAGCTAATGGGTTGTTGGGATACCAAAAGAGATATTTTTCTACCATTTAGTCAACCAATCTGATTAGGCCTACAGGCAGCAGAATGGCTATCCACTGAAAGGGAAGGTAAAAGTGTTTTAAAGGTAAAGGTCCCCCTCGCACATAATTGCTAGTTGTTCCCAACTCTAGGGGGCAGTGTTTCTGTTCATCTCTGTTTCAAAGCCAAAGAGCCAGTGTGACCAGCATGACTAAACACCAAAGGCACACAAAACACTGTTACCTTCCCACCAAAGGTGGTCCCTATTTTTCTACTTGCATTTTTAACATGCTTTCGAACTGCTAGGTTGGCAGAAGCTGGGACAAGTAATGGGAGCTCGCCCTGTTATGCGGCACTAGGGATTTGAACCACTGAAGTGCCAACCTTTTGATTGACAACCACCGTGTCCTGAGCCACCATGTCCCTGTTAGAGTTTAGATAAATTACATGGTTATTCTCCCTCTCTCTCTCTCTCTCTCTCTCTCCCTCTCTCTCTCTCTCTCTCTCTCTCTCTCTCTCTCTCTCTCTCTCTCTCTCTCTCTCTCTCTCTCTCTCTCTCCCCGTTATGTGGCACTAAGGATTTGAACCACTGAAGTGCCAACCTTTTGATTGACAACCACCATGTCCTGAGCCACCATGTCCCTGTTAGAGTTTAGATAAATTACGTGGTTATTCTCTCTCTCTCTCTCCATTATGTGGCACTAGGGATTCGAACCACTGAAGTGCCAACCTTTCAATCGACAAGCTCACCATCTTAGCCACTAAGCCACCATGTCCCTCTTCTACAATCCTGGTATGCTGTTTAAAATAAACATTTTCTTGGTACAATTCAAATATTCTCATTATATGAATTTCACAATAATAAAATATTCTCACTTTTTTCCATCGATGCAAGTTGAAGATCTTCTAGGCTTTATGAATAATAAACTGTACACCCAGATAGTCTTGAGAGTTTGGCTTTGACAAAAAGAAATTCAGATAATTATCTAAAGACAAGTGTTGACAGACAGATGAAGCTCCAAAGGCACAGCTGATTCATTCTTTTGAAGCATTGCCAAGTAGTAAGCAAGAAATATTGAGAAAATTAGGGAATTTATAACAGACACTGTTAACAACATGTATAGTAGCAGAACATCTGATTTATTTATTTATTTATTTATTTATTTATTTATTTATTTATTTATTTATTTATTTATTTTATTTATTTAATTTATATGCCTCCCTATCTCCAGCCGGACTCAGGGAGGCTCACAACAGTAAAAAACATCTAATGAAAAAATTAAAAAAGAAATTACATCCAAATCTCATAATTTAACAGTTGAAAGTACAATTTAGACTAACAAATTAAAAAATTAAAACCATCCCCAAAAGGTTTGTAATAACAATAATAACCATCTGCACACACCTGTGATACATTTTGGCTTACTGGGGATTTTAAACAGAAGAGCATCCAGAAGGAAGACTATCTGACAATTCTAACAGAAGAAGAGGAATTGAAGCTGAAGTATCAAATTAATGACTATCTGATACAAATTCTGATCCATAACACAATGCTTTTTTTTTTGTTTTAGGCCACAGTTCTACAAAATGGATGCAGTGTTAGAAGAAAATTGTCAATACTTTGGATGTACCAACTGCCACGAACAGTTTAGCAACACTAGAAAACATCCAAGGTCCCTTCCAACTCTCTTATTCTATGGTCTGAACGCAACCAAATAGTGGAGACTTTTACTAGAACTCCTTTTAAATCCTTTAGATCAGAGGTGTGAAACTGGCAGCCCACGGGCTGGATGCATTACATACAGGCCATGCCCACCCCAGCTCCACGAATGGGAAAAAGTCATGAAACATCACGTGACATCAACATGACATTGTGAGTTTGACGCCCATGCTTTAGATTCTAAGATAAGATATGGGAGATTCGTGGAGTTGCATTTCAAGAAAGACGGTGTACCTGTGGCACACCAGCTATTGAAAACATTGTCCACGTCCTTTATTTTTTAATTGCAAACTATATTCTGCAGAAAGAATTTCTTAAATTCTTATTTAAAAAAATAAAAATCTAAACAATACTGGGGCACCTAGGACTGTCTTACTTTTTTGCAGGGAATGAACTTGCAAATCACTAGTAAGACTCCATTCTTTATATCAAAAGCCATTTCAAAAAGCACAGCATCTAGAGAAAATTGGAGTTAACTGTAAGGGCGATGACTTAATTTGAAGATGCCTCTTTTCTTTGAATTCCTTTGTATATTTGTACCATGGCCAGTTGACTAAATCAATAAAGTTTCTATTCTATTATATAAAATAATGCCTGTTATTTAAAAGATTTATACATATTTAAATTCCTACTGATCCGTAACTATCTGTAGTTAGATAGTAGACTATCTTCAGGCTGACAGTCTAAAGAAGTATGACAGAAATGGAAAGAAGAATGATGAGGAAAAGATTCATTAGCTTCTTATCTGCTTTTCCTATAAGAGCAAATTTACATTGAAAGTTTGTGAACTCTCTGAAAATGACATGGTATGTTTTTGAATTCATTAATGGTCACCAGCTCACTGCTACTCATTATAAGCAGATACCTCAAAACGTCTAGTATAACAGCATTTTCCTTCCTTCAAGCAGCCCCATGAGGTAGTTGTGACATTACTGAAGTGTCTCTCCAATCCTTTTCCCATAGAGTAATTACTATATTTGTATTCTTGTTTGTCTAGTAAAATGGCAAAAGACTGCTGGAATGTTTTAATGGTAGATTAAAAGGATTGAATAAATAACATAATTTAATCAAAGGGACCCACAGTGCATGAACCCTCAGGATTGAATCAACCAGGGAGATTTAATGGAAGACAGGTGGTTCCTCAAGTAACCAGGCCCTATGCTATGTAGCAGGGATGAAATCCAGCAGGTTCTGACAGGTTGTGGAGAACCGGTAGTGGAAATTTTGAGTAGTTCAGAGAACCGGCAAATACCACCTCTGGCTGGCCCAGAGTGGGGTGGGAATTGAGATTTTGCAATATCCTTCCCCCAGGAGTGGGGAGGGAATGGGGATTTTGCAGTATCCTTCCCTTGCCACGCCCACCAAGCCACACACCCACAGAACCAGTAGTAAAAAAATTTGGATTTCACCACTGTTATATAGGCTTTTATAGGTAACAATCAGCACCTGGAGTTGCACTTGTAAGCAAAGTGACAACCAGTGCAGCTTGTGAAATAGAGGTTTATGAACATACACATATCTGGTGTAGATAATTTGATGCCATTCCAAAATTTAATTACTCTTATTTGTCTTTTAGGCAATGTTACTCAAAATTAGAGAATTATAGTAGCGTCTCCCTGAGCGCACACACACCTTCTTTATACACACACATTTATGACATCCAATCAATATAATCAAGAAAATGTTATAGGTTGTTTGCAATCTCCCTTAGCATTTGTGCAGGCTCTAGATATCTTGAACATGTGGCCAATTGTGCTGATAGGGGAGGGCATAAACCTGGCATGCTTACTGTTCTACCTTTCCCAAGAGTCATCCAAGCATTACAAGCAAATTGTATTTGCTCAAGTACATTAAAGTCTTGTTCTTTTTTACAATGAGTAAATTAATAGTGTTAGCATTTGGCTGTTAAATTTGTTGAGCTATAAAATACAACATTCTGCTGTACTGCATTTACAAATGTCTCAGTTGCAAACATTCCCCTGTGATGTGTTAAAAGGATAATCCAGAATGGAATAATAATCTGATGTCCAATGAGTAGAGGAGGCTAACAGTCAAAGAGAAAAGTTTTTTTCAACAATTGTTTGATCTGTCTCATAGGAGCAGATACCAGAATGGGGGCTGCTACAGTACTTATAAATATGCATAGCACAATGTGCCCATTTCTCATTAGTTTACTGTAGGCTTTTGACTTGTATGATTAAACTTTTCATTGTTTGCATACACAAATGCATTTTGTTCCCTTAGGATCTTTTAAAATGCTGACTAGCCGTTTATCCATCCTAGAATATCCTAACATGCATGCTAATTTATTACCTTGGTTTTTCTGTATGTCACCCTATAAGAGCTGATTATACAATCTCTTTAGTATATTAATAAATACAACTAAGCTGCTATTGCATATTATTGAATGTGTATTGAATTCTCTTCTGGTGGTTTGGTTAACAAGGAAGAATTAAAACACAGAACATTTCACTGATGAAATAACATTGAGGAATTAGATGAATGATGAATTAGAATTGATCAGATCAAGAGACTTTTATGTATTTATTTTATTGTAGATTGAATACCTTAACTGTGAGAGATATTTTTCTTTTTTTCATTCAATCCAGTAACTAAATATAGTTAGGATGAAAGTTTTGACCTATCAGGCTTTATTTTTTCTAATCAAGTCTATCCTATCCTATCATGTCTTGTCCTGTCTATCTGTCTGTCTGTCTACTATCATCTATCATCTATCATCTCTCTATCATTATACATTTATCTTTAGAAAATTTTGCACTCTTCTCTCATAATGTTGGAAACCATCAAAAGATTGACTCCTAACTGCTCAATTAAGAGCAACACACTAAAATCCTTGATAACAGCGGACTGGAGAATAGTAAGAAACTAAGAAGTCAATGTATCCTATCTATATTTAATACATTGGCATAATAACAGTAATTGGAAATAACATTAGGACAATGTTTATTTATAAAACCTATTGACAAAGTGACAAATCTTTCTTATATGTGTATGAAATTATCTGAAACATTTCTGCCTTTCTGTTTAGCAGAAGGGCTATTAAAGTAATTTACATGATGATTTTTTAAAAGGAAATCCTATTCACAGTTTTTTTTTTAAAATGCAAGAGGGAAGAGGCATTGGAAAGGAAAAAGGGAACAAGCAATAACAGGAATAAGTTTTAACTTTGCAGATGTATTTCAAAAATTTTAACAATGCATTTTGTTTTTTGTGCTGTATTTGTTTCTCTTTTATGTCTTGCACCAAAATAAAAAATCTGTCTATAAAGTCACGTCGTTTCTTAGTTAGACCTTTCACTACACAAGTTTACTGAAAGATGTTCAGGAAATTGCAGGATATTAAGAAAATGATAAACATTAGGGTTTACTCGTAACTTTACAAAACAGGAACACCTTTGTTAAAGCAGAATAAGCTGGAAACCAATAACTATTTTTGTCTGTTCACTGATACATGCTGCAATGTTATTCTTTCATTAATGGAACAGAGATGACATTCATTCTAAGAATTGGAAACCTGCACCTGCACTTGAAAACATAATTGAATAGATCGGATCAATATGCAATTGATCTTGGCCTTCTTTGATCTTACATCCTTACTAGATTACAATGTGGCAGTAAAAACAACAAAGGGCAACATTTCTTGATTAGACTCATTTTAAAATTGTAATTAAGCAACCCACAAGTTCCTTGCAGCCCTATGTGATCAGTGAAGCTGGTTTTGATTTAGTCTTTATCCCTACCCTATAATGTATTTACATATATGACACCTTTCTCGTCAAGAAGCAGGAATGTCTAAGGAGCAGGAGCCTAAGACACGAGTGTCAAACTCGTGGCCCACGGGCCGGATGGCTCATGCACTGGCCACCTCCACCCCCACTTTAGAGAAGGGGAAAAAAGTCATGATACATCACATGACAACAACTTGATGCCGCGAGTTGGACACCCCTGCTCTAAGACCTTCAGGGTCAAAACATTGAGATATGGTTTCTGTAACTTAAGAGGAAGCCTCTATAATAAAACAATTTTTGTTCCTTTTTTTCATTTCCAATATATGTAATAACCTGATCCTGTTTTACACACAACTTGATTCCCATCTGACCCAACTTTTTGCAGTGGTCAGATTTGTTACCAGATTGTTTTTCTCTCACCAGGCGACAACCAATTCTCACACAATCTTTCACATAGTAGCAGTCTATCATTACTTAGTTAATGACCCCTTAATTCAAATGCATATTGTCCTGAACTCACGTGGATTACCATACTATATGGGGAGTAGTAAGCAATACCAGATTTAGATACTGTATGTTTCCATTTCTCTTATTTTGTGCCTTATTTTCTTACTTATTCGCTGCACTTTGCTTAGTATTGGTAATTATTCCAAAGGAAACCGGAAAGGAGGAACTTTTGTAGCATTTTAGTTTGCCTGGTTCATGCCTTATTAAGTGTGCTTTTCAAAAATTAAAGCTGAATATAATAATCAATCTATGTAATTGTTTCATCAATCACAAACTTAAGTGTGACTTTTTACATTCAAACTATGTTCTGTGAAAATGTAAGGTGGTTGGATACAATGACAATTTTAATTCAAGAATGAGATTCAGAGTCAATGTTGAAATTCAAAGTATAATTCAATCAATGCAGGCTTTTATTATTATTACTATTGCCCTGCAGCTGACAAAATGTCATTGTCTTCTTTCCAAAGATTCAAAATCTGTGTTGAGAAACTAAATATTGATTATATAGAAATCAATCAGTTACCATGAAAAGCCAAACTAGTAACAGCTTAAATAATGGTCTGGGTGAATTTATTCTGAAAAATGGACCTTCAGTCTTCCCTTGCTTAACCATTTTAGATCATAAAGTATAGGATTCCTTCTTTTATCATATAGCTCATATAACATTTCTATGCACTCAACTCCATATGTCCCACTGGTGGTCTTAAAAAAAACCCATGAAGCTGTGATGCTAGGCCAACAGAATTTCTGGAGTTCACTGATAAGTTACCTAAATCTGCCTCATGATCTGCTTTGCCTCTTAGAACATCTGAAATGATGTTCCATTACCTGCTATTCTATTTCAATCTCCAAGAGAACAATGCGGGGGGGGGGGAGATACCAACTCTGGTATGGTATGCCAAAGGCCACAATATAAATGTGTGTGTATGTGTGTATGAGAGAGAGGGGGGGGAGAGTTTAATTTTCCTTGAGTTATTATTATCTGTTTTAGCATAATTATTTTATTAACATTATTCATAACATAATAAAAATATTTTATTATTTGAGGATATTTTTATGTGATCCGATTTTTATGAGTTGCAATGGCTGCAGTGTTAGCAAATTCCCCCAGCTTGATGTCATTTGCAAATTGAACTAGTTTCCCTTCTATCCGTCATCTGGATCATTTATGATTGCATGCATAACTTTTTTAGAAATAATGAAATGCAATTTTCCTAGTTTTGGTTTGTACTCCACAGTTTAACTGTATGTACCCACAGTAAGACTTGTGTAATCTTCAAGACTCTCAGATGGTTTTATGATGAGAAACACTTCCACTTATTCTGGTGAACAATTGAAATTCATGACAATTGGCAGCCAAGCCTCTGCATGTAAGGTCAGGCTATTAAAAATGATCAGAAATGTTCTATGCCACTTTTGCTTATGGAGCCAGTTTGAAAATTGCTAATTTAATGAGATTTATTTCCAGGTGCATTAAAGAAATTGTCAGACATGACCTGACTCTTAGAACCCTTTGCGCACCAAGTTCCAAGGGGCCCACTGACCATTAAACAAACTGCTTATTGTCTGTATATTATATTAGATTGATTTTGTTCCCCTTTCAATCCAACCTGTCTTCCTCCTACAGCAATTCAGGGCATTGAAGTAGGGTTAGATTGATTAGGTCATCTAATCTTCCCCCTTCGTCATTGCTAAATTCTTCCTGATAGAATGCAGGCCTGCTGTCTATCAATAACCCACAGCTCAATCTATCAATCAAAGAGAGAAATCAAGTGGAGTTAGCTCTCTTGTTCTCTTTAACTGCGGTGTAAGCAGCTACTGGAGAAAAACCTGGGATTGTAGGAAGACAATTTTGTTGTAGAATAAAAGCCAGTTCAGTGTGGTGCTTAAGTGCCCTGGAATCAGATAGACCCCAGTTTAAAAGCTGTCTGAGTGCTTTCGGCCAAACAACCTTAGACAGGAAAGTTGAAAAATATCCAAGAATTGGGGAGACTCTCTTGTTATAGAACACTTTTCAGATTCTGTCTTTAGAAAATGAATTCTTTAAGACATCTTTCTTCAATCTTTTTCAAGCAGTGTATCTCTCACTGTCTCTCTTTCTCTCTCTCTCTCCTCATCCCATTTGTTCTTTTTTTATAGAAAAAAAAATATCTTAAATTTAAGGTCATCCCTTTTCAGGCAAATGCAGCAAAATACTTTTTAAATAAAAGTGTTTTATTTATTTTCTTTGCTAAAGCATTGAAAATGTTGAATCAATTGTACAAATAGCATGGTTTTTCCAAGGTATTGCTACAGTAAATATGTCAGATAACAAAAAGAATGAATTAATTTCTGCTGTGGATCCATTTGATATTTTCTGGATAAAATGAATAATAAAATTACATTAGACTTAATTATTAAAGTCTGCCACATATTTTTCCATTTTTCTCAAAGCTGTCAAACAAAATGAGTAATGAAATAGACATTGCCCAGGAAATTTTAATATGTTGTATCATTTATGCGCTGTTTAATTCCTTTGTTTTGAATTAGAGGAGTGACTCAACCAGTTGGAAGCTAAAGGTTGCTTAAATGGTAAACGTGTTAAGTATAGTGCCATTTAACTTATCTTTTCCTGGGTTTTTCTTTATTATTTTTTAATTCAGCACAGGGCTAATCTATGAAATTCATGTGAAAATTATGAAATCCTCACTTGTAGTTATAAACTCTAAAAAATAAAAAACCTGTACTGCTACACATTTTATTTATTTGTATGATGTATGATTGTATAGTCAGCCATGTCATACAAGTGACTCTAGGTGCCTCACAAGGATTGTAAACACATACACAGAATCACAAACACATCCACACAAATCTCAGAATATCTAACTTTTGAATCCAAGGATAAACGATAATTCCCAGAGGAAAAACAAAACAAAACAAAAACCAATTATAGTAGCCAATTCCATCTAACTATTTGATCCAAATATTAGCAAACAACCAAATCTTTAATACCTTGCAAAATGCTAACAAAGTGGGGGTCATAAAAATCTAAATCACAAGGCAGGTGCTGACTCTAACAAGATAATATAGTTTGATAAAAGAAACCAAGAGCATCCTCTCCTCTTAAAAAAATCTTGTGAACAGGAACAATGGGAGAAAGGAAGGCCTACAAATAGTCTGACTTTGTGCCATGTAGGACATTATAAATGATAATCTTCAAGATCCAGCATGTTGAATTGCACCAGAAGTCCACTGGGGGCCAGCATAGCTTGCATAGCTACAAAGTTATATGAGCATAATTAGAAACCATAATCTAAAGTCCCTTATTGCTCCATTTTGGACCTGGTTGAGGCTTTCAAGTGCTCTTCAAGGGCAACCTCATGTTTAGTGTCTTAAAAGTAATCCCGACAGGAGAGTAAATGATAAAACTGTGAGCAAGACCAGTCCAGGAATGAGCACAATTGGTGTGCAAGACAAACTAATGCAAAAATTCCCTGGCTGTCTTCAAGCAAGAGCCAAGAGTACAGGATGATCTCCAAATGTGCACCAACTATGACTGGGGAAGCATACCCTAATGCAAAGATAGTAGATCTTCAGAGCTGGGGGCCTTAAAAGCTACACTTATGCAGTTTTTCTAGGGTTGAGCCAAAGCCTGCTTTTTCCCACCCAGACCCTTATAACATTTAGGCACTAGAAAAAGGAATTTGACAACATCACTTGACAACAATGGCCCAGGGTCTTTAGTTTAGTTTAGTTTTATTAGATTTATATACCGCCCTTCTCCTTACGGACTCAGGGCGGTGCACAGCCAAATTAAAAAGCAAATACACAAAAGTTAAAATTTCATAAAAAGAACAAATATAAATAGCCGTAGATTAAAACAAACTAATTTAAAAGATAATAAAAACTCTAAAAGTAATAAAATATTTGACAGGAATCAGGCTAAACCAGCAAGCTGAAAAAGATGTGTTTTTAAAGCCCGCCGGAAAGTTGGGAGGTCAGAAATTGTTCTTAACTCTGGAGGCAGATCGTTCCAGAGGGTAGGAGCTGCCACAGAGAAAGCTCTCCCCCTGGGGGTCGCCAGCCGGCATTGTCTGGCTGACAGCACCCTGAGGAGGCCCTCTCTGTGGGAGCGAACCGGCCGGTGGGAGGCAATTGGTGGCAGAAGGCGGTCCCGTAAGTACCCTGGTCCTAAGCCATGGAGCGCTTTAAAGGTGATTACCAACTCCTTGAAATGCACCCGGTAGTCCACCGGTAGCCAGTGCAGCTCGCGCAGGAGAGGTGTCACATGGGAACGCCCAGTCGCTCCCGTAATCCCCCGCGTGGCCACACTTTGCACCAGTTGGAGCCTCTGGGTGCACCCCAAGGGGAGCCCCATGTAGAGAGCATTACAGTAGTCCAGGCGAGAAGTGACGAGAGCCTGAGTGACCGTGCGTAGGGAGTCCCGATCTAGAAAGGGCCGCAACTGGCGTATCAGGCGAACCTGATAGAAAGCCCCCCTGGCTACAGCTATCGTGTGATCCTCTAAAGACAGCTGTGGGTCCAGGAGGACGCCCAAGTTGCGCACCCTTTCCGTGGGGGCCAATGATTCGCCCCCAATAACCAGTGATGGTGTCAGCTGGCTATATCGGGACGCTGGCAGCCACAGCCACTCGGTCTTGGAGGGGTTGAGTCGAAGCCTGTTTCTCCCCATCCAGACCTGCACGGCTTCAAGGCACTGGGACATCACTTCCACAGCATCGTTGGGGTGGTCTGGGGTGGAAATGTACAGCTGAGTATCATCAGCGTACTGATGGAACTCCACCCCAAAACCACGGATGATCTCACCCAGCGGCTTTACATAAATGTTGAACAGGAGGGGCAAGAGGACCGACCCTTGTGGCACACCACACACCAGGCACCTCGGGGTCGACCGCTGCCCCCCTGTCAACACGGATTACGACCGGTCGGAGAGGTAGGAGGACCCTCCAACCGGCACAACATGATACCATGGTCGATGGTATCAAAAGCCGCTGAGAGGTCTAACAACACCAGGATAGAGGAGTACCCCCTACCCTGGGCCCTCCAGAGATCATCCACCAACGTGACCAATGCCGTTTCGGTGCTGTATCCAGACCTGAAGCCGGACTGGAGCGGGTCTAAATAGACAGCTTCATCCAGGTACCAGGGGAGCTGCCGCGCAACCACACTCTCAACAACCTTCGCTAAAAAGGGAAGGTTGGAGACAGGACGGTAATTAGCCAAAACAGCTGGGTCCAGGGAGGGCTTCTTGAGGAGGGGCCTCACCACCGCCTCCTTCAAGGCGGTCGGTAGGGCACCCTCACTCAAAGAAGCGTTTATAATCTCCTGGAGCCAGCCTCGTGTAATCTCCCGGGAGGCCAGCACCAACCAGGAGGGCATGGGTCCAATAAACATGTGGTTGCGTTCAGTCTTCCCAGAATCCTGTCCACGTTCTCGGGAGCCACAGGATCGAACTCAGCCCAGATAACACTCAAGACCTGCCTCAGTCCCCCCGCCTGAACTAACCCAGTCAACGGCCAGATCTTCCCGAATCTGAGTTATTTTATCATCCAGATATTGAACAAAGTCCTCAGCACGTCCCTGCAAGGGATCCTCCCGTGCTCCCGAATGAAGGAGGGAGCGGGTCACCCTAAACAGGGTGGCTGGGCGATTATCTGATGACGCGATAAGAGCGGCAAAGTAATTAGACTTTGCCGCTTTTATCGCCACTATGTAAGTCTTAATATGAGCTCTTACTAGTGTCAAGTCAGATTCAGAGCGACTGGCCCTCCAACCACTCTCCAGGCGTCTTTTCTGGCGCTTCATCTCCCTCAGCTCCTCGGTGAACCAAGGGGCTAAGTGAGCTCGGCGCCGGGTCAGAGGCCGCAAAGGCACAACGCGGTCCAAGGCCCCACCGGCTGCCCTGTCCCAGGCAGGTCCTCAGCCGAGTCGCGTGTCAGTGTCTCAGGAAATGGCCCAAGCTCCGTCTGGAACCTATCAGGATCCATCAGGTGCCTGGGGCGGAACCACCTAGTCAGTTCCGCCTCCCTGCGGCGAGGTGCAGTGGTCAGAAAGTCAAGTCGAAGGAGCGAGCGGTCAGTCCATGACAAGGGTTCTACACCTATATCCCCAATATTGAGACCACTCAACCACTGCCCAGAGACAAAAACTAGATCCAGGGTGTGTCCACCAATGTGAGTCGGGCCCTGAATTACCTGGGTCAGGTCCATGGCCGTCATGGAAGCCATGAACTCCCGAGCTATCTCAGATGTTTCACCGATAGATGGCAGATTGAAATCCCCCATGACCATAAGCTTGGGGGTACCAATCGCCACATCGGCTACAACATTGAGGAGCTTGGGCAGGGTTGTTGCCATGTGGCAGGGAGCCAGGTGCCATGTGGCAGGGAGCCAGGTACATGTCTAACAAACCCATCCGCCCACCAGGACCCCGCCTCACAAAGATGGACTCACACCCGGCTATCTGAGGTACAGTGGCCTCCCTCAGATCCAGACCTTCCTTAATGGTGACCGCTACTCCCCCACCCCTACCCAGAGCTCTCGGCTGGTGAAATGCAAGGAAACCCGGTGGGCACATCTCCACGAGGGGAACCCCACCCTTGTGGCCTAACCAGGTCTCTGTAATACCAGCCAGGTCCGCAATCCTTTATTGGGTATCATCAACATACTAATGATATAACACCCAATGGCAATGGATGACCTCACCCACTGGTTTCATGTAGATGTTAAACAGGAATAGTGAAAGGGCAGAGCCTTGATGTACCCCTCAAAGCAGGGACCTTAGGTTCAAACCCTCTTCCTCTCCAACACCAATTGGAACGGTCCTGAGAAAAGAGAAGAGCCACAATAACATGGTGTCTCCCACTCCTAGCCCTAGAAGGATGCCATGATCAATGGTATTGAAAACATCTGAGTAATAAGGAGAGCCAGGATGAAAGCATTATTCTTATCCTAAGCCGGCCAGAGAACAACAATAAATCTAATCAGTGCTGTTTCGGTACTATAACTAGGCTTGAATCCTGAGCAAAAATAGACAATCCACATCTTCCAGGGTTCTCTGAAACTATAAGCTAATCAACTAAAGTTTGGAAACTGGATGAAAATTGTCCAGATCCATGGGTGCAGCATTATGTTTTAAGGAGAGGTCAGATAATTACCTCCTTTAAGGTAGATGGAAGTATTTACCACTGTAAAACACCTGCCACCTCCAAGAAGACCTTAACCAACCAGGACCTTAACCATACAGGGACCTAAAATACAGGACGACCTGAACAGCTCAGCATTAACTTTCATACATGTATAAGGAGCCACTCATAACCAATTTCGTTGGCTGAGTTTGCATTTCAGCGCTTTGCAGAATTGGATTGTGTCATTTTTGCCAAAATAATAATAATAATAATAATCAAGGTGGAGTACCTTGTTCTGAGATTCCATACAATAGATACCTGAAAGTGGCTAAAATATATAAAAACATAATTTTGATTTAGTAACACTGGAGTTGCTTTTGAGAAAGCAAATGTTTAAATGGAAGAATTGAAAATTTTAGAGATTGAAAAAAAAATAAATTTGATTAGGCAGAGGTATTATACTGCATTACATTAGTGCAATATGAACATATCCTACATTGGTCACACTTCCTTGTAAATGCTGAAAATCTATTACTAACTCTTGGTTTTTAGAAATCAACTTTAAAAAAAGCAAATATATTCAAATAACCTACGTAAAGTCTAAACGGGGATTTACTTTTCAAGCTTTTAGTATCAAGAATGACTTATTTTGAGAGTAGTGGCAGTGTATGATAAAACAAAGGAAAACATTGCAATTACTAGCATAATTGCAATTATAAGTCAACATTAAAAATGTTTGATGATTGTTTCAGGCTTTTTCCAGCTGAATATATCAAAAAAATGGATTTCAGGTTAAATTAAAAAAATTGGAGTCAAAATATAATGGATTTTATTGATCCTACAATGGGAGATCAATTTATTCATGTTTATTTGGTCTTAATTTATATTCTCCTTTGTAAACAGAAATGTGATACAATATCTGAAACATTCCAGGCAACAGATAATAGCATTTTGTAACCTTCTTCTCCAGTGTAAGAAAAGTAGAACAATGAGTGAATAGATAACATGATGATTTTCAGTGGATAAGCAATTCATTTATAATTTATACTTTGATTTATTTTAAGATTATTTTTATTAAACAGTTATATTTACTTCAGTAAACATTATTCAACTATTGTTCATGCGTGAAGAAATTCAGTGTCCTAAATTTAAGAAACTAAATTATCTGAAACAGAGTTAGTCTTTTTCTTATGTAAGTTGCCTTTTATAAAGGAATATGCTTTTAGAAATTTGATTACAAAAAAATAAATAAATAGTAAAACAATCTGGAAAAAACAGAAAGCCATTTTAAAGAGTATAATGTAGTTGAGTTAGGCTAAGAAACTTCTGATTTTATAGACTGGTTATCCATGTAGATAATCTTAAGGTATTCTGTTTGACAGTCATTTCTGTTAACTATTTTTAAAACTTTTTTTTCTCTTGCACAACTAGAATGGATTGCCATATTTTATGTAATTGTCTATACATAAGCAACTTGTTCAGTTCAAGAGGAACTGGAGCCAGAAATTTATCTTTCCAATGTTGAAGAAATAATCGCTCAGCAATAAGAAGAGCATGGAGATCCATTTCCATTCTGTGTCTGTCAATTTCATTTAATATGGGTGTGGTTATTCATTATTTATTTATTAAATTTATATGGATGCCTAAAAGTATTAAATTTTCTGTAAGTCAAACTATGTATCAAATGAGCTGTGGTGGTGGAGGCTACTTTTGCCAACTGCCAGCAGTTTGATCCTGACTGGCTCAAGGTTGACTCAGACTTCCATTCTTCTGAGGTCAGTAAAATGAGGACCCAGATTGTTGGGGATAATATGCTGGCTCTTTAAACGGCTTAGAGAGTGTTGTAAAACACTATAAAGTAGTACATAAGTCTGAGTGCTACTGTTGCTGTTGTTGTTAGTTGCGAAGTCGTGTCTGACCTATCGCGACCCCATGGACAACATTCCTCCAGGCCTTCCTGTCCTTTACCATCCACTGGAGTCCATTTAAGCTCATGCCTACTGCTTCAGTGACTCCATCCAGCCACCTCATTCTTTGTCATCCCCTTCTTCTTTTGCCCTCAATCTTTCCCAGCATTAGGCTCTTCTCCATGAATCCTTCCTTCTCATTAAGTGGCCAAAGTATTTGAATTTCATCTTCAGGATCTGGTCTTCTAAAGAGTAGTCAGGGTTGATCTCCTCTAGGACTGACCAGTTTGTAGTCTTGTAGTCCAAGGGACTTGCAGAAGTCTTCTCCAGCACCATAGTTCAAAGGCCTCAATTATTTGGCGCTCATGGTTCATGATCCAACTTTCACAGCTATACATTGCAACTGGGAAAACCATAGTCTTGACTATACACACTTTTTTTTGGCAGGGTGATGTCTCTGCTCTTTAGTATGCTGCCTAGATTTGCCATAGCTTTCCTCCCCAGGAGCAAGCATCTTTTAATTTCTTGACTGCAATCCCCATCTGCGGTGATCTTGGAGCCTAGGAAAATAAAATCTGTCACTACTTCCATTTCTTCCCCATCTATTGGCCTGGAATTGAGAGGGCTGGATGCCATGATTTTAGTTTTCTTAATATTGAGTTTCAAGCCAGCTTTTGCACTCTCCTTCTTTACCAGCATCAAGAGGCTCTTTAGTTCCTCTTCACTTTCTGCTATTAGAGTGGTATCATCTGCATATATGAGGTTGTTGATATTTCTCCCGGCAACCTTAATTCCAACTTTTGATTCATCTAGCCCCGCCTTTCTCATGATGTGCTGTGCATATAAGTTAAATAGGCAGTATACAGCCTTGCTGGACTCCTTTCCCAATTTTGAACCAATCAGTGCTTCCATGTCCAGTTCTCACTGTTGCTTCTTGACCCACATATAGGTTTCTCAAGAGACAAATAAGATGGTCTGGTACTCCCCTCTCTTTAAGAACTTGCCACAATTCGTTGTGATCCAGAAAATCAAAGGCTTTAGCATAGACAATGAAGCAGAAGTAGATCTTTTTCTGGAACTTCCTAGCTTTCTCCATGATCCAGCATATGTTGGCAATTTGATCTCTAGGTCCTTTGCCTCTTCGAAATCCTGCCTGTACTTCTGGTAGTTCTCGATCCACATACTACTGGAGTCTAGCTTGTAGGATTTTAAGCATAACCTTACTAGCATGTGAAATGAGTGCAATGGTGCGATAGTTTGAATATTCTTTGGCATTGCCTTTCTTTGGAATTGTAATGTAAACTGACCTTTTCCAATCCTGTGGCCACTGTTGAGTTTTCCAAATTTGAAATTGAGTTAGTACTTTTACTGCCTGAGTGTTGTTGCTAAGTCTTAAATGCCTTCTCAGAACACAGCAGCTTTAAAACATTAGAAAAAAAACATATTTTAACCAATTGTTACTTCATTTCTAAGCATGTGATGATTTACGCATTCATTTTTATACAAATGTGATAGGACCCTATAAATCAGGCATATTTATAAATTGTTTTAGTGATTACTTCTAATGATTTGTTATTACTAAAGGTGAAAACATCACTGGTCCAAGCTGGTTTTTCAGAAAAACAGGTAGTTGTAAATACTGCCAATAGACAAATGATATTTATTTTTTTATCACAGAAAACAATACAAATTCATCATTATCATACAATAATTGAATATAAACCAAATATCCTAGCATTCATCCAAATTTTCTATTATAAGTTTTATTTCATCAATATCAAAGCCTATAATTTCAATGTGGTATGAGAAAAAGAATCAAATCCAATTTGGGGCAGTAGTATGTCACTATTTTTGAATCAATGTAATAGTGATAGATTTAGATTTAATAGATCTAATCTATTTATATTTTGAATTCCAAACAGATCAAATGTTTGCTCTGGACAAACGTTTTAAAAGTAGTCTGGAAGGAGAATTTATACCATGCCTAAATTTTGACACCATCCCAAGGTATGAATATAAGTTGAATTATAAAATTTATGTTTTTATAAGTGTAATTAGATAAAATAACACCAAGAAATCTGTTGGAGGTAATTTCCTTTAGTCTGCTTGCCAAAATTCAGATAGTTTGTATGGCTTTTTCTTTCATATCATTAAATTTATTCAGGCTTCATTTCCTATCTAAACAAAGTTTTAGTAGTGCCCTGAGCCTTATTGGGTTCACAAACCTTCACTTCAGTGCTTTTAATGGATTCATTTTCACATCCTCTACTGTAACTGTGGCACAAACATGTTCCACTCTTTTTAAATGTCACATCCTCATGATGTTTCCCTGTCTTTCATCTCAAGCTTACAGCAGACGCCGCTTAGAACCAGCCTTAGTTCTTCCAGCTTTAAAATAGTTTTTTCTTCATTTTTCTTTTTTGTCCCCAATACAAATTAGATGGTTTTATGCATTACAGCACAGCTCCTATTGGCAACCAAAGGCAGCTCTTTCTTCCTGCTATTCTTTGGAAATTGTCTTTCATAGTCAGGGAAACCAAATTAGGAAATTGTAATAGTATAACTGACATACTTGAGAGACAGGGAGAACAGTCACAGCCAGGGGAATGGTCAGATAAAAGGCAACTTAGTCTGGGGCAGGAATGTAGGAATGTAAGAAGGGCAAGTAGTTCAGAAGGGAGTCCCTAATTTCTTGAATTAAAAAGGGTTAGAGTTAAGGGTTATATATTATATAGTTAAGGGCCTGGGTATTTGCGGGACCGCCTTCTGCCGCTGATAGCCTCCCACTGGCCAGTACGCTCCCACAGAGAGGGACTCCTCAGGGTGCCATCAGCCTGGCAATGTCGGCTGGTGACCCCCAGGGGGAGGGCCTTCTCTGTGGTAGTACCTGCCCTCTGGAACAATTTGCCCCCGGAGATACGCAGGATACCAGATCTCCGGGCCTTTCGCCGTGCCTTAAAATCTCTTTTATTTCATCAAGTTGGGCTGGCGTAAACCCTCCCCCCACAGATTTTTAATTTTTAATTGTTAATGGTTTGTTAGTCGGGATGTTTTAAATTATGGGCCAAAGTGTTTAATTCTTTTATTAATTTTTAAATTTTGTATTGGAATGTTTTTTATTCTTGGCTGTGCACCACCCTGAGTCCAGCAGGAGAAGGGCAGAATACAAATTTAATAAAATAAAAAATAAAATAAATATATGGAGACTCCTGTTCTACAGGAACAGAATCATGAATTTCTTCTTCTTCTTTGCAGCTTATACTTTAGGAAGTTATGCTGGAATTGATTTTGGATACCAGAGATTTTCTTGGTTCACTGGCTTAAAGTATGCTTTTGTACATGCTGTAGAAAGCCATCATCTGCACTTGTGGGAAGCCCTAGGAACATTCTCTCTTGCTTTACTCCACATTCTCCTCTGTGTGGGTTAACATGTCCAGGTCACAGCAGAGAGAAGTGAGAGGAAAGATGTGGGGTGAAAAAGGAGAGAGTAACTGATAAAGAGCAAAATTTTGGGAAAGCAGTTTTTTTTAATGTGTATAGAAAATCTGTTTAAACATACACTTTACAGCCTCCCAATAGTATGGCTTTGCTATAGCAACATAATAAGACTTTATAGGCAAAAGTATGCATTTATAGTGGAGAGACTGGGTCCATAGATTTGTTGAGAACTGCCCATGATTAACAGGATAACAGCAAGCATGCACACATTGTTGATTAAGTAGGGCTGTGTGTGTGTGTGTGTGTGTGTGTGTGTGTGTGTGTGTGTGTGTGTGTGTTTTAGTCAGGCATTAGGAGTATCAAAATATGTCTTCCTCCATATCTACATCTTGTCACAGGCTACTTATGGACACAGATTTGGCTCTGTTTCAAAATAATGCTAGTCATGCTCACAAATAGCCTAATTGACAGAGCAGAAAGGTGGACATCTCCATCTCTGTGACCTGTCATCTGGCCAAGTTTATTTATTTATTTATTGGTTCAATTTATATGCCGCCCTTCTCCGGAGTCTCAGGGTGGCTTACAATGTGTTAAGCAATAGCCTTCATACTTTTGTATATACCTGCTTAGTAGGGCTTTCAGCCCCCCATAAGTGGTGTTCTTTTTTATACAAAGTCAGTTTATTGCCCCCACAATCTGGGTCCTCATTTTACCTACCTCGAAAGGATGGAAGACTGAGTCAACCTTGAGCCTGGTGAGATTTGAACTTGCAGTAATTGCAGGCAGCTGGTGTTACTTAACAGCACTTTAATTTGCTGCGCCACCAAGGCTCTGGTTGAATTTATAAATTAAATAGATTTATATGACCACCCAACTCACACATAATAACTCCATAGCTGAATGCTCCATCCCAGGGACTCACTCAATCTCACCAGACTATGTGGTAAGGAGAATTAGTCCAGGTGGTTTCCCTACTGACAGATGATGTTCAGCGGGAGCAAAAATAAAATAAAAATAAAAATAAAGTCAGGGAAATTCATTTTTCATTTTTTTTAACTCTTTCTGTGCTAAACCGTGAAGACTTGGTTTTGGTCATGACAGCAGCACAATTTATGCAAACATCCTTTTCTGCTGACTCAACAATTAGTGGATATAACTTTCCATTTGCTTTAGGCATCTGCTTACATTTGAGAAGGTATTTTAATAATTAGTCAAGAAAAAGGGAGATTAGAATGCCAGCTTACAAAAGAAACATCTTAGATCAGGGTGTCAAACTCACGTTGTCACAGCGGCATCACGTGACATATTGGGACTTTCCCCCCCTTCGCTAAACTGGGTGAGGGCGGGGCCAGCATGTGACACATCCTGCCACAGGCTGCAAGTTTGACACTCCGTCTTAGATGCTGACCTTTTTTTCATTCTTTGATCAGTCATCTTCTTTCCCTTTTTCTTTTATGATACACACTTTCTGGGTGACATCTTGAAAAAGAAGCATCATGTCACTTGGTATTCCCTACCATCCAAACTTCAGCAAAACTGTGGGGTTTTTTTTAACTAAAAGAAAGTCAGGGCAGAATTGAGGTCTTTTTTTAAGAATAAAAACACTTGCAATGAAGGGTGCATGAGATTCTGAAAACTTGTCCCACAAAAGGAAGTCATTTGGAGATTCAATTTGACCGTATAGTGGAACTAAAATGACAAACTTGTCTCAGTTTGTCTCATGAGATTAGACTAGCAAATTTGGTTAGGTTTCCCCTCTCTTTTCTCTCCTGTCTCTCCCACTAAGACTTTCCTCTTCAGAAAGCGAACTTTAATATAAGCCAGATATTTGGGATCATAAGTCCTAGAATATCTCATTATTGCTTTATGAGACTTATAGCTCAAAGCATCTCCTAAATAAAAATCACTTCCATGAAGAAACGCATTAACATTTCAATCACCCCTTGTCCTCATTTTCCACAAGAGTGCTGGGGGAGCGGGGAGAACTCTGTTTTCTTATTTAAATTAGATAAGTCAATTTATCAGCCTCGGGTTTATCATTAAAGTTTGTTAGTTCAATACCAGTGTGGCTCTCGCCTTCTTTCTCCCTGCTTCATTGAACATGAATTCTCTTCTATAGCATAAGCCAGATGGAACACAAGAGCTAATGATAGTTCTGCATATTAGGAAAGGCAAAAAGGTAGATTAAAGTACATCCGTTCATTCTTTTCAGCATAACAAATTATTCTGTGCAGGGATCCATAACAGAGGCACTTGTTGAATGTTGATGTGATTGTTGCCAGTGCTTTGCCTTTGCTAAGAAATCTTCTGTTTTTATTTCACATCCCTTGGAACTGATGTTGATGATTGTGAATGGCATCTTACAGAAATAAATGTTTCTGTCTTTGTTGTTTTTTGATTAATGGAGATAGGTTCTTCTGTTTAAAAGCACAGTTTTAAAAATTGTTTTCAAGGTGATGTAGCCTGTGCTTTGATTCATTTTTTAATGTTGGTGGCTGCTAGTCGCATTGCAAACTTTTTAAAGATTGAGAGACAGGACATGGGTTTTTTTTTTTTTTGAATTAATAAATAAAAGTCAACATTCAAATATTAGCATTTTATTTACTGCATATTGATTCAAACAAGCTAATTTAGCACTGATTTACACATACACAGTTGGAATACTAAGGCTGCAATCATACATAAATATACCTGGAGTGAATCCTGCTTGATTGATTCTTATTTGTTTGTAGCAAGCACACCAAAGAGAATAAAGTAGGAAGCTCAAGCACCAAATGTTTTCCTTCTCTGTTGGACCTCGTTGCTTGGGGTAAAGTGGGGGAATTTTTGGCTTGCACAGATCTATGATAGCAATAGCCAATATAGTTTGTGTCTTTCAGTTTATCTGTAGATAATCCCTTGGATTTTCTTCCTAGCTATGAATCTGAACAATAGTAGCTTTCGGTCCTGAGCTCATCTGATCACTTCTGTTACAGAAGTGTTATTTTTAAGTTTGATGATACTTCCCTGCATGTTTTTTTTTCCTTGTTCCAGAATCAGATATGGTCTGAAAAGATGAGAGTGGATAGAAAGAAGAAGGGATATCACACAATAACTTGACTCAAAAAGCAAGGACTTTTTGAAGATCCTTTCCTTTGTTGTATTTATATCTTGGATTTTTAACTGAGCGTTCCTGACTGCACTAAGAAATAATTGGCTATAGCAAATAAATAAGGCTATGCATGATAAGTAAAGCAATGAATGAAAGCTTTTGAGCATCTGAACAAATAAACTTGATTAAGAGCCTGTTGGGGAAGCTCCATATGTCAATATAATATTGGTTTAGATTTTAGGTGGAAAAAGCTTTTTGTCTCAAGGACAAATGCATTGCAAGAGTAAGCTGTTTACACTAAAAAAAAAAAAAACCCTTACATTTTTAAAGGGGGGGGGAGTACAAAAAAGCCCAACTACCAATCCTATTTCAAGGCTTAGCTTTTTCCATAAAACCTTTTTTGAGTCATGTTTACACAAGAAATTTCTGCATACTGATAAAACTCAAAAAGATCTATTTAATTTGCTTGAGTAATGCCTATGGTGAAGGCACTATGGTCTTTTCTATCTGTTGGAGTCCTCTCCGTTCATGGCTATAATTTCAAGGACATCACTACTGTTTGGTGTATTCTATGGTGAAACTATACAAAAAGTCACTGGAAGTGATTGGAAAGTGGAACAGAGACCTCTTGGCAAAATAGGATACTCTGGTTTCATAGTGGTTGCTTGTGTTTTGATAATGCATTAAGAGTTTATATCACATATCAACAATCTGCAGCCTAAGACCACATATTGCACTCTGGTGATCTCCCTGTGGCCATGGAATCTTTTTCAACTTTTCCCTTCCTTGTATTTCTGTACTACTTCCCTGTACAGATATACTACTTCCCCATTAGTAATAGTAACAACTCGTAACCAACCATTCAGTGGGACTGTTGCAAGGGAATTAATACTTCCTTCTCAAAGGAAGAATTCTGTCTTTTCATACATATGCATGACTGAAGGTTTGTCTTTGTGTATAGGAGAGGCAACAAGACTAGATGGAAATGTTTGTACATGTGAGACATACTCTATATGATTGTGCATATGTGCATTTCTTGGCTCCATCTATCAAGTTTACTCATCTGTGCAGCCCCAAAATAGTCCTGAAACAATCAATGTAACACACACCTAAAATGATTGTCTATCACTACTTTAAACAATTTGTGTCTGCCACATATTAGGAATTCTTGTTTTTGTAGTACTAGTAATAACAATACTAATAGTAGCAACAACAACACTACTTAAACCCATTAAAGAAGACAAAGTGTGACTGTAATTTGGCCAATATTCTATATTGACTCGAAAAATGCATACTGTTATTCCTATACATAGATTACATACATTTGACACCCAAACACCCAATATTTATCAATAAAAAGTTTGAAATTGTTTTAACCCAGGTTGCATAGACAGATGCAGGCACCAATACAGTTGTTTATTGCATCACTAAACCATAACAGATGGCCCTCCAGGGGTGTTAGTAAACCTCCACACTACCTTTCCCCACAAAACAACCATCCACAGTCAATGTAACCCAGTCCACCAGAACCAAGTCCCCAAAACAGGAAGAAAGTCTAAATACACAAACCAGGTGCAGAGTTTGTAAAATAAGGTTCATAAGCCACAATCCAGAGTCAGAATCTGCAAAACAGAGTAGACAAATCCAAAGGTTGAAACATGGGTCAAAGTCCACGATTCAGTTTTCCAAAATTCAGCTGAGTATGTGTCGAGAGAAACAATTATTCCTGACAGACAAACCTTTCCCAGCACTTGCTTAAATCACCCCAAGCCATGTGTTCCTTGTGAAGATAGGTGGGGCAGCCTCTCAGACCACCTGTGAACTTCTGTCCACTCCACTCTCCATGCCCACAGATCAGGTATGAGAGGCAGCTGCTGTTCCTTGTTAGAGGGATCTGTTGTCTGTCATCACTACTGCCCATCTGCAGCCCATCCTCCTCTGCATTCATGAAAGCAGGCTCTCCCTGCTTGGTAGACTAGTTCCCCCAATGCCATAGGGACCTGGGACAACATCATCCTCAGCCCCTGGACTCTCTGGACATTCCAGGGGAGACAAGCCATCTCCTTCGGATGGTCCCAGTTCTGATTCCTCTGCCTCCTCTGAACCAAGATCCAACAGGACCATGGCAGAAATTCCCTAAAATGAAGAATAGGTTTAATCAAATATGGATACTAGTTATTTACTTATAAAAGTAAAAGTTTCCTGATTGATTGCCCCATCAGCACAAATGGATAAATATATTAAACAAAGATTATTTTTCTGAACTCGGATTAGATATCTATTAACAATTCTGCACTCTTAAAATTCTCTTTTATGTTCTTACATTTTTCCCTTTACTCCTTTGCTTTTTACTACATCTCTGTGCATGAATTACTGTAATTCTGAGTTTCAGTTCTTATTTTATTTTTTAGAGATAATCTAAAAAATAAAAAAAACTTTTTTTTGATTTTGCAAATAAAACATGATAATTTAGACCAAACTATTTATAATTTAGCAACTATTTACAATCTGCTTTATAAAAGCCATCCTCCCCTAATTGTAACAGAAATGTTACAATTTCTGAAATATTCACATATTATTTCACATTGGTATTACTCTCAACTGAACTTAGTCAGCTGGGTGACCTGGCACAATGGCCTATTCTAATTCATGCTGGTGTAATTATTCACAGATTAATTTAGGAAAGGAATAAAATAGAGCTATGGGGGAAGGGGGAATCAGCAGCAGCAGGAAAAAAATAGATAATTCAGCACAATTGCTTTTGTAACAGGGCCAAACATGATTTTGATGATATGCTCTTTTCTTGGTAGTGTGATTGATATTAAGTCTTGTTTATTCTTCTTCATGTCTAGATGCTTTATCTATAAATCCATGATCCTAACATCATGCAATATTATTGACAGAAATGTGATGCAAGACCATCATTAGGAAATTGGAAGAGCATCACTGCAAACTTTGTTTCCCGTTATTCATGATTTTCCTATTATTATATTATTCGTGGATTTTCTATTATCCATGAGGCTGACTGGAGTAGTTACATAGTGAAGATAACAGATAAATTTAATAATAATAGATACTATTTACCAAGTTAAATAGGTGGGCATAGAATGTTGCAACTACATCAGATGGTTGAACAAGAAAATAGGCATTGGAAGAATATCTGATGGATAGTGAAGAAGATGCACTGAAGCTAGTATACCAGGAATACCAGTATACCAGTATACTTACTGAGTACTAGAGAGGCCAAAATGGCCTACAAGGAACACTAAATGAGGGACAGAAAAAAGGTACAGGAAGACAAAGCATTACATGGCTAGTAAACTTTAAAAAGTAGCAGGAAAAACAGATAAGGAAAACAGGCAATGGCTAACAGCAGGAAAGTGGAAAAAGAGTCAGAGGGGCTAATTCTGGAGATACAAGACCAAGCCTTAAGAGCAAATGCATACAAAGCCAAAATTGAGAAGACGGCAACAGATAGCAAAGAAGCTCTGCAAAGCTTTGCAGAGCTTTGCAGAGCTCTGCAAAGAAGCTGGAAGAAACAGTTAGAAGTCTAACAGTTGCCTAGTTAGCTGCTGCAAGAACATTGCACAGGCTGACTACAAACAACAATATGACATAGTAGCAACGATGGTGCATTGTAAGATCTGCAAGAAATACTATTTACGTGCAAGCAAGAACTGGTGGGACCATAGAATAGAGAAAGTAATAGAAAATGAAGAAGCCAAAATGCTCTGGGACTTTAGAATTCAAACAGTTAGGCATCTGCTGGATAACATGCCAGACTTAACAATTGTCAATAAGAAAGACAAAAAAGCATGATTGATGAATGTTGTAGTAGTCGGAGACAACAGAATATGAAAAAAAAAAAAAACCTGAAAAAGATAACAAAATACAAAGACCTGCAAATAGATGTAGCAAAGGAAAGCAAAGGTAATAGTAGCAGAAAGCAATAGTAATAAGTGTTTTGGGTGCAATCCTTGGGTGCAATCCCAAAACAACTGGAGCACCACTTGAACACCATCAGCATTGACAAATTCACCATCAGTCAGTTGCAAAAGGCACCTTTACTCAGAACAGCTTACATCTGCCTATCCCAGGTCCTTGAGAAGGATTTGATAGGTGGATGAAAGTGCCAAATCCAGTCTGAACATCTGGCTAACTGTGCAATGGACCATAATGATGCTCTCTTCTCTGAAATGCATTAAGAAAAAGCATGCCAGAGAAAAAGGAGAAAGAAAGGAGGATAAAAAAGAAGACACACTGTACTATGGTACTGGCTGACCCAATGCAGAATATGGCCCATGTTCAGTTAAAGGTAAACATGAACCTATAACAAATGTAGACTTAGTACTCTCTTATACTTTAAACCAGTGCTGTCAAACTCCCAGCCCATGGGCTGAATACGTCATGTGTTGGTCACACCCATGCCCAGTTTAGCGAAGAGGTGAAAAGTCCCAATACCTCATGTGATGAGGATGTGATGACGTGAGTTTGATACCCCTGCTTTAGACGGTAATACTAGAGCTAGTGGGATACAATGTCAAAGAGGAATATTGTACTACTACTCTGAAGATTTTGATGCATTACATTTCCCAGCATCCCTCACCATTGCCAATGCTGGTAGGCGACTCTCGAAAGTTACAATTCAGCAGCATTGGGAAGCTGCTAAATTATGCACCCACTACCATCAATTGATGGTGCTTATATATTAAACATATTTTGAGTTAGGATATTCAGAATGAGTACATGAATACATGAACATTCTTATTAGTAATACTGTTTTGCTGCCTGCAGCCATGTTATTCTTCTGATTTTTTTGATATCTCTATTGTTAAGATTTTGGAACAGCATGGATTAGCATTGCAGGTTTTTTTTTCATTTTGTGTCTTGGCATGTAAGTTTATTTTGTCAGCAGCAGCATATTTATAACAGATAGCAGAAAGAAATATTTCTTTTTTCCAAGTTCATCTGTAGAAAAACATTACAGAATTATTGACTTTTAAACTGTATGGGTTTCTGCAGAACAGATTGCCAGCGGTGCTATTCAGCAGGTTCTGACAGGTTCTGGAGAATCAGTATCATAAATTTTGAGTAGTTCAGAGAACCAGCAAATACAACCTCTGGCTGGCCCCAGTGTGGGTTGAGAATGGAGATTTTGCAGTATTCTTCCCCTGCCACACCTACCAAGTCACGCCCACCAAGCCATGCCCACAGAACCTGTAGTAAAAAAATTTGAATTCCACCACTACAGATTGCTTCTATGTGATCAGAAACCATGCATACTGTCTATTCAGGAGTTACATGTTAGCAAAAAAAATCACACAATCAGCAATACTCTCAACAAAACAGGAAATATATGAAAAAGGAATAAGAAATGCAGCTTTTGTTTTTATAGCAGATTATGGGCACATTAAGAAGTTGGCATATATACTTAAAATGAAGATACTATTGAATTTGGAATTCGGAACTATATATACCTTTGATAAATATTGATCTAATCAGTGGCATTCACAGCAAACCACAATGATGCTAGAATGATGCTACATGTCTTGTATTGGCACCGCACCATCTAACTGGCAACTTAAGTTTCATTATCCTGCTTTACCTTCCTCCATAGATATGTTTGGATATAGATACTTTGGATATGTTTAAAATGTACAGGCAAGGGAGAGAATGCAGAACATACCTGAATGGTCACCGTCAATGTGTTCAGTAGGTTTTATACTACTAAAACCATTGTATCTGATTGTTTATATCCTTCGGTTGGGCAAAAATTGAAAGTATGGGGCTGTGAAGGTGAACCTATGGCATGTGTGCCAGATGTGGCATGCAGAGCTTTCTCTCCATCACCAGCTGCTCTTCTGGTTTCCAGTGTGCACATGTGGGCCGGCCAGCTGGTCTTTGTGGGCACTGGAGCGCTGGAAAGCAGCTTGAAAATGGTCTGAAAAACGGCCTGAAAATGACCCCAAATGGCCAAAAAACAGGCATTTTCGGGTTTCCGGCATTCCGGTGCACATGCATGCATGCACATACATTTCCATTTGGACATTCAGTGATGAAAAGGTTTACTGTCATTGGTATAGGGTAACCATTATTATAGTACACAACAGTACACAAATGTGTACTGTTTTTATTTGGCTGTCCACCGCCCTGAGTCCGCAAGGAGAAGGGCGGTATACAAATCTAAACAAACAAATAAATAAATAAACTAAGAAACATCCATCTTCCAATGGGCTAACTCACAGAATGCTGGGACCAATGACACCCATGGGAATGACATTTGAAAAAGTGTGAGACTGCTTCAGTGCTACTATGTTTTCCAAATACACTTCCCATAGGTTTCATAGTGCAAGGGAAGATGGGTATGTCTCTGCCCTCTTTCCAGCCTTCCTCTTGCCCCTGTGCCAAATCAGCTTGCCCCTTTGCCAATTCCTGTTGGGTGGGGGGAGCCATTAGCTGCTTTGGAAATGTGCCCAAAATTTGAGATCTCTTAATAGTGACAGCTGATTTCTCTTAACTTCTCTTACCCTTGTTCTGAGTTTGGAAGACCTGAAGTTTTCTTTTCTTTTCTTTTCTTTTCTTTTCTTTTCTTTTCTTTTCTTTTCTTTTCTTTTTTCTTTTCCTTTTTCTCTTCTCTTCTCTTCTCTTCTCTTCTCTTCTCTTCTCTTCTCTTCTCTTCTCTTCTCTTCTCTTCTCTTCTCTCCTCTCCTCTCCTCTCCTCTCCTCTCCTCTCCTCTCCTCTCCTCCTTTCCTTTCCTTTCCTTTCCTTTCCTTTCCTTTCCTTTCCTTTCCTTTCCTTTCCTTTCTTTTGACTGCTCAGAACCTTTTCTTTTTCCTTTTGGTGCTTGGAAATTTAGGCCGTAGTTGCATGAGACTCCCCGTAGGCTAGATTAGGTTCATAAACTGTTATATGTACATATTTTGTACTATATGTT
Source organism: Masticophis lateralis (assembly GCA_030761175.1). Classification (NCBI taxonomy): domain Eukaryota; kingdom Metazoa; phylum Chordata; class Lepidosauria; order Squamata; family Colubridae; genus Masticophis; species Masticophis lateralis. Next base: position 71,624,383 of record JAUDYJ010000006.1, read on the forward strand.
CTTTTATTGCAGCTATACACTGCCCTGAGTCCTTCGGGAGAAGGGTGGTATAAAAATTAATTAATTAAATAAATAATAAATAAATAAATAAATAAATAAATAAATAAATAAATAATAGTTATAAGGAGAAGCTTACTGAATACTTAGATCAGTATTTGAAAACAAAGCTGAGAGATGAACCGCAAACAGGTAGATAAGCCAGCTCCTTTGTTTCCTGTGCCTAAAGGCCATTGGAACTAATTTTCTTCTGAACATAAACTTTGCATATTTTATACTGGTTTAAGAAAAGAAACATTTCATTTTTAATGTATTAGGAGACATAGCATGAAGCAAAGCCAAGAAATTTCCTTTGTGTGCTTAATGATATATTAATATTTTAAAAAATATATATTTATTTGTTTGCAAAAATTAAAATGACCACTAGATGACGCAAAAGAGATGCAGAAAGAGCTCATACTTTCCTGCCATCTAAAGTTTATTCAGAACTTTACAGTCCAGATTTGGGAGCCCTATTAAATAAATGCTAAGCTGCTTGTACCTTCATGCTGCACTTATACATTTTTTATGCCTCTTTAGCTTCTTGATTTATGTCCACACCCTTCTTTCCCTTGATGGAAGTGATACTTACTCATGTGAGCCAAGGTGATAAACTACAGGCCTTGCTCTGCCAAATCTAATGTCCTGCTGCTTATGATGCACAGATGTTGTTTTCTTTCAGAAGGCAAAATAAGGGTTTTAAAGTGGCCTTCCCTTTTATTCTTGCACTGAGGGACCTAGAGGAAAATGGCAATAATCCAGATGAACAAATAACACACTATACTGGCTCTTCAGTAAATGATAAATCATTCCTAATGACTGCTTTGTCAACAAAGGCAATCAGCTGATGGCAGGGTGGTGAGATTTTTCTGAAGGTGTCATGGATTCCAGGCACGGAATAAAAAATATGACTTGGATGGTTTTAATGTCCTTGCATATGCTACATTTCTACGCATAAAGCTTCAAATATGGAGTTTCTTCACCTGTAGCCCAAGTGGCTCTGCTTAGTGAATTGTATCCTATTATTGTTAAGATGATCTGATTTTGGAATTCTGATTTTAACCATGCCATTGAGGCCAGTACTTGAAACTAGTTCCTAGTGTTTGTTTTAACTCAGGAAGAAAGAAAGACAAGCGAGAAAGGCTAATACAGAGAATGAAAGGAATACTCAACATAACTGCTTTCCAAAACTAAAATTTATTCTGCTTTCTCTGGTGGGGAAGAGTAGATGAAGGATATTGGAGTTATAACTAGCCTTTACATATATCTGTCTCTGGGATGTCTGTGGATTCACAGGATTTGATACAAGACATAGTGTAAAATGACACTTGTGATCAGCATTTACTTTTGGCTTTCACAACCTTCCTTTGGAAAAGTGTTTTACAATTAGATTGGACCGTGATCCATTCTTTGGTCTCTTTTCTGGATGCTGTCTTGCTTGATAACCACAGTGGTTTTTTTTATATAGTAAAATATTTATAAATTACAGACCTGGCTTGGCATACATATACAGATATTTATTTCTAAATATCCTACCCTAGGATATTTAAGAGTTACGTATGTGGTCTGGATTCTCTCTTTCAGATTGAGAATGGCTTTCTCTCTAGAAGCAGTAGAAGCTGGTCTTCGCTGTCCTCTCTTTAGCTTTCCCTAGAAGAATTCTGCAAAGACTAGAAAAAATCCCATTGTGCCTTCTCCTCTTTGGATCTTAGCCATTGCCACTTAAGGACATTTCAGGCTCTCCTCAAATCAATAAGAATTTTTTTTAAAAAATTTGATTTATATGCCGCCCTTCTCCGGAGACTAAGGGTAGCTTACAATACGTTAAGCAATAGCCTTCATTCTTTTGTATATTTATACAAAGTCAGCTTATTGCTCACACAAACTGGGTCCCCAATATATCTACCTTAGAAAGGATGGAAGGCTGAGTCAACCTTGAGCCTGGTGAGATTCGAACTTACAGTAATTGCAGACAGGTGGTGTTAATCGCAATGCTTTTTAGAGCTACCAGGCTCTTCCCAATAAGAATTTATTTTACCTATCTCAGTCCATCTCAGGTTCCAACCCAACATTAATCTTTATTAAAATCAACAACAAATCTTCAGCACCCAAGCTGCCTAAATCCATCTTGAGTTACCACTCATTTTCCTTATCCATCAGACTTTTTTTAAATTTCCCCCTTCCTTGTCATCTTTTTTTTTTAATCTTATCTTTTACTATGGGAAATATTCATATGGAGAGCTATGTTATCTCCCCTGCTTTGTCACTTACAAAAGAACAGACTGTTTGGGTGTTTGCATGGATATGTGACAGACTTGGAGGAAGACATGGGGTCCTGTGGGATGTCACATCAAGGGGGACAACAGGACCCCAGAGAACCAGAGAATATGTGCATTAATTGAAGATGAAGGGGAAATAAAAATATTTTGTTTCTCTGGCGCATGAATAATACCTACATTTAGAAATTGTTGATCTGGATTTTAATGGAGCACTAATGTATTTATCCAGTGCGCAGAAACAAAACAACATTTTGTTCAGGGGTGAAATCTAGCAGGTTCTGACAGGTTCTGGAGAACTGGTAGCGAAAATTTTGAGCAATTCGGAGAATGGGCAAATACCACCTCTGGCTGGCCCCAGAGTGAGAAGGGAATGCTGATTTTGTAGTAACCTTCCCCTGGAGTGAGGTGGGAATGGAGATTTTGCAGTATCCTTCCCCTGGAGTGGGGTGGGAATGGAAATTTTGCAGTATTCTTCCTCTGCTGTGCCCACCAAGCCACACCATGCCCACCAAACCATGCCCACAGAACCGGTAGTAAAAATAAATTGGATTTCACCACTGATTTTATTATTATACCTATAGAAAGTAATATGACTTTGATTGAGAGTATAAAAAAAAGAAAGAAAAGAAAAATCAAGTGTTGTTTAAAATATATTTGGTTTTAGAGATGGGAAACTTGAAAGAAAAGACATTATGGTGACCTTCCAGTATAGTGCAGTACTAATATCTGCTCTCCATTTGTTGTGCTTTTATCTATGGCTGTCTTTGCTTTATTTTATTTTTTGAAGGTTTATCTTCAACCAGTTTCAACAGATGGCAATAACTGGCTGGCTTTGCCTGGGCACAAAAGGTAAAGAAGGTTAATTCTGGTTGTGGTGGAAAGTTCACCAATTAAATATCAACACAATATTATTTTATTTCCCAAAGCTAGCACGTTATAGTGAGTCCCTGGTCTCTTAGATCCAGACAAGCCAAGAGCAAAGCTTTTGTTACATAGAAGGTTGATCAATATCTTTTTGAACAGCTGCTATTATTCATTAATAGGACAGCTTAGAGAAAAAATTGTTATACAACTGATTGGAAAGCAAGATAATCAAAAGCAAGGACTATAACATATTCTCCTTAGTATTTATAATGTATTAGTTTTATTTTATGCAAAATTGGAAAAAACAATTATACTGTGCAAAACTTTTGGTGAAAATTAAGGCTTTTAAAAAAAAACATTTTTATTAAAAGTTTTATAAAGGGCATAAAAACTAGCACACTCTAATAAAAACAAGAAAAAACTATGGAAAAGGTAAAAAGAAATAGAATGAAGAATCTTCTAATTTCCTATGCGGAGATAAGTAAAATGATCTCACATATATATGATATTTTCCTCTTTGGCATTGCCCTTTTATTGAGTCTTTTTTATAGACTTAAAATGTTGTGCAATTATTATTTAGCAGATACTGCCCAGTTTCTAAAGAAAGTGAATTTCTCTGGATTTAACTAGTCAAATGAATTCTAAGTGAACACAGGGAAGAAAGGAAATGTACTAATTCTTCTTTCTTCTTAGACTCATTATTGCCCACTAGAAAGCTGCTACAGAAAGTTAGATTTTCTAGAGAAAAGTGCAAGAGAAAAGGAAAGTCACTTTCCACATAATTGGGTCTATTGGTCACATATTCTTTTTTTTTTTATTGAAAAAGTTTTACAATAAAAAAATTTTTCCCCCTTTTTTCACCCCTGCCCCCACCCCCCCTCCCATCCCCTCCAACCTCCCCCCAACCCCAACCCCTCCCTCCCCATCCCACCCCTGACTTCCGCTGCATATTTCTTAAAAAGAAAAACAACAACGAAAAATTTTTAACAGCCAGAAAAACAAATACTATTATATACTCAATTCTATTCTGATCTAAGTTGAGAGGAAGAGAAAAGAGAGAAAGAAAAGAATTAAAAAAAAAAAAAAATAAAAGATAAAAGAAAAAAATAAAATAAAATGAAATAATACAAAGAGAAACCTATAAACATGAATATCTGTCTAAAATTAACAATATTATAATAAAAGAAGGCACCAAAAAAGAATAGCCATTATAATATTTAAGCCAATTTAGAAACAAAAAGAAGAAAAAAATAAAATAAAATAAGAAAAACATTACTAACATTACTAATCCTATACCATACTCGATCACTCCAAAATTCTATACCTTACTTATTCATATTAGATAATGCCAGCTAGTTTAATCCGAACTACTCCCCCTGATTCAAAAACACTAAAATCCCCCCTTCAGGGAAAAAACATGCAATATAATATAATCATACATATATTATTATAATTTTCCATAACTCGAGTTACAGTCTTCTCTTCTTCCTGATTGAAGTTAATTCTTCTTTCTTCACCTATATCCAATTGCGATACTCTTCATCTTCTGTCTGCCCCCATCAGTAAAACAAAACGTTCCATATAAACCCCCCGTGTGACTTTATATGAATAACATCCAACCAAGAAGATGTTCACTCCTGTAGGTAGAATCATTCAGGCTAACGTATTCTATTTCAGCAAAAAAGAAAAACCCCAATGCAGCTCCACCAAGCCTTAACAAAAGAATAAGAAAAAAAGGGAAATAGAAATCCTTGAGACTGCATCCAAATGTTCTTGTAAAAACTGTTTCAAATCCTGCCACCCTTTGTTATCCACTCTTGGTTGTAAGACGTTTTCATTTCCATTCTTTCCTCTTAGATAATAATTTCCAAAAAAAACCATGATAGGGTAATCACAAGACACTGCTACTATATAAATAACGTCCAACCACGAAGATATTCACTCCTCCAGGTAGAAACATTCAAACTAACGTATTCTATTACAACATAAAAAAAAAAAAAAACCCAATGCAGCTCCACCAAACCTTAATGACAAAAAAATCAAAAAGAAAAAAAAAGTCCTAGCAGCTGCATTCCCAGATGTTCTTATAACAACTATTTCAAATCCTGCCACCCGTTATTATTCACTCCTTCTGGTTGTGAGATATTTTCATTTCCATTCCTTCCTCTTAGATTGTAAGTTCCAAAAAAAACTATAATAAAATAATCACAGAACGCTGCTAGTTCCAAAAGAAAAACTATAATCGGATAATCACAGAACGCTGCTACCATTGCAGCCCTCTGTTAAACTTGCTCAAGATGTTAAATCCAATTCAGAATAAAAAAAAGAAACTCCAAGTCAGGATGAAGACTTTATAATCCATAAATCCAAATCCATATAAACTTTAGGAATTTTATAACCGGTATCCAAGATTGTCCAAGCTTTCTGATAACAACTGCATCTGATGAAGGACTTTAAGACACTCATTAGTTAACTCTCGAATTTCCTCGTTGGAATCTGGTTCCTGCTGTTCGATATCACCATCCTTTTCTTGCGGAGCGTTGGACCTCTGCTGCTGATCATCTTGAATAATAGTATTTCTTGAATCTTGCTCCAGCAGTTCAAGGTCCAGTGCTCCTAGATTAGGTTCACTGATGTAGTTTATTTTCCCATCTGAGAAGTCCATAGTAAGATCCTCCAAGAAACCAGATTGCGCTCCTTGTTCTTTTAACATTCTTTGATTCATTCTTTGAGTCTCATCCTTCTGTTTACCTTTTACAAGCTCTCTTTCTTGTTTCTTATTCTTAAGGTCCTTCGAAGCTCCCTTAAAAATATTTTTATAAAAATGTTCCGCTTTTTCAATAGTATTCAAGCAATATCTCACTCCGTGATATCTAAAAATTATACCGGCTGGTAAGTCCCATCTAAATGGGATATTACTTTTCTTCAATTCTTTAGTTAAGAAAGCAAATTCTTTCCTTTTCTTTAAAACCTTCGATGGTAATTCTTTAAAAATATTAATTTGTTCACCTTCTACTTGCACTCTGGCAGAGTAGGACCTTTGTAAGATGTCATCTCTCAACCTTTTATCAGTAAAGTAGACAACAACATCTCTGGATAAGTTCCTTTGTTTGGCTACTCGTGAGTTGACTCTGTAAGCTTTCTCTATACAACCAAGAATTATCTCATCCTCAAGCTCTAGTAGTTCAGCAAGAACCTTTGCAATAGTTGCTTTTAAATCTCTCTGGTTTTCTTTAATACCTCTTACTCTGATAGCAGAGGCCATAGTTTTAATTTGAAGCATGATAATATCATTCTGTGTAGTCTGATTACTAATCTCAGCTTTCACAAACCTTTCTTGTATTTCTTGAATCTGGGAGCCAATTTCACTGCTAATTTCAGTTACTTTCTCCTCCATTTCCATCACCACATTTGAAAGGTCTGAAATTACTTTAACAATAGTTTGACTTAATTGGTCATGCTTTCCAGCAATCAAGTCCACAAGATTCTTCTGTGAGTTTTTGATTTTGTCAACTACACTCAATAAAGGAGTTGTTATAAGTTCTTTTAAGTCCCCTTCTGCCAATCCAGACAATTGCTTCATCTCAGCTTTATTCTTTAACTGGCTCAAGGGGGAGCCCCCCCTTCCTTTAGTCATCTTTATTTTACTTTAAATGGCTTTAGTATACTACTTCACTTTGCCATACTTTACTTTAAAAAAGATATCCAAGAAAAAAGGGAAGAGAGAAAAAAAAAAAATTCTGTTTACTTTAAGTGACTCTCCCATAGGAAGGCATTCATTTCAAAGCTTCCGTTTTCAATCACTCTGGCATTCTTTCAATTAAGACCAGTCGCCATTTTAAAAAAAAAACTTTCTTAGGAACTTTCACTTCTCTTCCTCTCCTTCCCCCCTCCTCTCGTTACTCTTCCAAAAAATCAATAAAAAAATCAGTTTTAAAAATCCATACTTGCTTCATCTTTGCTTCTTTCTTTTCTTTTCTTTTGCTTCTTTCTTATTCAGCTTACTCCATAGACGCTGTGGTGTTGCTTCCAGCGTCTGGCTCCGCTAATTGCTTAGCGGAGGACAGTCCCGTCGCGGAGCTTCTCTGGAGGTATGGAGGGGGCCATCCTTCTGAGCCCTCCCCAGGACAAACGAAACGATCCTGGGGCGACTCAGGGGGCCCTGCCTCACCCCCAGGAGCTCTGCCTGCTCCTCCCGCTGAGGAGCAGGTTGTTCGAGCCGCCTGCCAGCTGTGAGGCGGCTCTAACGCGGCGGGATGCCGGCGGGCATGGAAGAGCCCGCCGCCGACGAGGAAGGCGCCACCGGAAGTCCCCTATTGGTCACATATTCTTCTTTAAATGGAAGGAACTTTCCACTTTGGATCCAATATTCTGTGAATTAATGGGGTACATATATTTATCAGCATTTTATTTAGAATCTCACAGTTCTTATACAACTGTTTAGTCAAAGGATTGCAATTCAAGGAAGATTCCCCCTTTAATATAAAGTTGTCATGCAGGGAACATATATAAATATGCTGACAAATAAATTCTGCCTCATGCATTTGAATGCCATTAGTATTTAGAGAAATGTAAAGAAGTAGCATGAAGCTCTCAAGTTATTCTACATAGAAAACACCTTGCTCATCTTATCTTGACAAGCCAGATCAGTTCTTTGCAGAATATTAAAGCATGAATCCAGGAAGGAACTTATAAAAACATAGATTGCTGTTCGTTTTTCTGTAATTATTGAATATTTAATAGAATAATTAATCTTTGAAGCTAAACTTTCTTGCAATGCCTGTAAAATATAAATTATCTCCATAGATCATAGAACTACATTATAATTAGTTTCATTTATCTGTAAGTTCACTAAACTACTATAACAGTTAACAAAATGTTCAACAATTACTTTCTCTGCTTCTATATGTACATTAGCTTATGACTTAATTGTAAATTGCCAAGACTTTGGTGATATTTTTCCTTATCATGGATTATGGATTATGGTTATCCCAAGGGGCAATCTGACTATGGTCATTTAGCTACTCAATTTATCTCAATTATTTAAGCACCTTTGGCCTTCCTTGGGTTGACAAATCATGGACCTATGGCAGACTCCAGCCTTAACTGCATCCTTTTATTTTTTCCCCCAACCTGCCAGCTCTGATATATCAGATACTGCCCACTCCCCAAAGAAAGATAAACTGCAGCACTGTCTGGAGGGAGGGATTAAAAAGTTAAGGTGGTTGATTGCAGTAGTGCAATTCAAACTTACTCCTTTTGAATATTCATCAATGTCCCCTCATGCATACAAGGGTGGAACTTTAATTGCAGGGTACTGCAACTGCAATTTTGAATTTGTGGCCCCCTGTTGTTGATGCCATTGATAAATTGAGCTTTGATGATACACATCCTGAGCACTGGTGGGCTGCAACTGGTTTAACAACCAGTTCTGTGAGCACACCCTTTGCACGTGAGTGAGCCTAAGCACTTGCGTGCAGCATTCAAAATACAGGAATTTGAAGCTCAGCTGCTTACCTTCTAAGACAGCCCTGGTAAGTAGAACAGTGGAGGCACAGAAATCAGCTGTGCTGTGTGAATCAGCTGAACCAGAAAGAAGGAAATATAGGACAGGATAGGATGGGTCAGCGGGCTAGCTGATCATCGGAACTACTGGTTCACCCGAACCAGTCTGAAACAGCGGCATCCCACCACTGATCCTGAGTGCCAGAAAGCAACTTCACCAGTTTTCCTTTTGAGAATGACCAATATTTCCCCAACCTAAAGTAACTATTTTCTTTGAATTGAATATTGGCCAAGTGTGATTGGACACACAAGGAATTTGTCTCTGGCGTATAAGTTCTCATCAATTTGCACAAGGACCCCAAAAGGGTTATTTATTAGGGTTTTGTGATTCAGTCAACATCTAATTTGAATCATTATTTTGATTTAAAATTCAATATTTCAGATTGATTTGAAAAACTAATTCAGTTTGGTTTGGAGATCTGAAATCAAATTGTCAAATGTTTTACTTTGATTTAAAATGAAAATTCAGATTACCTAAAAATAAAACAACCCCCCCCCCCAATTCCTCCAGATGTGCAGAAGCAGTTTAAGTATTTGAAGTTATTTTAAAACATTGATTTCAACACAAATGTTTGGTTTCACTTTCCAAAGTGAACGAGATTTTTACTGTTCTTCGGATATTTGATCAGTTTGTTCTTCAATTGAATTTCTGGATTGGAGTTTTACACACAGCCTACAATTTGCTAAGAATCTTTATGTGCAAAGTAAGACAACATCCATTTTTCTTTAATTCAGGACCATAGCTGCTGAGGGTTATCATTTAGCACAAAGCAGGGGCCATCTTTTACTTCCAATGTTAATTTAAATGTAAGTGATACTTATCTTGAACTCATTTCTGTCAGAATTTTAATTCTCTTCTCAGTTTAAAAAAAATAAACCTAAACTGGACTGCATTTTTATTCACACTAATTTCAGAAATACTGCTTTACACTTATTTCTAATTTATAAAGACTTTGGAAGGATAAGAAGGGGTCTGCTAAGGTTATCTGAATGTATTCCTGTAAACCTGAGAATTGTTTGATTTTATTGCTTCTACTAATGCATTCAGTGTGGATATTATTGTTGATAAATGTTTGAAAGGTATTTTATTTACCATTATTGTGATGGATGTTGAAAAGAAAAGTGCTGAATAAGTGGAGCATGCCATCATGTGGTAATATTGTTTTTCCCCTTATATTGCTTTGTGGATATTAAATATGAGCTGAAAACTCTCACCATCACTTCAATACATTGTCAAAAATGAGTCTTTACTTTCAGGAATCATTCAACAGTTTAATCGAGTTTAACTCTATTTTGAGTATTATGCTAAGTCGATTGTCCGCATGACATTAACTTGATTCTACACCATTCCGGCCCTATATTGCATGTCTTTTTCTGTCTTGATCTACAAGAAGCCTGTGTAGCGTAGGGGGCTAATGCCTCCTACTAAAGGCAGCAATTAATACCAGCTGCCTGTAATTTCTGTGAGTTCAATCCTAGCCAGGCTCAATAAATAAATAAATAAATAAATAAATAAATCTTAAATTAATGGAAAGATGATTTAATGATCTCATTAGCTATGGTGTAGTTTATTTGGTTTTGGCTTAAAAGTTTGTTCAGTGTGTTTTTCAGTTTAGTTCAGTGTATGAACCCAGCTATTCATCTTTTATTTTGAGACAAAGCAAACTACATTTTGGAACATTGTATAAATTTGCTCACTGTTTCATGTTAGATACTGCATTGCATTTCTTTAACATGTAAGTACATGCATAATTGAAAACCTACCAATGCAGTTATCCAAATCAATTTATGCCTTGTGTAATTAAAACTCTGACTGGTTTTCTCAAGCTTCTCCCCTTCCCTGGACTAAAGAATCTTTTCTGTAACAATCCTCTTGCTCAGGGGTGAAATGCTCCCAGTTCGAACCTGATTGCCTGATCCGGTAGCGATGGAGGTGGGTGGTTCAGAGAAATCCTCACCCCCCCATGCCCAGCTGAGCCGCACAATCATCAGAGGCTTTTTTTTTTTACTTTTAAAAGCATTTTTTCTACAACTATGGCCCAAACAATGCTTTTAAAAGTTAAAAAAAAAGCCTCTGATGATCGCGTGGCTCATCAAAGGCATTTAAAAGAAAAAAAACCTTTTTTTTTTTAAATGCTCTGACGATCCCAGCTGAGTTCCCTGATTGGCAGAGGCTTTTTAAAAAAGCCCCTGCCAATCAGGGAACTCAGCTGGGATCGTCAGAGCCTTTTGAAAACATTTTTTTACAAAATGTTTTTGACAACCTCTTAGCCGAAGAGGTTAAGAGGTTAAAATGCTTTTTTTTTTAAAAATGGCCATGCCTACCCAATCACATTACCCCACCACCACCACCACCAAGCCACGCCCACAGAACCGGTAGTAAGAAATTTTAGATTTCACCCCTGCTCTTGCTCCTTACATACTCAGAGTTTTCTAGACATTTTCATACCCAGGGACTTCTCATACCCAGTCTGTTTGCTTTGTCTGCCTCTAAACTTCTGGATCCTTAGCAGGTCAAACTGGGGCTGTTACCTTAAGTGTAGCAGCTGTCATCCTGCAGTATGGGTTGAATGAAAAGTGATGCTTCTACTATTTCCATAATTTGAATTTAAGTAAGGACATTATAATAAATGAAATAGTAAAATAGTCCTTGAATACTTTTCTTATCTATGTTTTTTGCTTCACATAATTACCATTCACCACATAAAGGTAAAGGTTCCCCCGAACATGTGTGCTAGCCATTTCCGGCTCTCGGGGACAGTGCTCATCTCTATTTCAAAGCCAAAGAGACAGCACTGTCCAAAGACGTCTCCATGGTCATGTGGCCGGCATGACTAAACACCGAAGGTGCACGGAGCGCTGTTACCTTCCCCCCAAAGTGGTCCCTATTTTTCTTCTTGCATTTTTATGTGCTTTCAAACTGCTAGGTTGGCAGAAGCTGGGGCAAGTAATGGAAGCTCACTCCGTTACACAGTGCTACAGATTTGAACCGCTGAACTGCCAACCTTCTGATCAACAAGCTCAGCGTCTTAGCCACTGAGCCACCGCATCCACTTTATGTTGTATTTCACCACATACATTTTGCTAATGATGGACAGCCTTCTTAAATGCATCATGAAAGGAAACTACACTTTCTTCAACCAGGTCCTTATAATCTTTTGCAGCTCTATATTTCTAAGGCCTTCTTTTGCCTTAGAAGATCAGGAAGGACAGATCTTCTTAACTAGTTTGCTTTTATTATGAGTTTTAATTTGTTATATTTTTATTAGTTTATTTTCTCTTCTCCTTTTTTTTTTGCTCCCTAAAGCAAAATTCCTGCTGTAATTGTGTACTTGCTACTGTTACATTTTGCAGTCTCACTTCCAGTCTGTAGCCCCACTGCCATTTTTACAACCTTAATAATGTTGGCCTGATTTAATTGGGGATATGGTAAGTGGGAAATAGTAGTCTCAGCCCAAAGAAAATGGAGCCTCTTGAGAGAATTTTCTGAAACATTACCTTATTTTTCTTAGAAAAATAGAAAAAAAGAATGATCTCCATTTTTTTTTCATGAAAAAAAAATGGTTTTTGAGAAATCTCCACTTAATGGTCCCAGTAATGATAGTATGGTTTTATCTGTGTTATTTAAATGGACTTTATTCCTGTATGGTTGCAATAATCTTCTCTGTTCTGAGTCTTATCTCATGACATTCTTTACAGCTTTCTTTCTTTTTTATTTATCAGCTAAGATAATAGTTCCTGAACAATCTGGACTTTTTTTTGTTAAAATGTGCATCTATTATTCCTCCCATCCACCCCACACCTCTTTTTAAGGAATTGATGCAGAAGAAAACTGTTCAGAGTTTAAAGCCACATTATTGTTGAATTATTTCAGCTGAACATTAGAGAGGAGCAGCAATGCAATTTAAGTCATCTTAGCATAATGCAATGGCTTCCTTCATTAAAGGATTCTATGAAATTCTGCATTTTGTTCTCCTCCTGTGAAGATTCTTGCTATTTGAATGCTGGTAGATTATTTCCTACAATGATAGCTATCATCTTTCCATTATTTTACTGACAATGAGTTTACTTGGTTTTTTTTTAAATTAAAAAAAAGTGGTTGCACTAAATAAAATAACAAAACAGATTGTGGAACTATCTATGGATCCACATTCTGTCATTTGTCAAATTAAAAATAGAAGGTATTGGCTGATATATATATATATGTATGTATGTATGTATGTATGTATGTATGTATGTAATAAAACCATGTTCATCGCCTGGTTTGAGGTGTGACAACAATCATCCACATGTTCCACATACTGAGTGCCCATGTGAATCATAATGTGTACAGCTGTAAAACTTGGACCATTGCTTGCCAGATTGCATAGAGGAGTGAAGGCATCTTTTGATTTGTATGTGAATTCAAATATAATCTCAGTATCTTCACATGGAATGTGTTATGGAATCTGAGGGACTGGATGAAAGATTATTTTGGTCATATTAGATGATAGCCACATTGACAATCTATGCCTTTTCATATTCATATTATATTAATTTAATAAATAATGTAGTCTACATTTCTATTGGGTGAAATCCAACAGGTTCTGGAGAACCGGTAGTGGAAATTTTGAGTAGTTCAGAGAACTGGCAAATACCACCTCTGATTGCCCCAGAGTAGGGTAGGAATGGAGATTTTGCAATATCCTTCCCACTGGAGTGGGGAAGAAATGGAGATTTTACAGTATCCTTCCCCTGCAATGCCCACCAAGCTACGCCCACAGAACCGGTAGCGAAAAAAATTGAATTTCACCCCTGATTTCTATTATTGACCTTCCAAATTCTGGGAATATTATTAATCATTATTTTTAATGGCTTTCCAAGAACTTTTCAATTTGAAGTCCGTGTTACTGATTTTGTATTTTTTCTCCATAATGGTGACCATATGCATATTCTACGTGTATCACTACAGAATATTCCCAATCCTTTTTTCTACTTTTGTCATCTGCAAAGCCCAGAGCCAATATGGAAAAAAGAGACGGGTCTCTTACTATAATACGGATTTCTGTTATACATCACATAGCTTCAGGTCTTCATAATCTGAGTTGAGTTAAATTATGCTAAAGCGTGAGATTAAAGAACCAAGCACAACAAAATTTATTTCAATTTATTGCCAGCATCCGGATGATGGATAAAGAAGCTTAATTCCAGCACTTGCTCCCAGCCATCAAAGCAAGATAATCAAAATTAGTTCCTATTTTGTTTATTTGCCACATGTGTTGATTATAAGTCATGCATCTGCAGTGCATTTGGCTGCAATCTTGTGCATTTTATGAGCTTGTACAGTTCACTGAAATCACTAAGATTTATATGTGCTTCACAGTGTGTAGTATTTCCTCTTTATTTGTATCAATAAACATCTGAATTTTGGCAGAATATATAAAAGGAAAAAATATGCAATCTATTTTGATGCTTCAGTAAGATTGTTCGGTCCTTTATATATGCTGGATTCTACCAAATGAATATCAAACAGTATGATTGGCAGAATTATGCTTATGTTTTACACTAATGTACTGCTACATAATTTAATATCACATGTGTGATGTTCTACATTGTGTTTCAAGTATGCATAGGCAAATCCATTGTCATTTTTGGCTAGAATTTTCATTTAAACAGCTACATTTTAGCCATATTTATGCATCAGTTCATATGCTTGGAGAAAAAAAGATGTGCATGAATATTCAAACACATTTCTCTATGTGCTTTTCTTAATGTACATGTTTAAATATGCTGCTGGTGTTTTTTTTTTAAGCATGCAACTTTTTCACAGTAATAGTAGCCTGTTTTTTCTAAAAGAAGTGCATGTATGTTTTTCTAGGTTTTTTTTTTAAATGAGGAATTTGCATTGCAAATTTCTGAGCCTGAGTGTGCTATTAACATAAATCAACACAGCCTGCTTATTAATATAGCCATGAGGTTTAACCACTGGGAGGTAGGCATTGCCCTGTATGTAAAGTCCATGTTGGGATATTACAGAATTCATAATAATAGAGCTGAAAGGGACCTTGGAAGTCTTTTAGTTCAACCACCTGCCCAAGCAGGAGCTCTTATACCATTCAGACAAATGACTGCCCAATCTCTTCTTAATCTCCCCCAGTGATGGACCACTCATAATTTTTGAAGGCAAGCCATTTCATTGTACTCAGTAATTGTACTCACTGTCAGGAAATGTACTTTAGTTTTAGCCTGAATCTCTCTTTAAAGCTCTTCCAAGTGTTATTTCTAATCCTGCCCTTATCAGGGGTGGGTTCTACTTACCTTTACTACTGGTTCACAACGGGGCCATGCGTGCGCGCTTGCTTCGCTTGCTCGCACAATCGCTCTTCTGCACAGAAGCATTTTGATGATGTTGGGGTAGGTGGGAGGAGCTTCCCGCTGGTTTTACTACTTGTTCTATAGAACCAGTACGAACTGGGGGCAACCCACCACTGGCCCTCAGGTGCTTTGGAGAATAGATCAACCCCCTCTTCTCTGTAACAGCCCCTCAAATATTATTTAAAAAAGACATATTAACCTATCAAATAGTTTCAGTTTCTGTATCTAGAACATTTAAATTAGAAAAAAAAAATAACAAAGTGCTTCTCAACCCTTGAAATGTTATTATGAGAGCTCAAAATTCAAGTGAATGATATGCAGTGTTGGATCTTTTGGTCTGAGGATCTCTTCTTGCTGACTACCTCTTACTGTGATCACAATTTTGACTTGTTTATTGAACCTAAAGGAAGATGGTATGTACCAGGGCATATAGCTGCACTTTTCTTTCTTCAGTTAATATCCAAGAATTGCAAGTGTTCATCGGAGATGCATTGATAGCTAGAGTCTCTCTATATTCCATAGTCAGAATATACTGAAGTGTATAGCAAGAGAATGATGCAGTGATATTGATGGAAAACTCAGGTAGATGAATCAAGCCAAATCTTGTTTCAAACTACACAAACATTACAAATGGGACACAAAATAAAAATGTAGACTGGTTGTTTGTTGCTGAATTGTGATCCATGATCATGTGTGATTTTGGCATCCATTAAGAAAGGGAAGCTGTGTTGTTATATCTTGATCACACAATAGAAATCATTTGATCAAGGCAAACTGAAGACTCCTTTAAACTGAGCTCAGATTTATATGGTTTTCTTTGGCAACAAAATGGAAGGCGTTTTCTGTTTTCCTCTGTGAGTTCCCAATCTGACCTATAGCCTTGGAATTTCCTAATTGTATTAATATTCTATTTAGTTTTGTGAAGATCACCCTAGATCAGTTACATGCTGCCATCTACTGTAACAAAGATCTCTGGAGCAATTTTGAATAGCATTTTTTTTAAACAAAATCATTTTAGGTTGTAGCCTATTTATATGCATTAATATATTAAAGGAACTAACATTTCCGTCCCATCTCTTGATGAAACCCCAATGAAAACTTCATCAACAACTGCATTAGTTGTGGGAAGTGACTTCCATCTTACAGTGTGTCTTACAGTGGCAGCATAAGTGGCTTCATTTAAAAAAAAAACGTTGATACTGTAACATTTTCACCTATTTGAAAGTTTCAAAAAAAGATCTTGCTTAGAAGCTTGAATTAGGCATTTTTCAAACTAAGCTTTCATTAGCTGTAGTAAAACAGACAACAGAAGTTGCGGAGAACAATTTTATCTTAATAACATACAGAGTGCATGAAACTCACAAACCAATTACCATCTATTACAAACATAATAGCAAATAACAAATAAGAACATCAGGCTTTCGTAGTACTGTAATTATCTGAATCTTTTCCAACTCAATGCAAGGTAAGTGACATATAATTCAGAGTATTTTTGTTTTGTTCTTGTGCATACAAGAGCTAGATGTGCCAAGTGGGAACGATTGAATTAACCAAATTCACCTCGCTAAGAATTTTACTGACATGAAACTCCATTAGTTGGCAAAGTTATTAACAGTGCAATCTTATACATGTCTACTGAGAAGTATATCCCACCAAAGTAAGTGGGCATAGAAGGAGATACAGAAAACCAGCCTCAGGCTTATTTCCAATAAATCTTGAAGTGCAGGAGAATGCGCTTCTATATAGGATTTTGCCATCAGCCCTAACAGGCACCTTAGTTTGGAGAAGTACAGTGAAATCGGTGAGTCATCTCCAGAGGAAACAAGCTATGCACTACAGCTATTTTCAGAACTAAGTATCAATTTCAGTATAGGACTACCGAATTGTGATGTTTCTTTAATTGCCTAGACTGACCAATCCTATTTTGCTTTGAATATTTTTGCTGTTGTCATAGAAAACAAAAGTTGATCCTCAGAGAGAAAGGCTATACTTTGTATGTGGAGCAACATAACTCCAACATTCTCATCAATTGATAACTGAATACTTGTTGAAAAGCATTTGACCTAGCCACATAATATAAATTCTTCAATAATGAACAGCAAGGGTAGAACATTTAAACTGCTCTAACTTTACTTGCTTGCTGTTTCTCTGCTTAGGAGTATTGCTTCAGTAATGTCAGAAACACTTTAATACTAATTTTATTAAAAAATATAGTTGAAAGATAAAAACTAATATAGACTAAAAAAACAAAAAGTACAGAAAGGAAAAAGAAAAATAGAAAAGAAATAATTAATTAAAATTAATTATTAAGAAATAATTAAATATTTAAAATATAATATAAATATATAAATATATTTATAAATATAAAAATAAAAATAATAAAAATTATTAATAAATAATAAAAATTAAAATAAATTAAAATAGTAAAGATTATACACAAACATACAGTATATGCGTATAGTATGTATACATATTTACTTATTTATTTATTTATTGTCATAGGAGGAGGGCAGTCCTATGTGAGCACACTGGGCGGTGGGAGGCTGGTAGGAGGTGGTCCTGCAAGTACCCCGGGCCCATGCCATGAAGGGCTTTTTAAGTATGCACCAGCACCTATAGATACTTACATACAGTGTGTTTATGTGTATACACACAGTATACATATGTATGTGTTTGTGCATACATATATATAGTAATGATTTCTCCTTTCATCAGGCTAAGAATAATTGAACCAACCTGAATATGGAATAGCGAGATATGGAATCAGTGGTGGGTTGTCCCCAGTTTGGACCAGTTTGCAAGAACCGATAGTAAAACTGGCGGGAGACCCGGATATCGTTATTGACGATCTGTGCATGTGCAGAAGCAAGGTCCATGTGCAGAGGCAAGGTGCGCACATGATTCCATTGTGAACTGGTAATAAAGGTAAGTAGAACCCACCTCTGTATGGAATGCAGTAATGCCTGTAACACTGAAAATAGAGAAATATGCAGTTTATTTTTATCCAATATGGACAACAGTTTTTGTCTTGAACTATATACTTCATTCATTTTTCACATTTTTGATTCCTAAGGTAGCTAAGAAGTCTTTCTTTGTTAATACAGATTTATAAATGAGGAACCCTCCCAAATAAATCATCAGAATAATACACAGTTGTATTAAGTATAAACGTATAGGTACATTGATCCTCTGCATTAATGTGATTTGATAGTGTATACTAAATGCTGGAGACCTCTATAGAAAATAACATTAGCCTTGCTGAGCTGTCATTTTGGAAAGAGCTATTATTAAGCCCTCTAGGAAATTTCATAACTCACTCTGCCCACTGGAATATCTATAAATGCTGATTCCAGAAAGTAATAGATAAGAGATATGGAAAGAACCGAAGGTCAACAAAAAAGATAAAAAGATTCAAATCCTGGAGGTATCAAAATCAGAACAATTTCTCAATTGTGAATGAAGGAGTAAACTTCATTCTGATTCATTTACATTGACTGACTGCAACTAATCTAGGATCAATTCATACATCCATATTAGAACTTTTTTTTTAGATGAATTAATCATCTGTGGATCAATGTGACTGAAAGCAATCAGGAAGGCAAACCATTGTTTTTCACTAATGTAATTGTTTCACAAGAGAAAAAAAATATTGTTTTGTGGTGGATTGATCTAATATGTACAGATATGTGTATGTATATATAGTATATGTGTATTCTTGGTCAGAGTATCTGAAAGTTGCTTCCAATAAAAGCAGAAATTCTATTCTCTGCTCTGCTATACTATACTATATTATTTAATATCATATGAAAGGATGTAGTTGATAAACTAACTGAAAAAGTTAATACGCAATCATATCCAAAGAGATCTCTTGATCCTCCAATGGCAATTTAGTATAGCTAAATCAACTCCATGCCATCAGCTCACCTATCCAGGTGCTTGTTTAGCTGGATCAATAAGTTCTTGGCTTTTAGCAACAATGCCACCAGGGAATATCAGAAGGAGGCTGGGCCACAAAGTATGTGATACAGGTAGGAGACTCCAGAGGACTAATAGCCCACAGTCACCTAGATCTCCTGGATCTTAAATGTTTTCCCCCAATCTTCACCATTAATAATAGTAATCACTTGAATTAGAGCATTCTCGCCTTCTTTCTGCCTTCCTTCCTTCTCCAAGAATATCTCACACTTTACCCATTGATTCACACACACTCGAAACAAAACTGTATTCCTAGATTTCATTGATTGCTATGGGTAACCATAGAGCTTACCCACTCACCAGATTTAGGCTGTGTGACTTCAAAGTCAGTGATCACTAGTATGAAATGAATATGGTACCTGTTCCATCTTTGGAGCAGTTCCCAAACTGCAACACACATAATGCAAAGGCATCTTTTCAGAAGAAGAAATCTAGCTGTTCAGAATAGTCCATTACCTGAAATTCTGAGAAGTTGTTCTTTCTTCTTTTAAGGCCAGATCAGTCATATTCCAGCTCAAACCAGGGCTATTTGATGTCTCCAGTGCCTCTTTCTGTCTTTTGTAATATAATGCCTAGCATTCTAGTAGATACTCAAAAACATTAGGTTTAGAGATGTTTAGTTATGCAGCTATGGGACTGAAGCTCTAATAGTCTGAATAGATATTAGTTTAGTCAAGAAGAAGATTCTCACATTTTATGCTAATAATTCATTTTCCATCTTCATGTTTAAATCAGCCATTCTCAGCTAAGTTTCTTCCAATTGGTTGGTTTAAAGCACTCATAACTGTTTGTATACCCTGGATAGAATTGGAACAGCATACCTGGAGATAGCTCGATTGAACAGTCTACTTAGAAACATTCAGAAAATTCATTTCTTAGAAGCATAATGTAAAAGGCATTTGAAAATACAGGAAGTCTAATCTTGTATGAATATTTAAAATATAAATTCTGACTACTAAAAAAAGCAATTTGAGAGGAATAACAAAGAAGTGATACTGCATAAAAAATTAAGAAACAGAGATACTGCTTTATCCCTTAAAGTATTATGATGTGTAAAGTAGCAATGGAAGCAGGAGATGGCAAATCTGTATTAAGATTTTTAAAGAAGGGGAGTGTGAATCAGACAGAGGAAATCATAACACAGGTTTAAAGATTTCTGTGATGCCTCTGCCTTTGAAATATAATTTCATGTTTTTATTTATTTATTGTTGTTTGTTTGTTTGTTTGTTTTAGGAAAAATACCTCTAGATTTTAATTTGGAAAGCATAAAGCAGTTTAACTTCACATAATAGCAATTTGATCATGGGGCAAGAATTGGTTTAACATCATGGACTTTGCCATAATCATGAAAAATATCTCCTATTGCTGATTTCTTAACACTGAGTATGACTTTTAAAGGCATAGAGTAATAGAAGAACAAGAAGGAAGAGAAAGGAAGGGCAAAGGGGAATAGTACAATATAGGTATGCTTCTTTAAAGGTAGGCCTATGAACTTAATGAGGCTTACTCTTGATTAACTCTATAGAAGATTATAACTAGAAAGTAATTTCAATTCACTTCTTTTGTTGCTTTGATTGAAATAATAGAGTAAAACACAGCTATGCTTTTCAATCCATTTTTGTTTCTCATATATGCAAAAGAATTAACTAAAGTTAAATGCATCATTGGGTGACTAATAGCTGCAAAATGCTGTTGCATGCTTTAATTGCCAATTGTGCCTATAGGCATACCTAGTTTGCTTCTGAGCTGGCATTTAACTGTAATTCCATTGTTAATAAATAGTAGCAACCAAAGGACATCTAACACAGTTCTTTAATATGAAACAAATGAATTTAAATCAGTGGGACAACTCATAGGAAAACTGCTTCAGTGGGCAATAGCATCTTACAGTCTGGATACAATTTCATTTAAGACTCAATCAACCAACCTCTGCACATTAGCTTTTTGTCGACTAAAGAAAAGAGACTTCGATATTTCAGTATTATGTTTCTATCACTTATGACTGATGGAAAAAAAGGCTTAAATAAATGTGGGCATTACAATAGCCGCTGATGGTTCAGACCTCACTTGAGGCAATATAAAATTGTGTTTATATCTTTCCTTTGAAAAAAAGAAGACTTTGATTGCATTATCGTTAGAAACATAAGACAGATGGCTTTATCTAATGACAGTTTGCAAGGTGCTTTTGTAAAAGAAAACAAAATGCCCTATTTTGGGTTTTTGAATTTGGTTGCTCTTAGGCATTTTAGAACTATTGAAAAAAGTAAACATATTTGATCTGTCTCTGAGTAATAATTGCTAAAGTGATGACTTGTGTATCGATGACCGCAACAGATTAATGTAACTGGCAGCAAACATTGCAGATAAGAATAAGTAACTTCTGATATGACAGCAGGCACCCAGGTATTTGCAAGTCATGTGTAGCTTAACCATGACTTACTCGATTTATGTTGCATGACACATTAAGTAAACCTAGGGCAACAGTGAGTCGGGCTACTTTTTCATTCAGGATTGTGCAGGAATACCACTACAAAATTGTAAAGGATTCAGTTCTTTGAAGGACACATTCTGCATAGGAAATATGGCCATGCCATATTTTACCTTCCACAAATGCTACTTATTTATTTGGTTATCTAAGGGAAATGTATGCTACTGTGTCTCTGCAATGTAAAACTGTAATGAATCAGGGAATACTGTATGTACTTGCTATCAGAATTGAACAGTTGTACGAAATTATCATCTCCCTGTTCTTGCTATCCATATATTTCTTTTAGATTACAAATAGAGTAGAACTACAAATTCATTAGGAATCAAAGTTGATTTGATGACAATTAACTTAATAGCCTTTAGAAATATATGTATAAGTAGGTTGCATGTGAAGATGTGGTTTGACATTATGTCAAAAGAAAAAAAGAATAAAGCAATAAGAATAAGCAATGCAACAATAGCAACATCTCTCTCTCTTTCTCTCTCTCTCTCTCCCTCCCTCCCTCCCTCCCTCCCACCTCTCTCTCAATAATTAGCCCAAAAGGATGATGACAAAAAAGAACCAAGAAACTTCTTCGTAGGCGAGAACAGTCTGAAAGAATCCACCATCAAAATAGTTCATGAACTAGGATTAATGCAGTGTTTTCTAAACTATGGTTTTAAAGCCCCTAGAGGTCTCCCACGAGTCTCTCTGGGGCCTGTGAAATCAAAACGATTTGCTGGCTGATGTTGAAAAATAATACAATATGAAAATCCAACCAAACAATTATAAAATGTGGTAGCAATAGCAAATGCATCCATTTTAATTTTAATACAGTAAATACTGATAAATATAACCTCTACAAACAATTCTTTTGGAGTCCTCCATAATTTTTATAAGTGGAAAGGTATTCTGTGACAAAACAGTTTAAGGAAGCATTTATCAGTATAAAGCCCTTCTTGACTAAAGTTAGCATATACTCTTCCAACAGGAACTTTGAATCCATTACACCCAGTGGTGGGTTCCAACCAGCATTACCACTGGTTCTTTTCGTGCACATGCTTTGCCTGCGATCGTTGTGTGCATGGTTGCTTCGCTCGCATGCATGCCAAACTTGCACTCTGTGCAAGCACATTAGGTATTTGCCCAGCTGAGGTGTGGCAATCCACTCTGCCACACCTATCAGCTGGGCTAAAAAAGAAGAAATAAAGGTAAGAATAATGTGGGGGTGGGTGGGAGGGCCCAGCTCCCAAACAAAGAGAACCAGTTTAGTGACATCACATTGTCACCGCTACTGGCTTGGCCGAACCGGGCCAAACCAGGAGCAACCCACCACTGACTACACCTCTAAATTGTCAAAGAGGACCAAATCCTAGATCTAGGGAGTCCAAATAACTATAGCATCCAGCTTCACCATAATTGTGCTTGAGCCTGTTTTTCTCCCATCTAAACCATCATAGCTTCCAAACATTTGGACAACTTGTGGGCAACATCACATAGATAGCTCAAAGTTCAGAAGTACAACTGGGTATGTACTGGTGATACCTAATGTACTGGTGATACCTAATCCACAAATGATGGATTAAGTTTAAGTTTAAATTTATTCAGATTTATATACCGCCCTACTCCCCAAAGGGACTCAGGGTGGTGAACAGCCAATTAAAAATACAATATAATGCAAAAGTTAAAAATTTAAAATAAATTATACAATTAGGCTGAAATAATTAAAATCCAATTTTAAAAACATTTAAAACCCAATATAAAACCCATTTATAAAGGGAGGTTTAAGCTAGGCCAGTCTGATAAAATAGGAACGTTTTCAGAGCCCGGCGGAAGGTATGTAGGTCCTGTATCCTCCTTATCTCAGAGGGGAGCTCGTTCCAGATGGCCGGTGCCCCCACAGAGAAGGTTCTCTCCCTGGGGGCCACCAGTTGACACTGTTCGACTGATGGCACCCTGAGGAGCCCCTCTCTGTGGGAACGGACTGGTCGGTGAGAGGCTATTGGTGGCAGAAGGTGGTCCCGAAGATACCCTGGTCCCAAGCCATGGAGCGCTTTGAAGATAGTAACCAGAACCTTGAAGCGCACCCAGAAGACCACTGGGAGCCAGTGCAGCTCGCGCAGGAGTGGAGTCACATGGGAGCGTCACGTCACTCCCATAACCACCCACGCGGCCCTCAAGGGGAGCCCCATGTAGAGAGCATTACAGTAGTCCAGGCGTGAGGTGATGAGGGCATGAGTGACCATGTGTAACGAATCCCGATCCAGAAAGGGATGCAACTGGCGAATCAGGCGAACCTGATATAAACTCCTTCCGGCCACGGCTGTCATATGCCCTTCTAAAGACAGCCGCGAGACCAGGAGGACACCCAAGTTGCAAACCCTATCTGTGGGGGACAATGACTTGCCCCCAATAGTCAGAGATGGCATCAACTGACTATATTGGGATGTCGGAAAACACAGCCACTCGGTCTTGGAAGGGTTGAGCCTGAGTCTGTTCCTCCCCATCCAGATCCGTACGATCTCCAGGCACCGGGACATCACTTCGAGGGCATCATTGGGGTGGTCTGGGGTGGAGATGTACAGCTGAGAATCATCAGCATATTGATGATACTTCACCCCAAAATCACGGATGATCTCACCCAGCGGCTTCACATAAATGTTGAACAGGAAGGGTGAGAGGACCGACCCTTGTGGCATCCCACAAGGGTACAAGGGCCTATACAAGGGGCCTTGGGGTAGACCTCTGCCCCCCTGTCAACACAGACTGCGACCGGTCAGAGAGAAAGGAGGAGAACCACCGTAACACAGTGCCCCCCACTCCCAGCCCTTCCAACCAGCACAGCATGATACCATGGTCGATGGTAACAAAATCCGCTGAGAGGTCTAATAGGACCAGGACAGAGGAGCAATCTCTGTCCCGAGCCCTCCAGAGATCATCAACCAACGTGACCAATGCCATCTCCGTGCTGTACCCGGACCTGAAGCCCGACTGGAACGGATCTAGATAGGTCAATTCATCCAGGTACTGAGGCAGCTGTCGTGCAACCACACTCTCAACCACCTTCACAACAAAGCAAAGGTTGGAGACAGGATGATAATTTACCAACATTGCTGGGTCCAGGGAAGGCTTCTTGAGGAGGGGTCTCACCACCGCTTCCTTCAAAGTGGCGGGGAAGACACCCTCACTCAAAGAAGCATTTATAATCCCCTGGAGCCAGCCTCATGCCACCTCCCGGGAGGCCAGCACCAACCAGGAGGGACACGGATCCAATAAACATGTGGCTGCGCTCAGACTGCTCAGTATCCTGTCCATGTTTTCTGGAGTCACAGAGTCAAACTCTTCCCATATAATAGTCTCAAGACCTGCCCCAGTCACCTCCCCTGGATCAACCCATTCGGGGTTAGAGTCCAGCTGTTCCCGAATCTGGGCGATTTTGTCATACAGATATTGAACAAAATCCTCAGCTCTACCCTCCAAGGGGTCCTCCCACGCCCCTTGTTGTAGCAAGGAGCGGGTCACCCTAAACAGGGTGGCTGGGCGATTATCTGATGATGCAATAAGAGCGGAAAAGTAACTCCTCTTCTCTGCTTTTACTGCCACTAGGTAAATCTTAATATGAGCTCTTACCAGAGTCCGGTCAGATTCAGAACGACTGGCCCTCCAACTGCTCTCTAGGCGTCTTTTCCGGCACTTCATCTCCCTCAGCTCCTCAGTATACCAATGAGCCAGGTGAGATCAGTGCCGAGTCAGAGGCCGCAAAGGCACGACTCGGTTCAAAGCCCCGGTGGCTGCCTCATCCCAGGCGGCCACTAAGTCTTCGGCCGAGCCGTGTGCCAGATCCTCAGGAAATGGCCCAAGCTCCATCTGGAACCTATCCGGATCCATTAGGCACCTGGGGCGGAACCATCTCACCAGTTCCGCCTCCCTGCAGCGAGGTGTGGTGGTTCGAAAGTCTAAGCGAAGGAGGGAGCGATCTGACCATGACAAGGGTTCAATCACTACATCCCCTATCTCAAGATCACTCAACCATTGTCCAGAGCTTTCACACAGATATTAAAAAGTAGGAACAACAACATGTAACCTTGTGGTCCCCTATATATTGGTGGAGGCTCAATCCTTCACCACCATGACTCATCAGCATTGACTGGACCTCGCCATGGAGAAAAGAATCACCAAAGCACAAATGTGTTCTAAACTCTCTCTGTAAATGGTCCAGAAGGATACCGTGTTTGATATCAGCAAACTATTATAAGCTTTGTTTCTCTCAAAGATATGTACACTCTGCTAAATACAGACTAAATGAGATCCAAAAGACAAAATGGGTTATGAAAGTTATGTCCTCCAACAGAAAGCTATATTTCTGATCTTTTTATCCTTATGTAAAGGTTTCCCTTTCTAGTCGTGTCCGACTCTAGGGTTTCTTTTAAAAACAAAACAAAACATTTTTTAAATTAAGTTTTAAAGTATTATAAAATACAAAATACAAAAATAAAGAGAAGAGCAGTGAAGGGAAAGGGGAAAGGAGAAAGAGAAGTGAGGAAAGGTTGGGAAAAGAAAAAACATTGACTTCCAACTCTGCTTGCTGCAGTAGAATAAGGCAATAGCATCAAATCACAGCTTTCTGTTTTTCCGTAATAATATGAACAAGTCAGTGGTGGGTTTCAAAATTTTTTACTACTGGTTCTGTGGGTGTGGCTTGATGGGCGTGGCATGGTTTGGTGGGTGTGCCTTGGTGGGCGTGGTAAGGGAAGGATCCTGTAAAATCTCCATTCCCACTCACTCCAGGGGAAGTATAAAATCTCCATTCCCTCCCCAATCCAGGGGAAGGTTACTACAAAATCCCCATTTCCTCCTGATCAGCTGGGGCTTGGGAGGCAGAGAATAGATGGGGGCGGGGCCAGTCAGAATTTTTACTACCAGTTCTTCGAGCTACTCAAATTTTCTGCTAACAGTTCTCCAGAACTGGTCAGAACCTGCTGAAACCTATCTCTGGAACAAGGCATTTTTATAAAAATCTATCAATCTAACCTATAAAACCCAAAGTCAAAATTACATTCTTTTCCACATCAAGCACAAAGTTCAGAAGCGGTTTCCATGTGGAAATAAAAGTACTTATGTTTTCTCCTTTAATCAGAGTAGTCTGATTTCAGCCAATTCCATAAATTTCTGCAACCATTCTTCCATGGTAGGTATCGAAGTGTCCTTCCATTTTTGCACATACAATAGTCATGCTGCTATCAACATAAATAGTGACAAAGTTCCAATTTTTTTCTCCAGTTCTTTTTTTATTGGTCCCAAATTCTGGTTTCATTTCTATCTCTATATTCAGAATTTTCTGTATTAGGATATGAATCATACTTCTCTCTCTCTCTTTTTTTTTTTTTTGCTTTATCACATGTCTACTATAGATGATAAAAAGTCTCTTCTTTATTTTTACACTTCCAACATTCATTTGACGTGCCTTTATACATCTTAGATAGCTTATCTGGTGTTAAATATCAATGGTACATCATCTCTTTTAAATTATAATTTAATGTAAATTTTAAACCCTTCGTCCACATATTTCCCCATTGTTCACGCATCACATTATACCTAAAATTCCTTGCCCACTGAATCATACAACATTTTACATGTTCCTTTTCTAAATTGAGTTTCAATAACATCAACTCTATGGTTTCTTGATTGAGGGAGCCAGTGTTTGGACAGTGTTGTCCGAGAACATTTTCTGTGATCATGTGGCCAGCATGGGTATATATGCCAAAGGCACATGGAACACTGCTGCCATTCTGGGAAAGTGGTACCTATTTATTTATTCACATTTGCATGCTTTTGAATTGCTAAGTGGGCAGGAGTAAGGGTAAGCATGGGAGCTCACCCCACTGTATGGCACTCAGGTCTCGAATGCATGCTATCAGCTTTGCATCTGACAAGTTCAGCATCTGCTGAACCATCACCCCCCCCCCCCCATAGGTTCTTATGCAGTGGAAAACAAAAAAAGGAAATACTTTATTTCTTCCACTTCTCCACAGATGTCCAATATTTACAATAATTATAATAAATGGTAATAAATCAAATGGTGCCCATTTCTACTAGACATATGTAATATTACAGGTTTGTACTAATACTGAATAAAATACCAAGGTTAGGATAACTGAATGAAACCTTTTAAGTAGTCTGTTTTATTTAAAAAATGTCAAGCCTAGGTTTCTGTCATAAATGCAGAATTATTATTTCTTTATTATTATTTATTGGATTTATATGCCGCCCTCTCTCCAAAGGATTCAGGGTGGCTCACATCAAACGAAACAATCCCAATAAATATAGATTAAAACATACTAAAACAGACTAAAACTAATTTAAAACAGTAGACCTCATCAATCCTGGCTAGGGCATTCGAACAGCCAGGTCTTAAGCTCACAGTGGAAGGTACGAAGGTCGGGGGCCAGCCAGAGACCCACAGGAAGTTGATTCCAAAGGGTGGGCGCAGCCACAGAGAAGGCTGCACCCCTGGGGGTTGCCAGCCGACATTGTCTAGCCGACAGCACCTTGAGTAGACCCTTTCTGTGGGAACGCACTGGGCAATGGGAAGTCGATGCTGGTTGCAGGTGGTTCAACAGATATTCGGGGCCTAAGCCATGAAGGGCTTTATAAGTTAACACCAGCACCTTGAATCTCACCTGGAGGGCAACCAGCAACCAATGAAAGTTGCACAGGAGAGATATAACATGGGAGTATCGGGATCCTCCCATACAACCCGTGTGGTCACATTCTGCACCAGATGAAGCCTCCGAATGGTCTTCAAGAGCAGCCCCAGATAGAGAGCATTGCAGTAGTCAATCCGGAAGGTAACTAATGCATGGGTAACTGTGCATAGGGCATCACGGTCCAAATATGGGTGCAACAGGCGCACTTGGCGAACCTGGGCAAATGCCCCCCTGGTCACAGCTGTTATATGGTCCTCCAAACCCAGTTGTGAATCCAGAAGGACGCCCAAGATGTGTGCCCTGTCTACAGGGGGCAACACCTCACCCCCTATAGTCAGAAATGGAATCTCTCATTCTGTCCACGATGCCGGTATCCACAGCCTCTCAGTCTTGGTTGGGTTGAGTCGAAGCCTGTTCCTCCCCATCCAGACCCTATCGCTTCCAGACACTGGGCCATCACATCGAGGGCATAACTGAGCTGGTTTGTGGTGGATATAAGAAGTTGGGTATCATCAGTGTAATGGTGATACCCCACCCCAAAACCACAGATGATCTCTCCTAGTGGCTTCATGTAAATGTTGAACAGAAGAGGTGAGAGGACTGACCCTTGAGGCACTGCACAAGTGAGAGGCCAAAAGGCCAACCACTGCCCACCCACCAACACCGCTTGCGTACATCCTGAGAGGTGGGAGGCAAACCACTGTAAAACAGTACCTCCCACTCCTAATCCCTCAAGGCATCGCAGCAAGATACCATGATCGATGGTATCAAAGGCCGCCAAAAGATCTAATAGGACCAGAACAGAGGAATAACCTCTGTCCTGAGCCCTCCAGAGATCATCCACCAGCGCGACTAATGCCGTCTCTGTGCTGAATCCGGGCTTGAAACCCAATTGATATGGATCTAGATAATCCGCTTCATCCAAGGCCATTGTGAACTGATGTGCCACCACGCTCTCAACAACCTTCACCACAAAGCGGAGTTTGGAGACCAGATGAAAGTTGCCTAAAATGGTCGGATCCAAGGTAGGTTTCTTGAGGACGGCGCCTAACCACCACCTCCTTCAAGACGGAGGGAAAGCTCCCTTCATCCAAAGATGTAGTTATCACTGCCTGTATCCAGCCACATGTCACCTCCCATGCTGAATAGACCAGCCAGGAGGGACATGGGTCCAGCAAGCAAGTGGTCGCACTCAGTTTGTCAGATGCTTCCCCACTGTCTGACCCTGCCCAGTCGGCGTTCAGCCACCCCAAATCTGAGAGATCTTGTCCAACAGATGATGACTAAACTCCTCAGCCCGCCCTATGGTTCAGGAGGGAACGGGAGACCCTAAACAGGGCAGCCGGGCGATTATCTGTGGATGCAATGAGGGCGGAGAAGTAACGATGCTTCGCTGCTGCCATCTCCACTAGGTAAGAATGCGTAAACGTTCTTAGCTGTGCATGGTCAGATTCGGAACGATTGGCCCTCCAACAGCTCTCTAGGCCTCTCCTCCAATGCTTCATCCCCCAGAGTTCCTCAGTAAACCAAGGGGCCAACCGAGATCTATGTTGAGTGAGAGGCTGCATAGGAATGACACGATTGAGACCCCCGGCAGCTGCCTCATCCCAGGCTTCCACCAGGGTCTCAATCGAGGCATGGAAGAGAGAGAGGGGAATCGTCCCAAGCTCTGTCTGGAACCTGTCCAGGTCCATCAGGTCCCTGGGGCGGAACCAGGTAGTAGGTTCCATATCCCAGTGGGGAGAGGTAGCATACTGGAAGCCCAGCCACAGGAGATAGTGATTGGACCATGACAGGGGCCAAACAGCAGGTAATCCCTCTCCCCCAAAACTCACTATGCCACTGTTCAGAGATGAAAACAAGATCAGGTGCATGCCCTCCTTCATGAGTAGGGCCCTGAATAATCTGAGTCAGGTCCATGGCTGCCATGGAAGCCATGAACTCCTGAGCCACCCCTGACCTTCCACCTTCAGAGGGATACCTCCCTCCGGGCCCAAACAGGTTTCCATAATGCAAGCCAGGTCAGTGTTAACAGAGCTTTGTTAACCACTGACGTGGCATTAAAAAAGACCAGTTGAAGCACAGAGGGTTGGAGAATGTATTAAAATGAAATGTTTGGACAAAAAAATTTGGGAAAGGACACTTAGACTTAAAGATAAGAAATCTTTTCCACTGATCAAATTATACCAGGCTGACATTAAACTAAGAATAGCATGTTCAAGCTTTATGTACTTGAGTTTCAAAATGGCATGTCTTTTAAGGCCTTGATTTATGTAAGAAGTGTATATAAAAGATGCCCAACTCACCATTCCTTGCCTTTGTCTTTTTGTCAGCAGCAAAAATGCAGGGTTGTGCTTTGTCAATGCACCAAGCAGTCCAAATGCCAATGACTTAAGTATATGTTTTTCTCCTATGCAGTTTTTTTTCATAAAAGAAAATGAATGCATTATTCAAGTGATGCTAAATAAGGGTTTTAAATGGATTGGGGGGGGGCATGAAAATTTGATGTGTACATAGATGGAGAGTACAAAGCATTCAGTAAAGTGCTGTGCATGAAACACGCCAAGAAAGTGAAGCATCAAAAGACTTCAAACAGAGATACTTTATTTGTATTGTGTGCCCCAACATGATGACTCTTTAAAAAGTCCTATCAGGAGACCTTAGAGCAGGGGTGAAATCCAGCAGGTTCTGACAGGTTCTGACAGGTTCTGGAGAACCAGTCACAGAAATTTTGAGTAGTTCGGAGAACTGGCAAATAACACCTCTGGCTGGCCCCAGAGTGGGGTGGGAATGGAGATTTTGCAGTATCCTTCACCTGTCACACCCACCAAGCCACGCCCACAGAACTGGTAGTAAAAAAATTTGGATTTCACAACTGCCTTAGAGGAAAAGAGAGCTATCAGTTATACCAGTTATTCAGATCTTTATTTAACCGTTAAAGAAATTTTAAAAAAATATTGCTATCAATGTTATTGAAACCATATTGGCATGGAGACTTTTTAAAATACGTCTACCAAAATAAGTTAATTTATGAAATGGAACTTCTACAATTGAGACCTTCAGATTTAGCCAGCAGGACAATTAAATAAACAGAGGGAAGCTAATAAATAAAGCCTATATATTGTTCATAAGTGTCTGAAACACTCCATAGCACCATAAACATTAGAGGAAGTGATTTTTATTTTTAATGTAATGTGTAGTGTATGAAGAATTCCTACCGTCAGATCTTCTGTGGAAAATATTAAGACAGCGTATTCACAGCATGGAATATTCTTCACACCATGATCCCTACAATCTCATTATGAAAATTAGGCCCACTCACTTTATTATATTTTCACATTCCAGGCTCAGTAACACAGATGTTATCTTGCAATTGCTTCTAGTCCAGCTTTTTCTGGCTTTCAGAATAACTAACTTAAGACCTCACTGCTTTCTTCCAGTTTCATTATTTCACGGTCCGTTCAGATTTCTTGTCTGCTTCAAAGTTCAGCATTAGTTAGCTAAAACACTGGCTTTTCAATCACATTATAATTAAATAAAATCTGTAATATTATATAGTAGGGTGATCCAGAACACTAAGCACGCTTTTGGTCCATGCACATAGCATATATTTAAAGAAAAAGAAAAGAATCATATAAAAAGTTGTAAGATTTTTGCGCTTGAAAAAGGAGAGAACTTTATGGGCAACATAAAGACATTAATGCATATCCTGCCCAAGACTAGCCAGATTGCTGGTGACAGACAGAAATATTCATATTGTTTTTGAAAAGTAACACTGATATGATTTTATATTTTATATTGCTTTTTTCTAGGATAATGTCTCGGCTTCCCAGCCTATGTCAAATATTAGTTCGTTTTTTGTGGATCAGCCAAAGTACTATCTCTAAAGGCTGCTTTGTGTATGACGAGAACCTATGGTGACTTGGTAAGCAAGTGAATCTTGTTCCAAAGGTGCTCTTTTCAAAAGACAATTGTGCTTCCTTTGTTTTTTCTTTGAAGATATTTCATTTCTCATCCAAGAAGCTTCTTTAGTTCTGACCAAATGGTGGAGAATGGAAGGTTTTATATTCTTGTATAAAGAACAAAATCTCTTCAATGAAAAACAAAGACAAACAAAGTTCAGTGATGGGATTCAAAATTTTTTACTACCAGTTCTGTGGGAGTGCCTTGGTGGGTGTGGCATGGCTTGATGGGCATGGCAGGGGAAGGATACTGTAAAATCTCCATTCCCACCCCACTCCAGGGGAAGGTTACTGCAAAATCCCCATTTCCTCCCAATCAACTGGGACTCAGGAGGCAGAGAATAGATGGGGGTACTGTCAATCAGAGGTAGTATTTACCTCTGTAGTTCTCCAAACTACTCAAAATTTCTACTACCGGTTCTCCAGAACTGATGAATACCACCTCTGGTCCACTTGCCTTTTGAAAAAAGCATCTTCAGGACAATCATGATCTGGATGACTAAGACTCTACATAGACGTTAAGCAAGTGAATGGTTACCATCCTCTCCAGGTGATTGTGAATGAGAATACCAATCTAGCAGGGGTAAAATGTAAAATTTGTTACTACATGCCTACTTCTGTGGGCATGGCTTGGTGAGGGGTGTAATGTGACTGGGTGGGCGTTGCCAACTTTTTAAAAAAAACTTTTCAAATAATTTTTTTCTAATGCTTTGAAAAGCCTCTGCTGATCAGGCAACACAGCTGGGATCATCAGAGGCTTTTTTTTTAACTTTTAAAAGCATTTTTTCATCGGAAGAGGTCGTAAAAATAATGCTTTTAAAAGTAAAAAAAAAGCCTCTGATGATCGTGTGGCTCAGCTGGGCATGGGGGGGGGGGCAGGGATTTTTGCTACTGGTTCTCCGAACCACCCGCCATCATTGTTACCAGATCAGGTGATCTGGTCTGAACCAGGAGCATTTCACCCCTGCAATCTAGCCTATAAATTTTTTGTTTGGTGCAGCTCTTGTAACATGAGTTCCAGGCAGTTCTAATAGTTTCAAAGTGCCATATACTTTTTTGTAGTTTCCATACCACATATAAACAAGTAGGATAACTGAGATGTAACCAAGGTATAAGAGCTAGTTGTGTATAGGGATTAAGGCAGTAAGCTAAAAACCAGGGTTCCATGAGTTCTGATTCCACATTAGGCATAAAGCCAATTGGAATATGTTGTCCCCCTCTCTCTGCCCCAGGAAGAAGGCAGCAATGGCAAACTACTTCTGAAACCTTGCCAAGAAAACTTTGATCAGAACTAGTCAAGATAGTCAACATGGGTCAATTGTAATTTAAAGGCTCCCCTGTCACCAAAAAAAGACCCCTCCCTCCAAGATATATAGTAGATAATGTGTAAGATATGTCAAGGTGAAAGGGCATAATTGACATGAAGGTAGCTGATACTCTGTTTCTTCGAAAATAAGACATCCCCTAATAATAAACCCAATTGGGCTTTTGAGCGCATGCACTAAAATAAGCATCCCCCCTGAAAATAAGCTCCCCCCAATATTTAAACGCAGAGCTGGAAATCAGATAAGACGGCAAGAGGAGCCCCATTTTGCACCACGCGCTCCAAAATAATAAGACCAAGCACTTATTTCAGGTTCAAAAAAATATAAAACAGGGTCTTATTTTCAGGGAAACACCGTACATTCTGATATGTTAAAATTATATTTGTGGATACAAAAATAAATGCAAATAGTAGTAAAGTTCTCACTCAACAAAAGTTAAGCAACATAATACTAGATCAGGCCATTACCAAAACAAAGATCAGCTGGAAACTGAATCTCTAATTCAGAAGACAACCACAGGTAAGATTTAAAAAGAAAAATGCAAGAAGTGCGAATACTGATTATTATAAATGGAACTTGCATTTGATACACAGCAGTTGCTCAAATTCTGTTGTTATAGCTTCTTACCATCTCTGCCTACATAAATACAATTTATCAGAAGTTCTTGAATTCCTGTGTGCCTCTTTAATTGCTTCAAGTCTAGCACGCAGGGGAGAAATCAGTTTTACCTGTGCTCTTTAAAGTACGTTCTTTGCCTTTCATTTTGCCTTTTTTTAAAAATAGCACATTCTATTTTACAAAAAAAAAAATAGTACCTCAATTGCATTTTTAAATTTTAGTTTGAGTCATCTAATAGCAATAATCTGAAACAGGTTATTGAAATATGCAGCTAGGAACAGGATTACTTCAGTCTTGAAAAAAAAAGAGATGGACTTGGTGTCAAAATACATACAATCTCATGAATGCCTGCTGGTTATAAACAAAATCATTATCAATAATGTATGAAATGTCAGATTATCACTGCTAAGTTATACATGTATCATTAACTAAAAAAACATTTTTCCAGAAATAGCTTTATCTGAAATAGTTCCTATATACATATAAGAGAGCTTGCATATTATCCAATAAAAGGATATCCAGTGATAAACCTGATGCTTATACTGCAATATTATGCAATATTTTACTCGTAGTGAATCCAGCTGCAGAAAGAATTGCAGTACAACTCATTATTAAAATATAAAGCTCAATATAATTGTGACTCTTTCAGGAAGAGATAGGATATGTCTGAGCTTGGAAGATAAATAGGTTTAGGCCTCATTAGGACCTATATGGGAGACCACCAGAGAGTTCAGGGTTGTAGGCTAGATTGAGAAAATGAAAAACATGAACAGCATATATTTTACTTTTGTATGTTCCCATACTGTTTTATTTTGCTTCTTTTCAGAGAAGAACTATGATAACCTTGGTGATTGAACCTTTGACTTACCCGTGCTATCAAATGTCAGCACAACTTATTTCTGACTTGAATACAAATGAGAATACTAAATTAATATTTGAAATTCTGTGTAGTTCAACTCTGTCCATACTAGTATTATACAATCCCAGTATAATTAATAATGTAGCTGGTTAGCAGTCACATTACAGTAAACAATGAAAACTCTGACTGGTATTTTTACCTGGAAAGGTCTTTAGAAAATATTCCATTAAATGCTTAAACCTAATTAGCTGATTTTCTAAAATATTTTTTAACCAAAAGAATTCAACATATTCATTTATCTATGCCAAAATCATTCTCAAAAGCAAATATATATTCTAGGAACAATATCTGAAATCAGCAGATAAATAGAATTAAGATTAAGGGATAAGATTATATTGGAGTCTTGCTTATAGCATTTAAGGTACCGTATTTGCATATAAATTGATAGATATTTGTAAAAGAGCTAGACCAGCTGGTGACTTCCAGATATTTTGAATTGCATGTCCCACAATCCCCTTATCATTGTTAATTATTCTAATTAAAATATTTATTTAAAAGTAAAGTTACTCGTAGTTTAGGGGCTACCTGGTTTAGTAACCATTCACAAATCTGACAATAATTTTAAAAATTCATTTTCCTACAATACATGTATTTATTACTGTAGAGTAGACATGTCAAACTCAAGGCCTGCGGACCATATCTGGCCCCCAAAGCGCTTAGATCTGGCCTGTGGAGCCACTCTGGAAGTGGCAAAGGACTGGCCCTTGGTGCCTTGGCCCAGCACAGTGCTCTCACTGAGCGCTCCCCATGAGCGCTCCCCCGGATATGCACACAGGAGGCAGCAATTGCAATTGTTTCTGCAATTGGCTGGGCCAACGGCCAGTTGGGCACTTGCAGAGCCACACACATGGCTGGGCAGTCATGGGAAAGTTGCTCTGTATCTAGCTGGCAGCCAAGCAGGACTGACGATGGTGCTGAGTGGGACATGTTTGAGTGGCAGCTGCCATGTGTGAACCTCCCCTGAGGTGGAGTGGTGAGGGCATTGGAGCCATCGGCTTTGGCTGTACTGTGCTCTACCACCAGGTTCACAAACCTGAACTAGGAGCAGGCTGAGGCAGCATTTGGCAACTCCGAATCCTCTGCCCTCCAGTCTGCCGTTTGCAAGGAATGACTTCTGGCAAGGAGTTCCTTGCAGGTTCAGCAGCATTTGTCAAGTTCAGACCATACTCCTAACTAGCTTACTTTACTTTAGCAGTCATTAATAAATGCAATAAATACTGCCTGTCATTTTGTAATGGGAATGTCACACAGTGCCTTTATTTGGGGTCTGTTCGCCCATATCAATGCCACTTCCAAGAATGCAAGAAATAAATGAGGTATATTCATAGCTGATATAACCATTTCATAATGCAGACCATCACTTCTATTTTTGTAAATTAAGAGGGCTATAGATATAGGCTGTTCAGGGGAACATATAATTGGCTACGCCGACTAAACTAATGAATTGATCTCAAACCATCAGAAATTATCAGAATCCTTACAAATTCTCACCTCACTTCACCTTGCCTCGCCCAGCCTCACCCTGTGGCAGCACTAGTGGCACCAGTAGCCTTGACGAAGTAAGTGTGGCTGGGCACCCCCTCAGGGAAGTGAAGATGGACTGGGCTGGGCTGTAAGATCACAGTGCCCCAGGAGCTTGAGGGCCAGGCTGGGTGCTTGTCCTCCACTGCACAGGGTCTGGCTAGTCCATGCTGCCGTCCAGGGGTTTTTTGCACAGCCTGAGAGGGACAGTGAGGCTCCTCTGGTGAACAAGGCTTTAGTGCTCACCTGGTCTTGCCTTCTTCTGCTGGGGATGTACAGATCCCCTCTCCCAGCCTTGCCTGCCCCCCCCCCCCACAGGTGCCTCTCGATGTGAGTGAGCTGGCTAGGCCCACCCAGTCATGGCCACCTGGCTCTTTAAGAGCAACCATAATGCTGATGTGCCCCTCAATGAAATGGAGTTTAATACCTCTGCTATACAGGAAAAAATGATTTACATGAGATGGCAGCAACCAATGCTCTTCTCAGTGTCTATCCCTCTTGGTTATATGTTCACTTAGTGACCATTTTGCTTCCAATTTGAGAAACCAACTGCTGTTGCTAAACAAGGAGACGATGCAATTTGTTTGCTCTAAAATAAGAATTTTTAGATCCTGGATTACTGGAGTTGTGGGTTGTTGGTTTTTTTTTTAATAATTTGAGCAACAGCACAATTTGTACACATTTTCTTAGTGTTTAGCATGGTGGTTCTATGGAAATATTCTCTTCAGAAAAGCTATTAGTTTTAGTTAACTCTCCCCTGATAATACATTGCTTGGGAATGAGGGAAACTCCCACAGAAAATTCTAAATTAGCCTTTGTGATTGTAGCAGCAGACTGACAGAGCTGAGGAAGTCATAACTTCTCCAAATTTCAGTCCCTCAGGAGTCGTAGGTCACATATTTTGGATACATTCTATATATCATCCCATTTCAGGTACCTTACTTCAAAAAATGTTGCCTTATGATGCACCATTTCAGACAGTTAAAGGTTATGGCAATGGAAGTTTTAGTATATACCCGTGATGGTGAACCTATGGCACGTGTGCCAGAAGTGGCATGCAGAGCCATCTCTCTGGGCATACAAGCCGTCGCCCATTGCTGTTCTGGATTCCGGTGCATCGGGCAGCTTTCCGGGCCTGCGCAGGAGCACCGGAAACCAGAAGAGCAACCACCCTGTGGGCATGCACATGTCGGGCAGAGCTCTTCCAGTTTCTGGTAAATGCATTCACACCAGCTAACTGGTCTTCCAGTTTCTGGCACACATATGCGCCAAAGACCAGCTGAACGGTGCATATGCGCACACTGGAAACTGGAAGAGCAGGCGTGCACATTTGCATCTGGCAGCTGCTCTTCTGGTTTCTGGCACATGTGCTCGTGCATGTTCCTGTTTTGGCACTCGGTGCCAAAAAGATTCGTAGACAAGAGGTGTAAGAAGAGGAGCCAGATTACTGACAGTTCAAGTTGTGATGAGTCCAAGTTCTGACCTGACAATAAGCATCACCACAACAAGAGATATTCATAGAGCTTTTCCTACTAACAGTGCTTGAAAAATCCCCTTTAAAAAGATCCATGGTTAATCTTTACATAAGCTAAATCTGAGGCAGCAAAAGAGGTTGGGAAAGCTTTGCTTCCTGGCCAGAATTTCAGAAACAAGGCACACAGAGGGAGATATTTAGGAATTTGGCTAACGTATCAAGCCAACTCAGATTCATCCAGATGGCCTGGAAGACTCTCTTTCCTGCTCCAATCTAGAAACTCTTTTCCTTGGATTTGCCCTCAGTTGTGGTCTTTCCTCCCTCTTTCTGAAAACTAGACAGTGATGAAATATGAACACAGTTTTAGGAAGGATAAATGCAACTTAGATAAATGAGCAATCTCGAGATGCCCATTTTGAAAATATGGATGACGGATCTGCCAGGTTTGAAAATAAAATTACTACGCATAATATACTGTCTTTTTTCAGCTCTCAAAAAATTATTCTTACTGCTCCTTCAGTAAAATGCCACCCACACACTGGCAGGTGGAATTTCAAAATAAACTGAAAATTAGGTTTTGGCATTTATAGTTTTATATTGCAAGAAAGTACTTAATGGTATTTCTCGTCTGTCAGATGAATGAAACAAGTCATTGAACTCTGCCTCATTTTTCTTACAGTTAAACTATTAAATTATGCTTCATTAGATTAGCAAATTTCTGATGAACTCTGAGCCATAGAAGAGTTTGTCCTTTTCTTCCTTTAATATCATTACAGGTTTCAGGGATCAATGTTCAGCTTTCTCCAGATCATTAAAAACATAACATTGTTTAAATATGTGTGGTTTTTCTTCCATCCTTTCAATATATATGCCACATCTTTGTAAATTAAAACATTTGAGGAAACAACTCAAATTATTATTGATAGCAAAAGTTACAAAATCTCATGGTTGGTGATTCAGGGCCAAAATTTGGAACAGGAGACATTTCAATTTAGAAGTTCTTGAAGGACTTAGCTTCTCAATCTCAGGACAGCTTCCTCATATAACCTTTCTCTGTGGCAGCCCCTACCCTCTGGAACGATCTCCCTCCAGAACTGAGAACAATTGCTGACCTCCGGACTTTTCGTCGGGCCCTAAAAACCCATCTCTTTCAGCTTGCTGGTCTAGCCTGATCCCGCTGAATTTTTAAGATTTGTACTAGAGGGTTGGGTTTTTTAATTATTCAATGGTTTTAATTTTAGCCATAGTTATATGTTTTTTAAGAAATTTTAACTTTTGTATACTATGTTTTTATTTGGCTGTCCACCGCCCTGAGTCCGCAAGGAGAAGGGCGGTATACAAATCTAATAAATAATAATAATAATAATAATAACCTTAAAAAAAAAAGAAAAAGCATTTCCTCTTAATTTATCACATTTCTATGCCGCTCAACTCCCAAGGGACTCTGGGCGGCTTACAGCAAAAATAATGCGAACAATGAACATAGAAAAATCATTAAAAAACATTATAAAAACATTTTAAAACATTTTAAAACATTAAAAGCCCATGCACACCATTCATGGCTGGGTCTCGCAAGATTGCAACAGGAAGATCAACGGCCCCAGGCCTGCTGGAAAAGTCAGGTCTTCACCGCTTTCCGGAAGGCTAATAGGGTGGGGGTAATCTGGATCTTAGGAGGTAACTGGTTCCAGAGAGCTGGGGCAGCCACAGAGAAGGCCCTCCCCCCTGGACCTGCCAGCTGGCATTGTTTAGCTGACAAGACCCGGAGGAGACCAACTCTGTGGGATCTTACCGGTCGCTGGGAGCTATGCGATAGAAGGCGGTCTCGAAGATAGCCTGGCCCTGAGCCATGTAGGGCTTTAAAGGTAATAACCAACACCATGAATTGTGCCTGGAGACCAATAGGGAGCCAGTGCAGCTCGTGGAGAATTGGTGTAATGTGGGTGTACCTAGGTGCACCCATGACAGCTTGCGCAGCTGCATTCTGGACCAACTGTAGTCTCTGAACACTCTTCAAGGGTAGCCCCATGTAGAGCGTGTTGCAATAATCTAACAGTGAGGTGACAAGGGCATGAGTGACTGTGAGGAGAGCCTCCTGATTCAAATAGGATCGCAATTGGTGCACAAAAATTGTGAGTCTGTTCTGAGGGGGACAATTTCTCCCCCCGAGAACCAAGGATAGGCAGTCAACATAGTCTTTAGGAAGCAATACCCATAGCCACTCGGTCTTGTCAGGGTTAAGTCTGAGCCTGTTGACTCCCATCCAGACCCTCACAGCCTCCAGGCACCAGCACATCATATCCACCGCTTCACTGACGTGGGGTGGAGATGTACAGCTGGGTATCATCAGCATATTGCTGATATTCCACCCTGTATTGTCAGATGATCTCACCCAGCATTTTCATGTAAATGTTAAATAGGAGGGGAGAGAGGACTGAGGCACCCCACAAATGAGGGTCTAGGGGTCAGCCTCTGTCCTCCTGCCAACACTGACTGTGACCAACCAGAAAGATAGGAGGAGAACCACAGTAACATGGTGCCTCCAACTCCCAACTCCCTTAGTCATCCTAGGAAGATACCATGGTCATTGGTATCGAAAGCTGCTGAGAGGTCAAGTAGCACCAAGATAGAGGAATGACCCCTATCTCGGGCTCTTCAGAGATCATTCAGCAGCATGACCAAATCAGTTTCCATGCTGTAGCCAGACTTGAAGCCAGACTGAAAAGGGTCTAGATAATCCATTTCATCCAACGACTGTAGGAGCTGAAGTCCCACCACTTTCTCTACAACCTTTCCCGCAAAGGGTAGGTTGGAGTCTGATCAAAAGTTCTTTAATTCTACTGGATCCAGGGAAGGCTTCTTGAGGAGGGGCCTTACAACCGCTTCCTTTAATGGTTGCGGGAAAGACCCTTCCTTAAAGGACGTGTTAACTAAAGCCTGGAGCCAGCCTTGTGTCACTTCCCTGCTGGCCAAAACCAGCCAGGAGGGGCACAGGTCCAATAAACAAGTGGAGGAACTCATTGCTCCTACAGCCTTGTCCACTTCCTCAGGAGCCACAGGCTCAAATTCATCCCATACAATAGGACTAAGATCTGCCCCCATCATCTCAGTCAGAATTGCCCAATCAGAGTCCAGGTCCATCCGAATCTGAGTGACTTTATCTGACAGAAACTGCACAAAGTCCTCAGCTCTACCCTGCAAGGCTCCTCCACTCCCCCTACATTAAGGAGGGAACGAGTCACCCTAAATAGGGCAGCTGGGCGTGAATCAGCGGATGCAATAAGTGTGGAAAAATGTGAACATTTTGCCGCCCATATCACCACTAAATAAGTCCTAATAAAGGCTCTTAAGAGTGTTCGGTCAGATTCGGAGTTACTGGTTCTCCAGTGTCACTCTAGACGTCTCTTCTGGTGCTTCATCTCCCGGAGCTTCTCGGTAAACGAGGGAGCTTTCCTGGATCCACCACAATGGAGGGGTCACAAAGGCACAATCCGGTCCAATGTCCCAGGTGCTGCCCTATTCCAGGCAGCCACCAGGGACTCAGCCGGATTGTGGACAAGGGAGTCAGGTATCTCCCAAGTTCCTTCTGGAACCCTTCAGGGTCCATTAGGCATCTGGGGCAGAACCACTTAATCAGCTCCGCCTCCCTGCGATGGAGGAGTAGTGCCCTGAAGTCTAACCTCAGCAGCAAATGATCTGACCATGACAAGGGAGAAACATCTACACCCCTTAATTCCAGATCGTGTCTCCACTGCCCTGAGAGGAACACCAGGTCAAGTGTATGTTCCCCCTATGAGTCGGACCATGGTTGTCATGGAAGCCATGAACTCCTGAGCCGTATCTGAGGATTCACCAAGTGATGGCAAGTTGAAGTCCCCCAGTACCATAAGCCTGGGGAACTCCACCGCCAACCCAGCTACTGCCTCTAGCAGTACAGGCAGGGCTGTCATAAGGCAGCTGGGAGGCAGGTACGTCAACAAGAAACAGAAGCCCAACTGAACCCCTGAGTCCAACCTCAAGAGGAGAGACTCACACCCAACAATCTCCAGGGCAGGGATCCTGCAAGGACAAAGACTCTTACGGACAATAGCTGCCACTCCTCCACCCCTTCCCTGGAGTCGTGGCTGATGCAATACCTGAAACCCATCTGGGCACATCTCTGAGAGGGGAACACCTCCCTCCTGGCCAGCCAGATCTCAGTTATGCATGCCAGGTCAGCCCCCTCCTCCAGTATTAAGTCCCGAACAAGGAAGGGCTTGTTAACAACAGACCTGGCATTAAACAGCAGCAGCCTGAGGCCAGGGCCCTGACATTCCAAGTCACCAGGTATACGAGGCGAGCCTGGTGAACCAGAACCAGAGGGGCTGGAACAAGTAATCGCTTTGAGACAGCAAGTCCTAGTTCCCCGAGAGTGGCCTACCCCTCGGCTCCTGCCATATTTACCTCTCCCGGTCATAACCGCAATACTCTGGCTCTCCAACACCTCAGAGACGCCCTCCCCCACCTCAACAGCCCCCCTCCTCCTTTGCAGGCAAGGCGCCCCACTCATACCAACCCAGGGGTCATATCTGAGCCCCCATCGGCTTCTGTTTGCACACTCAGCAGAGGGGGCTTCATTCCTTGCCCCCAGCTCCCTCATTCTCCCCAAATTCAACCACTTCAAACCCACTCCTTCCATCCAATCCATCCACACACACACCCAAGATAAAATTAATCTGTCAAGTAAGTTAAAATAAATCTAAAAATGCTCTGGAGACTCCACCAATGGCTTGCGAGGAGCCACACATTGAGGTATCCTAGCAAACAGCGGGTGCTCTCCAGCCATTGAACCTTGACCCCGTCCAATCCTTTCCAAAAGCTGATGGCCACTCCACCATCTTGC
Organism: Masticophis lateralis; assembly: GCA_030761175.1. Lineage (NCBI taxonomy): Eukaryota > Metazoa > Chordata > Lepidosauria > Squamata > Colubridae > Masticophis > Masticophis lateralis. Next base: position 71,667,331 of record JAUDYJ010000006.1, read on the forward strand.
CTTGGGGGGCCCCTGGATTTCACGGAAACCTCCGGTTTTTCCTTCAGATGTTCCTCCTGATTAAAGTCCTGCTTTCCTCTCCACCAGTACAGTCTAGAGAACCGCGACTTGGCTTTGTTTAAGAACATTGCATGTGGAATGCAATGGTTCTCTCCAAAGAAGGTCTCTAGACCAGGATGTCTGTTTTTCCAGCGATGTGGAAAGTGGAGATTAAAGTCAATTAGAGTCAATTTGGCTGAGAATAGGCAATCCTTATTTAGCAACAGCCTCACTTAGTGATTTTTCAGTTACAATGGTGATGAAAAAATAGCTGTGATCAATCTTCACATGTGACATGCAGGTCTGTAAAGCAAAGGAAAGCTCCAGCAAGTTATTAAACACTGCCATGGTTTTAATTAGCAAATATTTTGCTTAATGACCAAGTTGCTAGTCCCAACTAAATTTGCTAAATGAGGACTACCTATTTTGTTTTGGAGAAAACTGCAATAAGAGGGAAATTGTACATTTATTTTACACTTTTGTCCCTGGAAGGATTGCATTATTGTAACTTTATTTCCCACTAGTTTGGATTCAACACCCCACAGGAAGATAACCATAAAATGGATGTTTTTCCTAATCTTTATTATCCAATTGAGAATCTACATCACTTATCTGGGAGATCCACTCATTAGGCCTTAATTCTGTATCAGATGCTACCCTACATGCTACGGTAGTTCCTTTTCAACTATTGCTTGTTTTATTTTTTGATTTCTCTTCTTCATCTGTATCCAATTTTCTTTTCTTTCTTTCTTTTTCTTTCTCCTTCCTTCCTTCCTTCCTTCCTTCCTTCCCTCTCTCCCTCCCTCCCTCCCTCTCTCCCTCCCTCCCTCCCTCCCTCCCTCCCTCCCTCTCTCTCTCTCTCTCTCTCTCTCTCTCTCTCTCTCTCTCTCTTAACTGCAAATACCCTAAGTACACTGACAAGTATGACATATGCTGTATAAAAATGGAAGGGGTAAGAAAAAAAAAGCTTCTCAAAACCCATTTTTGAGTCTTGTGATATATACACAAATTTGAATTTCAGAAGAAGGTAGTTGATTTCATCAGCAACAAGACTCAATTCCTAACAAAAACCCGGACTAATAAAACTAGTTGCATAAGTATGAATTGTATTATAATGCATGCTTTTTTGCCCAGTTCTACATTAACTTGGTTCAAAACTCAGTATATTTTCTTGTTTTGGGATGCATATTTACTCTTTCAATATGGATGCAAATTGTGGGATCAAATCATTCTAGTGTAATAAAATTTGTATCCCATTTATTTCATTAAATAATGGAATGAAACTTAAAGATGGTTATGTTAGCTGGATCATGACAATAGGATCAGCAACTGGTTTGTATCATGTTCTCTTCTGAAAAAAAAAATGAGTCTAGGAAGTTTGACTAATATCCAAGCAAATATGAGTAGAATTTTCTTCCTACTTCTGTATTCAAAAAGAACTATTGATTAAACTATCAATAGACTATTGATTAAACTATCAATGCATTAGTCATTGGAAAAACCTGGAAGAATGTTGTCTAAAAAGCTGTCTTAGACAATATAGCTGTTGTCTATATGTCTATATGTTTAAAAAGCCTCTTTGCATAGTTCAGTTTTTCCTAGTTTGTTTCCTTTTGTTCACATTAATCACCTTTTACATTTTTATAACACATAATACATTTTTATAAACTGTTTTCATTTTAAAATTCTGATGTATTTTTATTTTAAATATAGAAAACTATTGCAAAATTCTGCCTTTTTGATTTAAACAGAAGTTCAGTACATATAAATGAAAAATTAGATAAATTCACTTTATAATGGGAATCAAATGAACCATTATTCCCAAGCATGGCGGTTTTTGCAAAGCATAATTAAATAGCATAAGAGGAAAATTCTTCAAATTTACTGAAAGTAAAATTATATCCAGCCATTATGAAACACTCTATCCCACAAACAAAGTCAATTATAAATCCAAGGCACAGAGTTTGAAGAACTCCATGTCAGACACTATTGAAACCGATCATTGTTCAAAATCATTTCAAATGGGAACATGTCAAAGAACAAAGAGGAAAAAATCAAGCAGGAAAATAAATGTTATAAAATTGATTTCCATTTCAATTAGGTTTTGGTAAGATGGTAAAATGCATGATTAAACATAATTACTAAATAAATGCAATGTCCAAAAACTTGCACCGGAATAAGAATTAGCCATGTGGTTCATTTTGAGCAGTCTTTTTTCGTAGAAGAACTATTTAAATATTTTCCATCATTGTAATGAAGATGTACAAGAATATCCTACCATCTAAAAAGAAATGCTAATATAATTTGTTAAATGTGATTTCAAAATTCTAATAACTTCTGAGTAATATCACAGTGCCAACAATCCGCAGTACAGCATAGTAGGATTTATAGCTTCTAAAGAACTTTGTAAATGCCAATTACAATCTGTTAAGGTGTCAGTTCAAGCTCAGATAGTACAACATTCATTAATATCAGCTGTTCCACAGATTTTAATGAAAAGGTCCACTCTGTCAATTTCACCAAATTGGACTTTTAATCATGCTGAGAATGAAATCATATACATTGAACACAATACATGAAATGCCTTACTTTTGCCTATCACTCATGGCACACTTGACACCAATGTTGATTGTTGAGGAGGTGAGAGCTGTAGTAGAATTCTTGGAGAGAAAAAAAAAGAAAAGAAATGTATCTTCCTATTCATATCCAACAAACCAGACTGAGAAGGCTGTCAAGGTCAGTCTTACATTTGCTAGTCAAATGTTTTTCCCTTTTTCAAAGGTCTAATTTGCATGTTTAGATTCCTTGGCAAGAGAAGGACTATGGATGACAAATGTCTGTTATCATCCAAAACATGTCTGTGAGCTTCAACCTGTGTCTATCAAAGAAGGCTGCATAATGAATGTGACTTTGCTGAACACTTAGACTGATCTTGAGTGAACTAGCTTGATGAATGCATTTTAATGATAAGCTTCCAACCTACATTTCATTTATAAGTTCACTATTTTCTTTGTAATCCCAATGAAGGATGGATGGATATGTGTGTCTCTATGTGTGTATAAATAAAAACAGTTTTATGAGAAATAATGAGAAAGTATACATATATAAACTCCAAAGAAATGTTGGTTCTCCTGTATTTTCAACCATAGGATGATGACAGGGAAAGGGATAGATAAAGAAGAAAACTCTTTTCAAAGAGTTTTGTATAGTTGTATAGGTGTATAGATAAAAGTGCTGGATGAAGGTCTCACTTCCTCTAACTGGGGAGATTCAGGCTAACATCCACCCTCCATCATGGAAGCTTAGGGGTGATTTTGGGCCAGAAATCCTTTCTCAGTTCAAATGTATCTCTAAGATGGAAAATGGGAGAAAGAATCCCTACTCTGCTGTCTCAATCCATCAGCTCTTATTTTGAGGTTCAAAATTACATGTTCCTTTAGAGAGCTAGATTAAAACACTTATTTCACCCAACAGAATTAGGGGAAATCTGATCTAGATTAGTCTTTGTTTCTCTTTTCTGTGGTATATTCCCTATTTTTCTGCAGGCTTTCATCCTTACAATACAGAAATGATAATTCTTTTTGCTCTCAATGTCATATATAATGTGCAGACCCAGAGTGAGGAAAAATAATCCATCTGGGGACTAAAGGAGGGGGTAAAGAGATAAATGAGCACTAGGATTCTGCTGTAGTCTACATTGTATGTAAGAATATTGAGTTTTGTCTAATTGCTCAGTGAATTCTGATGTTTTGTGATATTTGACCAGCCAGTAATTACTTCTGTCTCCCTTTATGTGTGTATACATATGCATAGTAAAATAAAAAGCAGACATACTGCGAACTCCGGAATTTAAGATTTTAAAATTTTAAAAGAATTAAAATTTTATTTTACTACGCTTTCATCAGCCATCTGCTGACATCGTCAGAGTATTAAACTACCATTACAGAGATCTCCGCCTTTATATGCCATTAATCAATTTAGCCCTTGCACGTGTAATAGGCCCTTCCAGCCATCTCCCACTTGTAATCAGCTGTGTTGTTTTTGCTGTCGTCATGCTGGATGATGGAGGCTTGATTCCTGCTGTTTCCTCCCTCCTAGCTTGCTTACCAGTGGGGGATGATAACAAACTAGGAGGGAGGAAACAGCAGGAATCAAGCCTCCATCATCCAGCATGACGACAGCAAAAACAACACAGCTGATTACAAGTGGGAGACAGCTGGAAGGGCCGTCTCCCACTTGCATATAACACATGCAAGGGCTAAATTGATTAATGGCATATAAAGGCAAAGATCTCTGTAATGGTAGTTTAATACTCTGACGATGTCAGCAGATGGCTGACGAAAGCGTAGTAAAATAAAATTTTAATTCTTTTAAAATTTTAAAATCTTAAATTCCAGAGTTTGCAGTATGTCTGCTTCTTTTTTTACTAATATACCTGGAACTCGTATTTTTAGAATAGTTTGTAATACATATACATGCACAGACACACAAATATACATACGAGGTAGAAATGCATGTAATATCACATGATGAAATAATGGTCACATCAAAATTATGTTCATTATATGGTCCAGAATATGTTTCTGTGATCCAAAATCCTATTTTGCCTGTCTCCAGTATATATTTTCAAATATTATGTTTACTACTCACCAAGCAACATTTTGTGATTCTTATTAAATGCAACAGCCAACAACCATAGGAGAAAGGGCATAACCTTAAGGGAACTATTAACAGATTTTTTAAAATCTGAAAATCCAATTAAACTGACACTTCTGATGTGACTCCTGTGTAGTTGTCTAGTTGTCTAGAAAAGAGAATTTATTCAGGTCTCACAGAGATTATTGTCTTCTCAAGGGGATCTAACATATGTTTCTTATTTTTGGACATATCAGACTTTTAAACCTATGATTTAAGAGCTTCATAGTCAGGCATAATTTTGTCTGGCAGAATTTTTGACAAATATGGATGGATTCTTCATTTGTCAAAATTCACAGAATAGTCAGCTAACAATACAATTCCCATTTTCCCCTATTAGCTTCTAAGATATCACATAGTGGCTTACATAATTAATGGGGGCAGTGGGATGAATTTATTCATTCAATGAAAGAGGGAAAAAAACCCAAGTTATTTATGTTCCAGTCTCAATGGCTACCTCTTTTTAGAATCATTTCATAATCTCAGCCAATCTTGACACTGGTTTGCAGTAGTGATCAATTTTTTAATATGTCATAGACAAAGAAAACACTTTTCCACTGGATGGTACAGAAAAAAATAATTTTCACAGAATTAAAAATATATATATTGTGAAAAACTGATGCATTTTTTATAACAATTTGTAAAGTTTACAGTAAACATCAAATTCTGCACCTGGATATCAGTATCACCTGTAAAGAGGGAAAAATATAAGTACAAATTATTATCTTATAAGCTATGGAGAACTTTTTTTAAAAAAGAACTAATTATAATCAGTGCTTCATTGACAGTGGATTGAGAATGTGTATATGAGTATGTTTGTGAGGGAGAGAAAGAATATTTAAGGTCATTGGTCTCAAGATGAAAACCTTTAGATAAAAGACAAAAGTGGTTTTTTTTAAAGTATACTTTATTAAGTTTATTATACATATACAGAACATCATATTTTACTAATATTGGATGTGCAGTATTTATACATATGTACATAGAATATAACTGGTGTCACTTAACTCTTTATTACTATTTTCTTAGCGCACCTTGAGCTCCTACTTTTACCCTATTTTTCAACCATTTGTACCACCTTTCCCACACAGTATAATACTTTGAATTCTCATTGTTATTTATCTCATGTGTTAATTTGCTCATTTCTGCGCACTCTAAAATTTTTTTAATTATTAATTCTTCTGCTGGCAGGGTTTTCTCTTTCCAAAATTGTGTATAGGCCAGTCTGGCTGCTCTGGTTATATGTATTATCAGGTGAATCTTTTCCTTTCCATACCCCTTCCTGATTATTCCCAGGAGAAATATTTCCGGAGACAAATCTATTTCTTCTTCAATTATTTCTTGTAAATTGCTCCAAATTCTGTTCCAGAATCTTTTCGCCTCGGGGCATGTCCACCACATATGATAGAAGGTGCCATGACTATGACCACATTTCCAACAATTTGAGGGCATATTGGGGAACATCTTGGCTAGTCTGGCAGGTGCTAAATGCCACCTATGGAGCATCTTGCACTGATTTTCCTTATATGTCGTGGCTCTGGTCAGTTTATAATTTTTGTTCCAGGCCTCTTCCCATTCATTAAAATTTAGGCTATGTCCAATATTTTTTTCCCATATGCTCAATTGGTTTTTGGTATCTCTTCCGCTCTATCTTCCTCTAGTAAATACTTGTATAATTTAGCTAGAGGTTTTTTTCCCACCCCCATGAAAATTTTATTTAATCCGTTATATCTTACTTCTACACCATATTCTTCCTTATCCTTCTGATATCTTGATTTAATTTGTAAATAAGTCCACCAAACTAAAGTGTTTATTATCCATTTTGAGTTTCCTACAAGAACACCAGAGTATTGCAAAAAATATATAAAGGAAGACAATATTCTTCTAAGAACATGGTCGGTCCCCCCCCCCCCCCATAACAAAAATCCCACATATGAGAAATGGGTTTGCGGTCAACAAAATATATTATTTGTATTATTTTACAAATTTCTTCATTTATGAGGACTGTTACGCTTTTCATTGGAAGTTAAAAAACCTCTAATGATATTTTCCACATCATCTAGAGATCACTCAATATCTGTAAAGTTGTCATAGAATTTTGAAAGTTTATATCAAAATAAAGTTTACCTTTTTGTGTAAGCTTGTGATATCTTAATGATATCTGTTGCAGTTTTGTGCTTTGTGATAATACCTTACTGAAATTACTTCTTTCAATATCTACACAAGATTATGTGTAGATTTATGGTGTTTAACTGCCTGGTCCAGAAAGAGATGTAACTGGAATAACTGAAGCTGGCAAAGTTTATACCTCTTCAAACCCTGGACCAGCTTTTCAGCCATTAAGATCATTATTTATGAATAGCTAAGATGTTTACAGATGAATAGTACCACTGTCTTGTTAATGTTTATTCTGGACTTGTTTCTCTCCATCCAGTCTCTTACAGTCTTCAGGCAGACAAAAAAGGATTTTTTTAAAAAAGCACAATATGTAATTCAATCAAGAGATATGGTACTGCCTACCATCTTGGAAGGCTTCAGAAAGGGGTTTGACAAGTTTTTGGAAAAACTGACTCCATGCTGGAACATCTATTACGGGGGGGGGTCAAACTCGCGGAGTCACATTGTCATGTGACATATCGCATCATTTTCGCCCTTCGCTAAAATAGGGGTGGGGGTGACAAGTGTGTGATGTATCTGGCCTGCAGGTTTGGCACTCCTGATCTATGACTTATCATTCTTCCTCATAACGTGTGTTATTTTCCATTTGGGGCAGGAGTGTAATCACCTGATGAACATGAGGGGTCAAGGTGTATATGTCCAATACATAACACAAGAAAATAAAGGTTGTTGGTAAAGAATTTTTAAAGGCACCGTATAATGAATATAATTAAAAGTTGATTCAACTGTGCTTTTTGCATTTGTGTAAAAAATGGAGTTTTAAAAGTTCAAGGATAAGTAGCGCTTCTCACCACTAATGAATTATAGAACATGTTTGCTAAATATGTGGGTAGCAGCAGTTGTCAGATGTAATTAGTTTCAAACATATTTCGCAGTTAATCATGATGCAATGTGTGACTGAACTTTTAAACTCTTAGGCTAAATAATTGGCGGGCAATTTCCTATTAAAAGAATATTGGAAAAGGGGAAAGAGCATTTGTCAGACCGGGGAATAGTACTTCTCCTTAATTTACTAGCTCATGGTCTCGGATTCTTTCTATGTGTGTCAAAACTTATAACTTCAAGAAATGAATATATCTGATTTCTCAAAAAAAACTTTTATATCAATTCATCTGCATGAATACCTCAGTGTTTTCAAGGGCAAGGTGAGCATAGATAGAGAAATACATGTTTGGTCCAAGAGATTTCCTCAACAATAAACTTTCAAGCATACTCCCAATCTTTGACATACACAAATGCAAACATTAAAGAAAATAGGAATATTTCAGTAACATTTTACTAAACACGATTGAATTTAGAATGACTACCTTAAGCTTACTAGGTGGTATTATCATGAGCTTTTCAGGACCCTTTAACATCCTTTTTCACCCTATTTATAGAGGAATCCATATCATCCCATTTCTAGAATCAGGCCCCCAGGCTTAATTATATAGCAATCCCTGTTAGCTAGTGCCAACAAGAGAAAAGGTTGTGTGGAGCAATTATTGTCTATTAATTGGACCAGTCATTATATCCATTGTCATCTTAAACCCATCTCAGAATGAGTTTGGTCTATACTAGAACTGCTAGCAGTAATTTTCATCTCCTGGTTCTCTCATACACTGGTGAGTCTTTGTTAACAGAGACAAATCCAGTGGTGAATCTACTTTCGTTAGCAACTCAAAATATAGGAAGACATTTCTTTGAGGTTGTCTTTCTTCTACATAATACCAAGAGACTATTTTCTTTTCTTAGACTGTTTCAGGATTCATATGTTGACCTAGAACAGAAATGTGAAGACTCATCTGCATCAAAGGGCTGGGTACTGAGTTGACCCAACCATGGATATAACTTTGTTGCTTGTATCCTTACGATTTATATTGATATTGTTTCCTGATTGCTTATTTGTATGACTATCATTAAGTGTTGTACCTTATGATTCTTGATGAATGTATTTTTTCTTTTATGTATGCTGAGAGCATATGCACCAAGACAAATTTCTTGTATATCGAATCACACTTAGCCAATAAAAAATTCTATTCTATTCTATTCTATTCTATTCTATTCTATTCTATTCTATTCTATTCTATTCTATTCTATTCTATTCTATTCTATTCTATTCTATTCTATATACTTTGCAATCAATGAAAAAAGGATAATGTCTTTTCCCCCATAATTTCATTGTATAATTTATTAAAATCAGTTCAAGGTGTTCGTTTGTACTCCTGAGCTTTCAAAGAGCACAAGTGGATGAGTGTTTTTTAAATAAATTCCTCCACACCAGTATGACTTCCTGTGAAACCACATTTTAAGGGGATACTTAGATGGATATTGATGCAGTGATATATTTAGAATACAGTGATCTAGATAGATAGTTTAAGTAAAGCAATTCTCTTCTATCATTGTTCTACCACTATATGGCACATAATTCTCTTTCACATGGGCAAGACTGTACACTTTGAAGATACAGTGTATGAAACTAGTAAAACACAAGCCAGAGCTGAGCAAATCAGAGGTGATTCCCCCAGAGGTGTTTTGAGCCCTGTTGCCAAAAGAAGTATTAAGTGCATTTCTCAGAATTGGAGAAAGAAAATGCCAGCCTGTTCTGGGAGAGCAATTTGGCTTTCAGCCAAATCAAGGCAGCTATTTCTGCTAACAAACATCATTTAGAGCAACTGGCTAACTGTTCTGATACTGAGAAGTCAACAGATCTTGACCAAGTGCCAAGTTCTAAAAGTAGAAACATTTGAAAAGAACAGAACAAATATGTTCCTTATGCTTTTTAGAAAGGAAGCAAAAAGAAGTTACATCAACCAGTCTTCCTATCAATGGGGTCTGAAATTATACAGTATGAAAAGAACCTAACCAATCTCAGCTTTGTTGATAGCAACTGGCATTTAAACTCTTGGACTTCCTTTGCTGTTGCCTTCAGACTGGCTTGTTTTGTAATTATGTTGATTTCTCTCTATTTTTTGTAATTGTGTTCATTTATCTCTTTCTGGGTCATCTATTATAACTTTTGTTTCCTTAATAGCTACACTGCTCTTTCCCTAATTTCTGAATTTATGACAGCTTTTGACTAACTTTCTGAATTAACTGCTTACAGATTTGCTCAGAACAGAAATACATAAATAGTCTTAACACGGTGAACAAAAAAGAAGGGAAAAGGAGAAGAAAAAATAGCCAAATTTCTCCCTAATGTCACTGGTCTAATGTCACTAATCCATATATTTATTCCTTACTCCTTATTCCTTGATATATACAAAATAGCTGTACATCTGATTTTCAAAGATGGACTTTCTTGAAACGAATGTTGCGTTATATGGAAAGGTCCCATTACTAAAGTATGAGCTAATAGTAAAGCCATGGTTATTAGAAAATAATTCATCTTTTCCAAAGCAGGCATTGCCCTTTTGTTCAGACATCCAATATAATTAAATTTATGAGTAAATAAACTTATTCGGGGCTTAATTAAAATACAGGCATGCCTCATGTCTCATTCCTTTAATCAATGTGGGTAGATTTTTAATTATACTGTGAGGAATATCCTAATGGTTTTGCCTCTCTTTCAAATATATTTTACAGTAGGAATATCTTAATAGCTTCTGCTCTTTAAAAAGAAGTGTATAGTTAGCTCACTTTATTATCACCACCAAGTTTTCTATGGGAATGGTGCCTAAAGGAAGATTGGGACAGATGTACTACAGAAGACTAGCTAACTAGAGTCTTCCCTTCACTCATCGGAGCAATTGATAACATCTGTCTCCTGAGGAAAGCCCTATATTTTTTATTTTTTTTAAAGTAATATTTCCCGTATCTGTATATACAACTGTTGGATTGATTATGAATCACTTTGGAGTACTAATATCCTGAAAAGCTGGAGATATTAATTGGAATAAGTTGCTTATATTCTTTTCCAAATTGTATTCAATGTTTCATGTTTACTGAAAATGTAAGAGCATTTAGATATAATTATATTGTTTTTATTTTGGCTTCCATGGGCATGTTAAGCAGTGGTGGATTGCCTCCGGTTCGGACCGGGTCACAAGAACCAGTAGTAAAACCAGTGGGAGGTCCTGCCCACCACCCTGGATGTCATCATCAGCAATCTGCACATGCGCAGGAGTAAGGTGCGCACCTGAGCGATCCCGTTGCAAACCGCTAGTAAAGGTAAGTAGAACCCACTCCTGTTCACGTTAAGATATAAACTTTGACATGGAGGTATTCAGGAGCCACCTGATTCTTTTGATCTGGCCCTACTTTTCTTGACTTGACTGGGTTTTTTCACTATTCATAGGATCCTGCTTGTCAAAGTTAAAGCTTTCACTCCATTCCTCTTTTGTCCATATCCTACCAATCGTTGACCATTTTCTATGTGTCCCAGAGCCTGTGCTTTCTCCAGTAGATGAGGATGGGATAGAGGCTAATTCTGTTATGATTATGTCATAAAATATACTTTGAATATATCTGTGATTTTAATCTAATTGTGATTTAGCCACAAGTTGTTTAGCTATTTGATGTTCACACAACCTTGCTACCCAGATTTATCTGGATAGGAAGATGGTGTATAAATCAAACAGCTAAAATAATTTATGGCTAAATTACAATTAGATTAAAATCACAGATATATTCATTTTGTTCCCTGGTTCTAATTAACAAAAATTATCAGATGAGTCAGGAAATGGTATGTTCTGGAACTGGTGTGCTTCTTTCTCCTGTTATCTATGCAATTTCTTTCCATTTTTCATTTCCATTATTCCATTCCATTCTTTAACATACTTTTCCTTTCTCTCCCAATACAGTTAGCATTTTTGCTCTATTTTATTGCATAGTTTCCAAAGGTTTCTGCCTAGTGTCCCTCCCCCAAACCTATTTGCGTGTGAGAGAGAAAGAGAGAGAAACAGAGACAAGGAGAAGGAAAGTATGTATGTGTATGTATATGTGTATAATGTATGTATGTATGTATGTATGTATGTATGTATGTATGTATTTGTCTGTGTAAGTTTTCACAGGTATATATGTGTGTACAGGTGATATCTCGGGTTTCTTCTTGTGTAATTGCAAACATATCTTTAGAAGGATATGTATGTATGTATGTAGAAGTATGTATGTATGTATATCTGTATGTAAGTACTGTATGTATGTATGTATGTATGTATGTATGCATGTATGTATGAATGTATGTATGTAGTAAAGGAATCTCTACATTTTCCTCTGCTAATAGTTGTTGACTTTAGGGGGCGGTGCCCATCTCTGTTTCAAGGTCATTGAGCCAGCACTATCTGAAAATATTTCTGAGGTCATGTGGCCAGCATGATGTCACAGAGCACTGTTACAATTTTTACCTCTAATAACATTCTCTTAAATTTTGTTTGTGTCTCTTAAATTTCATAAACATATGATTTAAAAACCTGAATTGGAATTAGGCCATAGACAGTATATGTAACAGTTTAGTTTATGACAAAGTTATAGATAATCATTTAGCTAAATATATAATGATTAGCATTTTTCTTGCAAAAAAAATCTTTGTTTCTATGAACTTCTTACATGAAATACTGTTGAGTTTACTGAAATTTCCTTCAGGTTGATGTGCATAGGATTACAGATTTGTGTTCCCCTTCCCCAAATTATGTTATTCAAGCATATCCGCTACTAAAACATTTATTTTGTAAATTTTACATTTGAATTTTTAGGTGTTACATGAATTATTTGAATGAGAATTTCAATCAGGTTATGTTTGATTGCTATATTTCTTCTTACACTTAGGTCCAAATATGCATTTCATAGTGTTTGACTGTTGTCAATGAATATATTTCAACAGCTGTATTGCTGATATTGCTTAAAACTTTCAAAGTTTCGTTTGAGTAGCACTATTGAGCTAGTGTGGGTGCAATGTGCACATATGCCACAATCTACTACCAGATCAAAATGAATGACATTTTGATACCTGATTATAGAATTAATAACATAAACTATAAACTAGTATATTGGAGGGAAAAAGTTTTTAAAAATACAAGAAAGGAAGAAAAGGTATGCTCTTGGCTGAAATGAAAGAGAAAAGTAAAAAACTAGAGAGATAAAGGAAGATCATCATAATCATGACGAAGTGAATGAAGTTTTTACTGGATTCCTCCTCCTTTTAGGACAGAAATAAGCATGAGTAACCATTGATTTTAGCTGGCAGCTCAATATAGGTTAGGCATTCCTCTATCCGCCTCCAAAGTTGATATTAAATGGTAGTAAACATTCATGTTAATAAATAAATGTTAAGCCATGAAGAATTGCCATAAGAATGACATATGGCAATTTTTCAAAGCTGGTTTGTTTATTGTTTTACACCTTTAGACAAAATCTTGCCAGATTTGCAAAATTCCACTACCTGCATTTACAATATTCTCTGTGAACTAAGAGGGAGGAGCCATCTTCAACCTCTTTCTGTCACACATAATATCAGGGATCAGTTGCCTCTTACTCCTCTGAAATCACCCCCTCTTTCCTAAGGATCCACATCCTCAGTACTGTACATTCCATAATAATTGGAACTTGTAATCCCTCCCTGTAATTACAGATTCCCAACCTAACATTTATTTGTATTTCATTTTATGATAAACAAAAAATAAAGAAATCCTATTCATATTATTTATTTACTTAATTTGTATGCTACTTTTCTAGCCATGTAGCATTCAAGGTAGTCCATAAGGTTAAAGAAAATATTGCCTTTTGAAAAGTTTAAAATGGCTAATATTAGTCATTAGCAATAGCACTTAGACTTATATACCGCTTCACAGTACTTTTACAGCCCTCTCTAAGTGGTTTACAGAGTCAGCATATTGCCCCCAACAATCTGGGTCCTCATTTTACCCATCTCGGAAGGATGGAAGGCTGAGTCAACCTTGAGTCAGTGGGACTCTGAATTGCCAAATTGCTGGCAATCAGCAGTCAGCAGAAGTAGACACTGCATTACATATATTAGATACTACAAAGGCGGTACTATTTGTTTTATGGAAATAACCTTCATATTCTTGAAGTTAAAACTAAACATAATTAAAAGTGGTTTATTTTGCCTGATACCATTGCATTTCATTTACTTAAGCCACAATTTTATTCATTCCATTTCTATTCAATGAACTTCCTTTTATTAAAAGAAAATAGCTGAAAATATATTACTTTTCATAAAGATTATTTAATTAGCATACTTTTATTCACAGTCTGTATTTTAGCATAATCAGTCTCTTCACTAATGTATGCATTTTGAATTGCTATAACCTGTAATGCAACTTACACAAGTTCGGAAACTAATGACTGAGCTGGCTCGGAGTTTTGTATTATTTGTCATTTTACCTACATCATTATTGCTAATATTGGCATTGTTTGCAGAAAATGCTACCCTTCTCAGCTAAGAAAAGGATGTAGGTCTATAATAGGGCTCACATATTATGTGCCAAAGTTGCAGGATCAATCACAGACTTTTAAATTAGAACATAATCTTTTTAAGCAATACAGCTGTAAAGGAATTGTGCCTGGTATCATGCAGTGTTGTTGTCAAAAGAAGCAGGTAGCATTAAGTTGGTTAGATAATTTTTCAAAAGCTGCTCCTTGTATGCTGAGGGTATTTATTTATTTATTTATTTATTAGATTTATATGCCGCCCTTTTCCAGAGACTCAGGTCAGCTTACAATGTGTTAAGCAATGGCCTTCATACTTTTGTTATACCTGCTTAGTAGGGCTTTCGGGGCCCCCTTAGCTGTGTTCTTTTTTATTCAAAGTCAGTTTATTGCCCCCACAATCCGGGTCCTCATTTTACCTACCTCAAAAGGATGGAAGACTAAGTCAACCTTGATCCTGGTGAGATTTGAACTTGCAGTAATTGCAGGCAGCTGGCAACTAAGTGCTACTTTAACAGCACTTAGTCTACTGTGCCACCACAGGCTCTTATAATTGATATGTGTGTATCACATACCAGGCTCTTATAATTGATATGTGTGTGTATATAAACCATTGATACACTGTACATATCTGTTTGTAATTCAAGTTGTTTCTTTGTTAAGATGAGTCCACCTATACTTTTGGGATTTGCAGGAATCAGTAATCAATTTCTAATAAAGAGGCATTTTTATTGCTTAATAAACACCCAGTGTTATTGAATCATAAAACTGCTAATTAGTTTGGTGAAGTTGAAGTGCTGTGTTTGCATATGAAAACTAATTAGTCATTTCAGCTCTTGAATCATACAGTTTCCCTTTTCATTATTGGTGACTTCTCAAGAGCAAACCATAGCCTTTTATTTGTGATCCAATAACATATTGTCATTCAGAATTTCATGGATAGTTTACTGGCCTGCTATTCACTCAGAGATAAATTCACTGAAATTAGAACAACTAACAAGAAATTATTCCCAGGTGGCTACTTTGACTTTGGAAGTTATATATTCTGCATAAATACAATTTTATCAGAATTATCAAAGTCAAGTCAATTTAGGGGAAGGATTAGGCTCAGAGGAGTTCAATATTCAATCCTGGCACTTCTATTTAAAAGAAACAATTTCTGACATTTCTGATTAAAGGAATCTGGCAATGGGAAAGACCTCAGTCTGTTTCCAGAAAGCTACAATTAGTCAGAACATATAACAAATAAAAAATAACCTAACCTGGTTTAATTCCCTTGAATGTTTTAATTCCAATTCAATCAAGGAAAATCATTCTGATAGTCCAGGAGGTAAACAGAACAGAATTTTAAGATGATGTTATAATTCAGGGGGACAGAATTAAACACAACTACAGTATGTTTCTGATTTCACTTGGACTGATGGTTCTAAAAAGAAACCAAAAAAGGCACAAGAGAGTTGTTGCATATGCTTTGATATTACATTGTTTTATAATACTGAATGTAGAATCATTTAATCAGTTGTACTTAAAATGAACATTGGAAGCCAGTTTGGTATAGTGGTTAGGCATTAAGCTATAAAACAGGAGCCCATGAGTTCTACTCTCACCTTGGACACAAACCAGTTGGGTGACCAGTTAGCCAGTCCCTCTTTCTCAGCCTTAAGAAGACAACAATGACAAACCACTTCAAGAACATTGCCAAAAAACCTACATACATTTGTCCAGGTAGTTGCCATGGGTCAAGATTAACATGAAGCTAACAATATAAGAATAAATAATTTAAAATAAAGGTGAGCAATATAGAGCTTAATACATTGCCACGTATACAAAGCATCAGCTAGTGTTTCTGATTCATTACATGAAAATATCTTGAGATAAAATTTCTTTCTTAAGGCTTTTTCCAATGGCTTTTTTTTCTCCTATAAATTTAGGAGCCGTTCCCTCTACACCAGAGGTGGTACTCAGCAGGTTCCGACCCGTTCTGGAGAACCAGTAGCGGAAATTTTGAGTAGTTCAGAGAACCAGTAAATACTACCTCTGACTGGCTTCTCCTCCATCTATTCTTTACCTTCCAAGTCCCAGCTGATTGGAAGGAAATGGGGATTTTGCAGTATCCTTTCCCTGGAGTGGGATGGGAATGGAGATTTTACAGCATCCTCTCCCTGGGGTGGGATGGGAATGGAGATTTTACAGTATCCTTCCCCTGCCACACTCACCAAACCATGCCCACCAAGCTATGCCACGCCCACCAAGCCACACCCACAGAACCAGTAGTAAAAAAATTTGAATCCTACCTTGAATCCTACCACTGCTCTACACCTGTTTTATGTGAAGGTCATTCTTTTGTGAAACATTCATGTTACATTTTGTATTAACACATGATGATTAATCCTAAACAAAATAAAAGGATTCATGGAAACTGACTTTGCTTTCAGTTATTCTCTTAAGGCTTACAAAAAACAGTTCTTCAGTAATATCTCTGCTTCAGGACTGGTTAGAGCAGTGGTGGTGAACCTTTTTGCCATCCTGTGCCAAAAGCAGGGAGAGCACAGGAGGGGTGTGTGTCACGCATGTACATGTCCACACCCATAATTCAATGTGTCCCATCCCCACGCATGCGCACATAACCTCTTGCGCTTACCCTGCTTTTGGCACACGATGGCAATGTTGGGCCCAGTAGGCCTGTTTTTTTGCCCTTCCCAGGCTTTCTTGGAACCTGGGGAGGGCGAAAACAGCCTCCCCCCCCAAGAGGCTCTCCAGAGGCTGGAAATGGCCCATTTGCAGACTACTGGTGGGACCGGAAGGCCCATTTTTTGCTCACTCCGGGCTCCAGAGCCTTTCTAGGAGCCTGGGGAGGGCAAAAATGGCCTTCCCAACCCATCCTTGGAGGCCAGAAACAGCCCATTTGCCAACTTCTGGTGGGACCAGAAGGCCTGTTTTTTGCTCTCCCAGGCTCCTAGAAAGCCTCTGGAGCCTGAGGAGAGTGAAAAATGGGCTTTCCCCACTCTCCTGGAAGCTCTCTGGAGTCCAAAAACAGCCTGTTTCCTGACTTCCAGTGAGCCCAGAAGGCCCGAAAATCAGCTGGCTGGTGCATCAATGTCCACCAGACCTGAACAAGGGCAATGCTCGTGTGCCCACCAATATGGCTCCATGTCCTACCTCTGGCACACATATCATAGTTTTGGGTTAGAATATTCTTTCAATTCAAGTAGAGGTGTTGCTCAGCATCCTATTTTTCCGGCCCTGAAGGGTCCAGGATAAAGTTGTCTATAAGACAGCCTAGTTCCAATGCTCTCACAGCCTCCCTTTTCTTCTCCATCTTGTCCTGCTTGGTGTCCAAGTTCACTAGTCTACACTTCACTTGCTTAATTCACATGGCAAAGCTATTAATACACAATGTGAAGAGGGACTGGTTCTTCACCTGGTTTGTCACAGAACCTGATTTATTTATTTATTTGTTTTGTCACATTTCTATGCCACCCCACTCCCAAGGGACTCTGGCCGGCTTACAACAGAGAATAAAACAATGCAACAATATTCCATACAAAGTTAAAAGAAGACATTAAAACATTAACATATTAAAACGTTAAAACACATACACTCCAATTTGTGGCCGGGTCTCACAAGATCACTATAACGAGATCAATGGCTCCAGGCCTGTCGGAAGAGCCCGGTCTTCACCGCTTTGCGAAAGGCCAATAGGGTGGGGGCAGTCTGGACTTCATGAGGTAATTGGTTCCAGAGAGCTGGGGCAGCCACAGAGAAGTCTTGATGACAAGACTCCTGACAGCTTTCATACTTAAGAGAGGACTAGAATTTGGAAAGCCAGTATATCTTACTGGTTTTCTGAGGTTCTTATGATATGTTACCTGCAGAGAACAGAACGACTAGGTTTTTTCTGTCCTCTTTTCTTTGAAACAGCATTCTCATAGATAAGTCCTTCTTATCTAGGTTTTGCTCAAAGCTAATTGAGACCTGGATTTTTCAATGCACTTTTGAAGTCTGAATCTTTTTGTTGCTCTTCCTGGGTGGGTGAATTTCTGTGAGGTGCTCCTCAAACTGTGGACATTTATGTTAACACTGTTGTAAATTATTCTAAGTTTTCTACTGTGAGCTGTTCACAATTGGATATGATTGAAATGTAATATAGGCCTGGTAAAGAAATAAATAAGTGCTGGGAGAGGGTTCCAAAACCGATACATCTAACTTGTGTTCAGGACTGTGAGATTATAGTTACTTAAATCTATGGAAATACTGTTGTTTTACATCTAGAATATTCAATGACTTTTTTGTGCTGCCAGAACCTTTGACCTAGTGATATGGATAGCTTCTTGCTAATAGCAAAATTTACATAAAGTACTTGGCAATTTGCGAGCAGAATATCTAACAATGCAGATGCTTTCTTAGTGTGCTTCTTCCTCATTTGGGTTATTTGTTGCCAATAAATGTTGCTTGTTCATTGTTTCCTAGCCATTTCTACAACTCTTTGGGGGGGGAGAGCATATATGTGAAAAGGGAAGAACCTAGTTGGTGCTGAAAGTGACAATTGTCAAGGAATTGATACAATAAATGATATTTTCTTTTATCTATATTATCCTGAAATTAAATCTTGCATTTTATTTTTGTTTTAAATTTCTGATATGGTTGTAAGATTAATCAATTAATAAGCTGTCTAAAAGGTGATATTGCAAATAAGATAATTCTCAGGAAAGAGAACATGTATTCAAAAGGACTGCTGAGAAAGCTTCATAACTGTAGAACCAAGTCTAAATTGCATAGAAAAGAAATTCATTGGTTAGAAGTTTAAGGTCACGTATCCCACTGAATGCCTCCCCAGTTATCAGGGTATTCTACCTTTTATATAATTTGAAAATTCAGGTTGCAAATAGCAATAGCATTTAGATGTATATACCACTTCATAGTGCTTTACAGCCCTCTCTAAACAGTTTATGGAGTCAGCATATTGCCCCACAATCTGGCTCCTCATTTTACCAACCTCAGAAGGATGGAAGGCTGTGTCAACCTTGAACCTCATGAGATTTGATCTGCCAAACTGCTGACAACCAGTGATCAGCAGAAGTAGCCTGCAGTACTGCACTCTAACCACTGCACTACCATGGCTCTTATTCAAATCAAAGTGAATTAGTTCTGTTCTCATATTTCTGAAAGATCCTTCTCACTCAGTGTTTCTCAACCTTGGGGACATCTTTAAAACATTTGAACTTTAATTCCCAAAATTTCCCACCCTGCCATTCTGGCTGGGCCATTCTTGGAGCTGAAGTCCACATGTCTTAAATTTGCCTAGGTTGAAAAACACTGTTCTAACTAAATCTAGCACATTGCTTGCACAGCTGTGTTACAAAAGCACATTAAGGAGAAAAAAGATGGGAGGGAATCTCTTTCAATGTCAGCATAATAAAGCAAAGCCACATTCTTTCCTTAAATAATGATTGGCAAAAGCATAACTCTAAAGAAATACTGCCTATGCCTGATTTCACTTCAGTTTTATCATTATATGGGAATAGAATCAAATGGAGGGAAACGACTTCCTCTAATGCTGCATATTTGTCTCGGCTCCTCATCTGCTCTTGTGTACCTCTAACCATATGATAGCAATTTATATTTATAGGATAGAGGAGCCTCAAGCAGACTTTGCCATCGGCTCCCTATGAGGTAAGCATCTTCTCTAGGATTGCTTTGTAGGAACTGAATTATGATTTGCCGCATGCTTAACTCTAACCAAGTTGTGAACACTATTCAAAGGATGACATCTGCTCTGCAAGCCATGAGAGCATCCCAGGGCTTCCTTCATTCTCAGTAGCTAAGCACAGATGGGTGTCTGTGTGTATTAATTCTTCCTGAATGCTATTTAATCATTTTCCCACGGAATGAGTTAAGTGAGACATAATTATAAGAGAAAACTTGAGCCTATTTTCTGACTGATGAGTATTGTTAGGATATCAGTGAAGTTTTCTACTTTCCAATTACAGGTCATTTGAGAATTGTTCCTTCTTCCCTTCTTACTGTAAAGGGTTAAGAATATATTTGAGGTCACTGAAAGAAAAACTCTTCTTCCTCATGTTACTCCTCCTTCTTTTATCTATCTGGATCTTCCTTGGGGTCATCTCTCTCTCTCTCTCTCTCTCTCTCCCTCCCTCCCTCCCTCCCTCCCTCCCTCCCTCCCTCCCTCCTCTCTCTCTCTCTCTCTCTCTCTCTCTCTCTCTCTCTCTCTCTCCATCATTTGTGCTGTTCTATTCCTCCACTGTCTTGTAATCTTCTTTTTTATATTCTATTTCTTCTATTATCCAGCATGCTAATAGGGGAAATTCTGGGACTTGCAGTCCACATTTCTTAATATTGCTGAGGTTATCTGAGCTCGAATATCCCCCAAACCTTTTCACTTTCTTTTTTCCTTTTCTGTCTTTTCTTCTTCCAATTCTCTTCATGCATTATTAAGGCCTTTTGCCTTTTATGAAGTCATTTCAATTGTCTCATTTTATCCTTTGGATGTAACATTTCCTTGTTTATACTTTTTGAGGATTTACTAGAACTGTAGTTAAGATAGCGTTTATAATCAAGTGAGTACAGGCCAATCTACGAATGTTCTGGTAAAATATTGCCAATGCAAGAAAATCTGAAATTCATATAAAAATAGCATAAATGAATTATCAGCTCTGCCTCATATAAATGATCATTTCAAAGATGAAGGACATGTAGGCAGCAGGAATCAACCAACCATTTTTACGAAGCCAAATATAATTTTTGCAGACACTATAAAAATCATTTGTACCATTTCCAGACAACAGTTAGTGCTTTGTAAAATTGGCAGACAATTATAAAAGATATAAAAATAATTTTGATCCATATGTGTTGTCATTGCACATATTCACCTTGATATTTAACAAGACAGCCACTATTTTAATTATATACTCTGCAACAGCTTTAAGACTTTTTAAAATTTGCAATGAATTTTATTCATTGTTATCCCACATGCCACAGAATGGATATAATTATCATTGTCTTCTAGAACATGAAGAGGTTTTTCTTCTTATAGAATAGAATAGAATTTTTTATTGGCCAAGTGTGATTGGACACACAAGAAATTTGTCTTGGTGCATATGCTCTCAGTGTACATAAAAGAAAGGATACGTTCATCAAAAATCATAAGGTACAACACTTAATGATAGTCATGGGGTACAAATAAGCAATCGGGAAACAATATCAATATAAATCTTAAGGATCCAAGCAACAAAGTTACAGTCATACAGTCATAAGTGGAAGGAGATGGGTGGTGGGAATGATGAGAAGACTAATAGTAGTGCAGAGTAGTGGCATTCAGTTTAGCAGAGTGATGGCATTCAGGAAAAAACTGTTCTTGTGTCTAGTTGTTTTGGTGTGCAGTGCACTATAGCGTTATTTTGAGGGTAGGAATTGTAACAATTTATGTCCAGGATGCGAGGAGTCTGCAAATATTTTCACAGCCATCTTTTTGATTCGTGCAGTATACAGGTCCTCAATGGAAGGCAGGTCGGTAGCAATTGTTTTTTTCTACAGTTCTAATTATCCTCTGAAGTCTGTGTCTATCTTGTTGGGTTGCAGAGCCAAACCAGACAGTTATAGAGGTGCAGATGACAGACTGTCTGTCCATTATCCATTGCCACTAGTCATTTAGTCTAAACAGTTGACCTTATCCCTGTTAGAAGGATCTATGACAATTCATCGTGGCCAACTCACCATGACAAACTCACCACGGCCAACTCACCAAGGCCCATTTGCAGTGATCAGCTTGTTGCAGTACAGCTTACCATGGCCAACTCACCATGGGGCAACTTGCTGCAGGACAAGAGTTACACTAATATCAAAGAAATGGTGGAATAGAATCATTAAAGGATACCAAAGGAGAGACAGAATGAAATGTGAATGACAAAAATTAAAAAATAATATTTATTTTTTTAAAAATAAATTGAATTGTTAGCTTGTCCTGCAGTGAGTTGTCCCACAATGACTTGGCTGTGGTGAATTGGCTGTGACAAGTTGGCCATGGCAAGTTGGCTGCAGTGAGTTTGCTGTGACGATTTGTCTCATTCCACTGTAAGAAAATACATGGTCTATATTTTCTTGAAAGTGGCCCTCCAAAACTTGCTGTCAAATTGCAGCAGCATGAAAGGCAACATTATTTAAAACATGACACAATGATCTATTAACTGTTAAATAATTGATTAATGGATGCTAATTATTGAATAAATGTTACTAAGAATTAGTAAAAGTATTCATGATTATTTGACCTGATTATTATAACTCAATATACAATTCAGCAAATGTAATTTCCCTTGTTCTATCTTTTTGTGTGTTTGTGTGTCTGTGTCCAAGTGAGCATTCCTTCTTTTCATATTGACTCCTGATAATTACCAGGACAAATTCCAGCAGTTTTCGTGACATTATTTCAGAAGTGGTTTGCCATTGCCTTCATCCTAGGGCTGAGAGAGTGACTGGTACAAAGTTACTCATTGGAATTTATGAAGAAGGTGAAACTAAAACTGATGATCTCCTGACCTGATGCCTTAACTGCTACACAAACTAGATGTCAAACCACTACACCAAACTGTCTCCTATACTGAGACATTTTCAAAGTAAAACAAACAAACAAACAAACAAACAAATTTATTGTCATTGTACATGTGTACACAGTATACCCATACAATGAAATTCATTTAACACCCAAAGACCAGGTCCAATGCACATAACAATCCCCAAACACACCCCCACCAACCACAATTCCCCACCCCTAAACCACCCAAAACATCCACACAACAGACCAAGTAATGCTGTCTCACTGATGGTGGCCCTTTAGTTCATTGTTGAGTGTAATTGTTGAGTGCAATTGAGTGCATTGTTGAGCTCTGGGATAAAAACTATTCAGAAAACATGTGACCTGAGTTTTAATTGTTCTGTATCTTCTGCCGGGAGGCAACAGTCCAAAAAGATTGTAAGCAGGATGGGAAGAGTCTCTGAGAATGTTATGCAACTTTCTCAAACAGCGAGATTTGAAGATGTCATCCAGGGCTGGTAGCTGAAGCCCGATGATATTCTGGGCAGTTTTAATGATTCTCTGTAGAATTTTTTTATATATTACAGTACCTGCAGTACCGTCAAATTGTTGAAAAAAATAACATAATCCAATCTTGTTTTACTTTAAGGGTATTAGAATGTGTAAAGACAAAACACTTTTAATTTAGAATAGGGATCTCAAGCAATGGGAGACATGTGGCTTTCAGAACACTTTGTATAGGCCACACCTGAGTGACACACTGCAGGAGAATGGCAGCAGCAGAAGGGGGTGAGACTGCTAATCCTCCCCCACATTAATAAGAAAGAATAGAGTTGACAAATTTGAGCAGAACAAGCCAAGGTATCATTCTTGCTATGGCTGTAGAGTAGGAAGCATAGCTTTGTGCCTGGGCAGGGTATGCTGACATTCCTGGTTCCATGCTGAGATGTATTCATATCCAAGTTCAGATCCTGACAGCTCGCCTTCTGTCACAAAACTTGCTGTTTATCCTAAAGCAGAAATGTTGAGAGGTAGTTGGAGCAGATCCTACTCTGACTGTGGGTCTTACCCTGATATGATTCTGGGAATGCAGCCACTTCTTGGTCCCCCTGCCTTACTCCATTGTGAAGCCACATTTCTCCTAGGAAAAATCAACTGAAGTATTTTCAGAGTAGCAACTCTATCCCTAGCCTGAAATTGATGGCTATGCTCCTTGCCCTCCTAAGGTCCCTCAGATGGAAAATAGACCTAATGAAGAGGGCAGAAGCAGAATCTGCAAATCAACCATAAGTTGAAGATCATGGGAAATGGGCCTTTGAGGTTCTTAACTGCACCACACAAGAACCATCCACTAGAAGCCCAACTACTCTGACATCAACTTCCAAGTCAGTGCACAGTTGTTAATATGGCTACTTCAATTTAATACTGCACATATGCGTGGGTATCTGTCACACCCGGTTTTTAAAAAATCTTGCTGAACACACAGAGAGAAAACAGACTGTGTTGGTATTACATCTTCTGTGGAATTCTGCCATAAGAAATAGAGGTGCAAATACAAATAGAGAAATAGGGAAGGGTAGATGTACAGTTCTAGGCAACATTCTTTTGATGTGTATCACAAAACGTTAGACACTTTATATTAATGTAGAAGGGACAACCTTGCCTCAGGACCAGTGCACATAGTAACTGCAGTTCTGTTGTGCTGAAAATAACCAGAAATGTAATTGCAACACAAGAAAGTTTTATCTTTTTCTTTAGCATCCCAAACTTGAAAAGAATATATATATATATTTATAGGTATGTACAAATGCATTCCTTTCTTTACAAGAACTTATCAAACATTTTTTATAAAAGATACAAAAAGAATTAGAATTAGTTATTTTTTAGTGGGAGAAACATTAGAGAGGTAAGGATTTTGTTAGACATATTTTCTGATATAAACTTACTGAACTGGATAAACTGGTTCATTAATAGGGTGATAAGAATTTGGAATTATAAATCATTTAATATTGACATAGATTAATCCATGCCAGCCAGGTAAATGGCCTTTTTTCTTTTTTAGAAATCAACAGAAAATGTTGTGATCAGCTTGATTTCAACAATTTGATATTATTCTTAAAATGGTAATTTTTCAACACCTAGAAATAGGTCAAGAGACATCAATGGGAGTTACTTCAAAGTGGTAGAATTTATTACTCAGTTGAAAGTAATGCTAATGTTTGAGTTCCTAGGCAGATGCACACAGGATTACACAGAAAACCATGCATTCAAAGAATTAGTCAAGATGAACATCTCTTGCTACCTTCACAGATCTTCACTTGACTGTCCTTTCTGACTGAAGGGGAGGGATTCAATGCAACACAGTTTTTGGGTTTTTTTCTCTTTTCTGATTCCCAAGGTCCAACAGAATGGTTTGGAGCAGTGAAGTCTTGTTTTACATTTTTTCCTATACATTTTTGATTGTTCATCAAGCACTTTGATTATAATAATTGCATTATAGTTGTTATTCTGTTTTTAAATTAATTTTAATCTTCTTACTTAAGAGGGCACATAAATATGTATTTTGGGTTTGGAACAGCATATAAACCCTAATAAGTGAATGATAAATAATAAATCCTTTTCACTTTAATCTACAGCCCTGAAATTTCCTGGTAGTCTCCTATCTAAATATTAACTAAGCCTAAATCCCACATAAAAATATACCATATTTTTAGCACAATAAGATGCACTCTGCCCCCCCCCCCACAAAAGTGGGTGGAAATGTCTGTGCATCTTATAGAGAGAATGTTGCTATAGCCCCACCCTCCCACCGGTCCCCATCCACTGGCCATTTTCAGCCTCCACACACCTCAAATGGTGTCTGCGATTGGGGGCTGTGATCCCCACTGCCTGGAACAGGTCAAAAATGGGACGCACAGAGGGTGAAAATGGGGCATGCAAAGGCCAAACTTGAACAGATATCAGCATTTTCAAGAGGTTTTATGTATTCCAGGCTTTTTGCTGGTGCACAGAAATAAGATTTCCAGAAGCATTGTTGAAACGATTTCTACCTTGGAAAACAGAAATTCAAAATATGTTCAAAATGTTAATATCATTTGATACGTGTTATAATACCTTTAAAGTAAATTAACTTGCAATTACATTTGATGTCTGTAATTCTAGAATTATTTTTAAGTGAGATTGTTCCCTGTATTAAAATAACTAATCACAGTTTATTAATATTTTAATATCCAATTTATTACATAAATACATTGGGAGGAAGGTAAAATGGCACATCAGTTTCTGGTAAGGCAATAATACATTAAGGCTGGGATCTCTGTTGTTATTACACAAAGCTCAAATCCAAATCCAATTTACCATATTTTATTTATTTTATTTATTTAAAATATTGCCTTTATTTTTTAATACTCTTTTTTTAATATCTAATACTCCTTCTTCCTCACAACAACCCTGTGAGGTAGGTTGAGAGAGAGAATGACTGGCCTAAAGTCAGCCAGCTGACTTTCACATTTCTAAGACAAAACTAGAACTCATGATCTCCTAGTTTTTAAACCTGCATTTGATTTCTAGGCTTATAAAGACAGTAGGTTGTGTATATATTTACTTCCGTATAAGGGATCCTCTTTTTGTCTTAGAGATGCTAATATTTTTTTTTAACTGTTTACCCATCAGCCCTAAAGGGAAAAATTCTAGCTGAGTATAAATCTTTAAATTCCTGTCTATTAATATATGTATTTAAATCCAAAGAAATTAACTCCCAAAACTTTCCCATCTTGTCTTATGTTTCTATTCAATACCTCAAGAACTAAATGAACAAGAGGAGACAGCAGGCACCCAGTTTTTAACATATATGCACACACACAGACATATACATACACAATGTGTGTGTGTGGGGGGGGGGGGTAGAGGGAGGGAGAGGGAATGGGAGAGACTGCTTATTATGGAGAGACACATTATAAGCCCAACCTGCTTAGTTATTATATGTTTACACATTACAGTGTATGCTAAGATAATTTGCCTGCAAACTGTTCCTTTTTCCTAGGGAAATCCCTGCCAAAAAAAAAAAAAATTGCTTTCACAGTTTTGTATCAAATTAATGTGATAACCTATGCTCCTACTTGAAACCTTAATTTTTAAAAGCCTCATCATTTTATTTCAGGGTATGCAGCCCATGCACATCGTGGTCCCACTAACAATAAAACTTGCTGACAGCAAGGTCATCCAGCCAAAATCTATTGGCAAATAAGCTGAATTTCAGTGGAATGCTTCTTTTTCGTTTCCTCCCCAAAATTAACTCCTAAAAACAGCCACAATCACCATTGGGAGGCAACCTTTAGCTCTGTTCATGGTATTTTAGAGATCCTCTGAGATGGTTGGAAAACTTCTAAGAGTATGGGAATGGAAACAGTTTGTTATCTAGACTTGTTCTTTTCCTATTTCTTCCTCCTTTCCAAGGGTTGAAAATGTGGGACTTACTAATGATGTCAGTAGGTCCCTAGATGTTTTCCTGCAGTCCTTCAGAACATTGTGTAACTATGTGTGATAATCTGTCTGTCTTTAAAGATAGGCAGGCAAGGAAGCAATCCCCACAAGAAATACTAGCAGTCTACTTTACTGATATAGAGTATAATTACCTCAGAATCTTGAATGCCTTGTAATATTTCATATCACCTCCTTATTAGTTTTTAATTCTTTTCTCACTCTTGTTTTTCTGCACTGATACCACATTTTACTGATAGTTTGATCCCTGTTCTGCTGTACATACCTTCTCCATTGACATCTCTGTTGTCTTCTACATCTGTGACCCAGGGGTGGGTTCTACTTACCTTTACTATTGGTTTGTAGTGGGGCCGCGCACATGCACTCACTTTGCTCACGCAGAAGCATTTTGATGATGTCAGGGTCGGTGGATGGAGCTTTCCACCAGTTTTTCTACCGGTTCTATAGAACTGGTGCGAACCAGAGCCAAGCCACCACTACTGTGACCTATTTAAAACACAGACCTCTCTTATTTCACCTGTAGTTCCAATCACTGTGCTGAAAAATTCAGATGGATAATTTCCAGTTTAGTTTGTGCTCATTCCCCATCAGTCTCTGTGGCTAGAGCAGAAGAAACCCACCTGATATTCAATTCAGCTACCAAAAATATAGCTTAATATTTATTTATTAAGTATTAGCAAATGTAAAAAAAAAACTGACAAAATGAGATAAAAGGCAGGGAAAGGCTGGGAAACTGAGAAACATGAACAACAGAGAACAATTTGCATTGTCTTTATAGCTATATGAGAAACCACAGAACTTTTCAGAGCCATGGAAGCAATACTAATGGATATTAACATGGGCAGACCAAAAGGGAATAGCCTTTTTGTTCTACTACACTTGATCCTTTAATGTACATAATAGCAGCAGAATACCAGTGAAAATTGGACAACATGTGATCCCAATTCTACTTTGCAATGGAAAAAAATTGGTGAACAGTGATCAGGCCTCCAAGGCATTTATCCCACATGATGCAAAGCACTGCTCTGTGAGCAGTTTTATTTAAGCTGAAAGGCTTATTAACACCTAATTCCAAATATCACAAATGCTTGCTAAAGCCCCCCCCCCTGCCCCAATATTTCATATTACTTATTTGGGAAGAGCATACTTAATAGATCATCTTTGTCTTCTGGTCCAATTCAATAAATCCATAATATTCTTAATGTTTTAGGGAAATGGGATTTTAGTAATTTATTTAATAATTTAAATAATAGTTATCATTTTAGAATTTTAGAATTATTTAATACTTTATTAAAAATGTCACTTACTTGAGATGGGTGTCTATAGAAATGGGATAAATATGTTTTTAAATGTTCAAATTGATCTGGAATAGGTGTTCGTGGAGCCTGACTTAAAAGTTTCTTGCTATGATTTAGGCTGAGACAGAATCAATCCTCAGACAGAATCAATGCTGACCTTAAAACATCTGTGAAAAGGAAGAGCGACATCAAAGACATAGTACATCTGCATTTTGGTCATCAGATAGTATATTAGGGCTCAGTTTGTGTTCTTTGACTGGGATATATAAGTTTTGTTATTTTCTAGGACCTAGCCAACCATAGTACATTGTTCTAACCTGCAAACCAGTAGTGGGTTTCAAATCCACTACTGGTTCACTCATGGATGCATGTGCGCAATGTTTCTGCACATGCACAGAGATGTTTGGGTGGGTGGGCGGAGCCTCCTGCCACCGCTACAAATCTGATAGGTTGCTACCGGATCGGATGAACCGGTAGCAACCCACCACTGCTGCAAACAATTTATCTGCAAGATGTTACTCATGACAGAAAGTTTTAAAGTAAAAGTATATCTGTCTATCTATTATCATTCTGTTCCTCCATGCATAGGGTCACCGGCGTTTACAATTGAAACAAATATCTGTCTAACTTGAAATAGATAATGAGGGAAAAAACACACTCAAATTTCCTATAGGTAGTAATGATATTGCCATCAGCACTGACAAAATAATGTGGGTTTTCTGTGCATTACAGAAAAGTAAAAAGTGTAGGTGTTAAGCTCTCTTTAAGAAGCAATTAGCTTGTAGCTAGATGAATAAAAATGAAGGGTCTGCCTTATTTTCTTTGGGTTGTTTGCTGAGCTTAATTTCAACTGTTTCTATTGTGTTCTATTCCTTAAACAGTTATTAAGTGTAGGATCCTTCAAAAAGTGCTTTAAAAGACAAGAATAGCTATGCAGCAATTCTTTTTGAAGCATTAAAGCAACCACATCTTTTTCTGCAAATGCAAGACTCCCTCAGATACTGCTTTTAGTTGTCACTGCAAGCAAAAGTGGGGAAAAAAATCTGAATGCCTTAATGACTCCCAAGCATTGATTTATAAAGTTTTTCACAGTCCAGGGTGTATAACCCAGGAGCGAAATAACTGTGGTCATACAATCCACTACTCTATGGTTCACTGAGCTATAATTTGTCAAATTAATCCAATTGTCTTGATTCACACAGTATCCTGAATTACAAACTAATCAGCTACATTTTAGCACATTAGCACTTAGGAATAAAGTTGTGTACACTTTGGGCCGCATTACATATTCATCAACATTATGATCTCCCATGAGGACTTTTTTCTGCTTTTAAAACAGAGTCTGCTTAATAGCTCCTCTTTTAAAATTTAGATATTAAAAAATAGAGACGCCTTATTTGCAATAAATTATCAAAACCTCATTGAGAAAATTGCTCAGGATGCTTGTGTAACTGCAGCAACATCATTCTATCTACTGTTCTGGATTTAGCATTTAACATGCCCTAAGGGTGAAGCTCTGATCTCCTCCAAGAGGCACTAGGTGGCTTTGTCTGCTGATGAGCGTGCAGGCAAGGTTTCCAGCTTTAAAAATGCAGCAGATATTACATGAATAAAATTCTCACACAGTCAGCATTTAGCCTCCATCTGTGGCTCAGCCTGGGGCTGAATACATAGCATGAATGCTCAGAAAGAGCTGGTGTGCAAGCAAAGAGAATGTTATGGAATAGTTGAATGAAAAGGTTGGAAACCTGTGTGAGTGTAAAATGGATAAAGGTAAAGGTTCCCCTCACACATATGTGCTAGTCGTTCCTGACTCTAGGGGATGGTGCTCATCTCCGTTTCAAAGCCAAAGAGCCAGCGCTGTCTGAAGACATCTCCGTGGTCATGTGGCCGGCATGATTACATGCCAAAGGCACACAGAATGCTGTTATCTTCCTACCAAAGGTGGTCCCTATTTTTCTACTTGCATTTTTTAGGTGCTTTCGAACTGCTAGGTTAGCAGAAGCTGGGACAAGTAACGGGAGCTCACCCCATTATGCGGCACTAGGGATTCGAACCGCTGAACTGCCAACCTTTCAATTGACAAGCTCAATTGAAAGTGTCTTAGCCACTGAGTCACCGCATCCCTCTAAATGGATAGGATCAGTAATAAATCCATTGAGATTGACCTGATTTGGGGTCAGTAAGTCTGTGTTCTGCAGACACTGGGAGAAGGGGAGTCCACTTCAAAAGCGACTGTAGTCCTGTTCTCATGTCTTCTTCCATGTGCTGAATAAATGCATGGAAAGGAAATAGGATTGAAATATTGGGATTGGTGGTATTGTATCTCATCTTCAGCTGAATTTATGAAAGGCCAGGCCAAGAGCAGCAGGACTGAAGATAAAAGAGCAGGTCTAAAAGAGATGAGCAAGGCTGATTTATATACTCTGCATCGAATCATTTCCAAACCCCATCATGTTAACTCTCAAAACAGTTCATTCTCTATTGATGGACTATACCATCTGTTTATAGGAGTGTGTTCCTGGTCATTGGATGAACTTTTGCAACAGTGTACTGTATATAATATGGATAAAAATTCTTAGTGCAAGATTCCAAGCGAACTGCTGAGTGTTGGAGTGTGCAAAATAAGCCAGCTGCTTCTACTAAACTCCTAAAGTTGGACCGTAAATCTATGGAGGCCCAAGCCTTCTAAATCACATATGGTGGAAAGTCTTCCCTTGTCTGCAATGAACTAAGATTCAACAATCTGGCCCATTAATTTTTACCCTTGGAGTAAAGGGGTAACACCTTGCTCTTAAGGCATTAAAACAAATTATGTTGCCCCTGAGTTTTACTCAAGTGTAATATAGAGCATATCAAAACCCTGCCATGTATTGCGTCTACTTATGACTGTTCACTTATGTACACAGAATATATATCTTGAGAGTTATGCATATTTATGCATCCATTTGCATAACTAAGCATAAATGCTAAGGGAGAGGGAAGCAAAGGGGGTGGGAAGAGAGAGAGAATATATTATATCTGAGCATGTAGCACATTTACATATATTTTAACTGCATAGACTTATGCAAACACACATATACACAACCTCTGCAGGCTTCGTAATGTGGTGTTGTTTTCTTATCCCCATTATGCCCTCAGAAAGCTGATAACTTTCAGAGAAGAAATAGATGGGTCAAATGGTGCATGAAACTTCCAATCTCCCATCATACTAGGGCAGCTTGGAATAATTGTAAAGATTTGGAAAAACCAGGATAATTTTGCTTTCTGCATAACTCTTAAATTCCGACAATAGTTCTGCGGCTAAAATGCTGGCCTTTTAATAGACGTCTATCCTAAACTCACACAGGAAAAAGAGATCTGTTTTCACACAACAGCAAATTGATTTACTACACAGATGTCACAAAAAGACGCAATATTGAAAACTTTTTTCCTAAGGTTACAATCCTTAAGCCTTTTGCCCAATCTATATAATGTTATATGACTTACAAGTAGTTGATATTCAAATCGGGTAAATAAATTTACTATTTGTCTTATCAGACACATTCCATTGATTTCATTGTATATACAATAATCAGATCTTTAGATGTATCCTGAAAGAACAGGAGGGATTTATGAGCCATTAGAAGTAAATTATGAACTTTGATGGTGAGACTTTCTCCACACAATTAGTAAAAGCACCTTGCATTTTCAGTGTAATGTAGAGCAATGGAGAGAGAATATACACATGCTATTCCCTAAAGAAGCTGGTGAACTTCACTGGTGATTATTCACAGCTTTAATGTTTGATTTTATGAATGTCTATTTCCCCTGAAAAGACATTCAGGGATTATGTTCTTCATTTATAACTGCATAAACATATATTACCATGAAAATAAGTGAAATTAGCAAGTGATTTGAATTATCTATTGCAATGTAATGTTTCTGAATTCTATAAAAGTCTTGGATGCAGCATGATGGGACAAAGCAGCCATAAAAATACATGTGTAGTAGATATTTGGGAGAATATTTTATAGAGATATCTTATTCTCTCTGTATAGAAAATACAGAATGACCAGTAGAGGTGGAATTAATTAATAACAACAGCAATAACAATAATAACAACAGTAATTAGAGCACTACTTGAATTTTTTTTTTAAATTTGATTTATATGCCGCCCTTCTCCGGAGACTCAGGGCGGCTTACAATGCTTTAAGCAATAGCCTTCATACTTTTGTATATTTATACAAAGTCAGCTTATTGCCCCCACAAACTGGGTCCTCATTTGACCTACCTTGGAAAGGATGAAGGCTGAGTCAACCTTGAGCTTGGTGAGATTCGAACTTGCAATAATTGCAGACAGCTGAATGTTAATAACAAGCTTTTAGTCTCCTGCGTCACCAGGCTCTTCTTCGAATGTTATCGACATTGTCAAAAATCAACATCAATCAATTGCAAAAAGTAGCTTTACTGGAAACAGTTTACATTTTACGCGATGCCTTTAACCAGTGATGGGATTCAAGTAATTTAACAACCGGTTCTCTGCCCTAATGATTTCTTCCAACAACCAGTTTGCCAAACTGCTCAGAAAGTCTCCCGAAGTGGTGCAAACTAGCTGAATCCCACCACTGCCTTTAACGCCATCAGATAACAGCATCTGCCTATTTCAGGTCCTTGGGAAAGACTCGATAAGTAGATAAATATGCCAAATCCAGTCTAAATATCTGGCTGTTTGTGCAATGAAAAATAATAATAACTCCTTGTGAGGAACTATCTTGGTGTGGATTTGTGTTCTCTAAGGAAGATTAGAGCTTTGCCAGAGCTTCAATCTACATAGGTCTCATCAGAGGATGCTGATTAAGATTGTGTCTCCTGTAAACCATATGGTGAGACATAATTTACAGAAATTCATATTGGATCAGTCACTGCCTGGGTCAATTAGGACTACAGTAAGTGCTGGAGTTCCTGGACCTCTGATAAATAGACTGCCAGATAATCAATTGACTGAGCAACCAGGGCCAGCAGCTATAGGTCTACTGGAAGAAAAGGTGTTTTCTTTCAAGCAAATATATAAAGATTGAAAGAATAGAAATCATGATCTGTTATTAATTACAAATCAAGTCCAACAAGGAGAAGATATCTGAAAAGAATGCACCCGTTCAAGAAAGAACAACATCCAATTTCATAAACTATATAACAGAGACTAGCAGATTAATATTGATTTATAATATGAAATTCAGGATTCACAGAGGTAGAATTGGAGGAACTGCAAAGGTCTACTCAAGACACAGAAATCAAAGCCTTAGTAGAAGTAATTCAGACTATAGAATGAAACCAGGAGGAATCAGCAGTACAAGAAGCTAACATAGTTATTGAATCATTTCCATTCCCAAACCAGGCACCCCCTCTTCTGCTTTCTCCCTAGAAAGGACAGAACCCTCTAACTGGAAAAGAAGAATTAAAAAGAAAAGAAAAAAAGAAAAGAAAAGCTGAGCATCTAGAACAGCACAAAAACATCAGAATAAGGCTGCTTAACTGAATCTTATTTCAAAGAATAGCTAACACAAGTATTAAAAGGTGCCAATATTGTAATATCAAATATAAGTACCAGCTCAATGCAAAACAAACAAACAAATAAACAAACCATTATGTAAAGCTGGTCACTTGAATATCTGCAAGGAATACCATTTGCCTTCAAGCAAGAAGTAGACATAGCAGGAGAAAATAAAGACAATAAAATACTTTGGGACTAGAATTCAAACAGACAAGCACCTGCCCCAGACTTAACAATTGTCAATCAAAATGACAAAAAAAAATTGTCTGGATAGTGAATGTAGTAGTACCTTTGGTCAAAATTGCAGACTTTAAAAACATTAGGATTAAAAGTAAGTAATTTAGTTTTGTTCCTTTCACACCTTATTTTTTAATCTTTGAAATTCCAAAGGTGCTCAACTGGTGTTTTTCCTTGGAGATGTTTTGTTTCTCATCTAAAAAGGAAAACCAAAGGAAATCTAGTTGCCTTTTGGATGGAAAAAAAGCACTTTTGGGACAACCATGACTAGGGTGACTGAGAATCTCCACAGACATTTTCTTTGAAGAGTAAAAATATGGGTTTTTTTCCAACATGTTCTTTATTTAAATTGAAGTACAAACAAAATGTGAACCAGTTTATGTGTCTGTGTGTGTTTTGGTAACATAAAATATATAATTATACTTTCTAAAAGTATTTAATTTTTTATCTGAAAGTTAATCAATATTTTATTTCAGAAGTTTTCAGGTTGAAATATTAATGGCAGAGTTTTATTATAAATTTGACCAACAATAAATTGAAATAACTCTTGGATTAGAGCATGTAAGCATTTTGGTCCAGATGTGGCTCACATTTATCTGAATATTTGAATCTCCTTCTGTCATTGGTATCTTGTGAGCCCATCTTGATAGAGATTTGCTACTTAATCAATGCTTCATTCTTGTGTGATGTGTATATGTATGTGTATGTGTATGTGTAAATTGAACTGAATGTAATAGGTTTTACTTCTGAATTTACCAGGATTCATACAAATAAACCAAGGGACTGATGAGTCAGTAAGTCTGTAGTTTGAATCTTGTCCTACAAATTTATTAGGTGGCTTTAGATAAATTGCTTCCCTTTCAATGTCAATTTTTCATTGCACCTCCTCACTATACATTCACTATACTATAGAGATAGATAAACCTACTTAAAATATATTAAACACTTGAATGACTGTTCCAGTCTTTTTCAAGCAAGGTTTTCCAGATGCTAGCTGGGAAAGTTGTAACCTATCACATCTGTAAGGCACCAGCACAGTTCATTTGTTCTCCTTCCCTCTCTCCTTTCCCCCTATCTCTCCCCCCCTCCTATATATATTCTGTATACCTTTAATACCTTTTTCTACATTGATGCTTCCTGTGTAAATCTGCTCTGGATTTTGTTTACCAATATTCTGTTGTTTAAAAATGAAGTTTAGCTTATTGTCTAGTTGAAAAATCCCTAGTGCCAACAATATTATATTTCATTAAAGTTTGCCATTTATGGACCATATATTGCTGGATTACTGTCCTGTTCTCCCAAATAGCTATGGAAATACAAAAGCATATCCCTGAAAGATAAATGCCAACTAGCCCATAATAATGTGAACTGCTGTGTGCTTAACTGCACCTTTCAGAAAAGAATATAATCTGCAGTCCAGTGAGCAGCAAAGTGAAAATGGCAGATAAGTAGTGCAATAATGAAAGACCAATTGCTTTGTAAGCAATTTCATTTGCATTGCTCCCTTCTATTCAACACCCACCACCACCACCACCACTACTTTATGGTGCTGGTTTTTAACTGTCTCGTCACATTTGTGACATTATCTGTATCACTGGAGTGGAAGTCACAAATGGATATGTGACTGCATCAGAGAGGGTAAAACAATTCTCCACAGAGGTAAGTAGAAGTGAAGAGGCACCATCCACCCAAGTGGACCCCTTCTCAGCGTGAACTGTCAGCAATGAACAGTGCATGTTAAATCTTTCTTTTTTGTATTCAAACAAAGAAAGCATCGAGAATCAAGCAATTGAAAACAATCCATCACAAAAAGACATGGAAACAATTTATTGCACACAATAACTTTGTTATGGCCAAATCTCTCTCTCTCTCTCTCTCTCACACACACACACACACACACACACAGAGAGAGAGAGAGAGAGAGAGAGGCAGAGAGGCAGGCAGGCAGGCAGACAGACAGACAGATGATGGTGATGGATGGGTAGAAATATTTTGAATGGAAAATGATTAAACAAATATGAACTGGATTTAGATTGATTTATATATCATGATTTGGATGTCCATTATGAAAAGTATAATAGGTTTTTGATAGTGAAGTACTTCTATCAAAATAATACTGTTCCAATTCAAAGGAATTGTCTTCCAGTTTCCTCCCAGGGGCTTATTTGATAGAGGTATGTTAGACAGGTGTGATCCATGTCAACAAGACACTTGTGATAATGTAATTGGTATGTTGCATTTTTAAATGAGAGTTGTAAGCATTGCTGGGAATTCACAGATCTAACTTGGTTAAGCAAAATGAAAATAGTGTGGAAATTCCGCTTCTTAGAAATTGGGACACTTCAATCAAATATTTTTCAAACATATTTTTTCAAAGTTTGGTCAAGCTTGGGGAACTGGGCCTGTGCCTTTCTTGGTTCCTAATATCTACAGACTCATATTGCCATTATTTATACATTTACAACTATAGGCATTATCTATGATGTATAGAATATTATCCATTATAATAGTGGGCACACACTAGTACATGTAGATGCATGGTCTTATGCAGAAGTATGATATATTAGGTCAATAGGTAGGAATTGATGATCATCAGAATCAAGAACAAAGTTGATGCTGCCAACTGGCAAAAGGGTAGTGATTATTAAAACGGGAAACAGGTCCAACAGGAAATATTTTGTTAGCTATGATATATCCTATTGTAAGTGCACTAGTTCTCTACCTACAATCTATAGGCCTACAATTTATTTCAGGCTAATCAGCAATTTAATACATACTGAAGTTGAAACACAGTTATGGCTTTGATTGAGGGAAAAATCAAAATTCCCATCATTCTCTTTTCTTAAACTACAATTTTTAGGCTTTGACAAAATGGTCATGTGAAACATAACATGAACCTAGTTTCAGCAGAATGAAGTCTTTTCAAGCAAAAATATAATTAACACTTTTCAAGTATTAATTATAGGTTGGCAATCCATGATCCAAGTTCAAATCAAATTCAAGACAATTCATACATCACTATTTTCCTAAGAACTCCTTTGAATTCAGTACAACTTCCACAATAATTTTGTGTATTTCCTTTCTCAATGCATGAATATATATAGTTATTACAAAATATAGCAATCAACAAGTGCAACAGCAAATTCAGAAATTGTACATTAAAAGAAACACATTCTAATGAAAAAAGTAATTAAATTAAATGTATTGTTTAAAAAAAACAAGAACCCTGCAGTGTAAGATTAATTCACTTTAACTTATTACGTCTTGATCTTACAAAAATTTAGGACCCCATTTTCTCATTTTTAGACTATAAAGCAATTTTAACTTTTACTAAGAATCATACCTTAACTTGAGAAGAAGAAATTTCTTGCCATGTATGAACAAATTTCCTTGAATTTACTTAGATAACTCATTAATTCTGAACAAAGATAGACAGACAGACAGACAGACAGACAGACAGACAGATAGACAGAATAGAATAACAGAGTTGAAAGGGACCCTGAAGTCTTTTTGTCCGCCCCCCTTTTCAAGCAGGAAACTCATTTTCAGCAAAGTGGCTTTCCTTATAAACTTGCATAATTAAGAGACAGGATTTGGAATCACAGTGCAGGTTCTTATATTCTTCTGTTTGAACTTCATCAAGATCTTTCAGACAGCCTTAAAAAGAGCATGGGAAATAATTTTGTAGAGGATCAGCTAATTGCCATGATGGCAAAAGGAGAACCAGTCAGACATTCTGTAAAAAAAAAAAAAAAATAGATACTGGGCTCCAGTATAAAAATATGCCATGGTCTCTGCATCTCAATAGGAAAGTCTACAGAGTGTCCACTTAAATAAAATTTTAGTTGATTTACAAATCTTCAGCAGCCTTTTAAAAGATACAGATGCTTCCTGGCATATGCAAGTTGGCAGATCACCTTGTACCTATTAATGATACAAGGTTCTTGGACATGAAGCTGGAAAACTGCCAACATTATTAGCAATATCAAATTACCATCTAGTAGAAATTATTAGGTATTGCCAAGGAAGTTATGACAGATTTGCTAAGTAAGATACATATTTAAAGACAAGAGACAGTAGAATACTATCATGGTGCTGTCAAGTTATGTTATCATCAATTACTTCAAGAATTAAAGCTATTTTTAAATATGATTGATGGAAGAGGTATAGGAAGAGTTCAAGTTGCCATTTTGTGATTGGTACTAGAAAGTGCTTCAGCCAATGATAAGTGGATTGTAAAATTTGAATTTCTCTTCCAGAATTACAAGCACAATTGCATCTATCTAAAAGCTCTTAAATGTAAGATAACCCAATTCCAATAAAAAGACAATGTGAACATTTTAGTGTAAGGTAGGAGGTAATGGAATTCTGCAAACTCCCAAAAGAGGTTCTTTGTAAGACATTAATACATGTAAAACATTACGGCAGCCATGTCCTTCAGAGGAATACATTTTGAGGACAGTTCTCCAATGAGGCTGCCAGAAAAGTAGCTGTATACATCATGCACATACATGCAGAGAGCTGGGACAGCTTTCCAGCAGTTGCAGTAGCCTCACCAAAGTGGCCTCTTCTTTCACGCTTTGAACAGAAGTAGGTAATAGTGGCATGCTTTATGAAGCACCTCTTTCAAAGGCCTTGCAAATACCTAGGTGATAATTCAACACGTTTACTGTAGCTGTCAACTTGTGCCAATTTTTTGGTGATATCTATAACAATTTCTGGAAAAAAATATGTTTACTCACATATTTATTGGCTCTCCACTCATGTAAATTAGGGAGTGACCCTAACGGTTTGAGATCATGTATTTTCTTAACAGGGATGTTATTATCCACTGTTAATGTCAGTATTATTTTTTTAATATATTGAATGTCTATTGCTGGTCTATGACTGTAATAAAGTTATATTCTATTCTATTCAACACATTTACTAATTTCTGGGCTACGGACATAAGCCAAAATTTGGGCTCTTTTCTCTTGGCCTAATATCTTCTTTCGAGTTCTTCAAAAATTTGGTTGCCTGCTGCTGGAAACAGCATCCTTCCTTAGTGTGTAGATGAGGGCGGGGAGAGGAGGAAACAGTAACAATCTCTCATTTCAATAAATTTAGGAGTCAGAACTTATAATATGCTATTCTGCTACATTGCTTTAGAAAGCAAACTTGTTCTGATATAAATTTTTGTTATAGCACCATCTGTAATACTAATACAAATGACCATATTGATTGTGGTAAATGAGGTATACCAGCAGAGATAAAGGAAGCATTTTACATCCTTAACTGGGTTTGGAGGAGCCAGGTTCTATTAAAGTGCAGTAAATGCAAGGAAGCACAAGTAAAATATTTAAGCATACCAGAAGGATCTTTCCTCTACTGGGGGCCTTTTGAAACATTAAGTCATATAAGTCCTACAAAGCTGGGAATGCTTAATGTCAGTCTGAATATTTCTAGGAAGAATTGAGAACGATGCATGAAAATGCAAGACTACAGAAAGCCAGACCAGCAATGAAGACGGAATGGATGGATTCAGCAGAGGGAAAACTGGAATGTCATTTAAATGAGAACAGCTGGAAATGGAAATTTAATTTATTGGATTTATTACCAGCTACAATCCCCAAATTCTCAGTGGTTTACAGCAAACAAGACATAAAACAAAACAACCACAGTAAAAATTAAAATTGCATAATTATTCAACTATATTGTGATCTACCCTACATGTCATATGTCATTATAGGCCCTTGAGAACAGCTCCATCTTCAGTAGTTTTTGGAAGGCTAAAACTATACTTTAAAATAGGAAGATTCACTCATAAATTTGTAATAAATTATTATGATCGTTGACATTTTTAAAGAGAGCTTTTGCTTTGATAATATGGTTATCAAGGCAAAAGAGCTCTTACAAAAGAGCCTGGATAGCTCAGCAGACTAAAAACATTGTGATTAACTCCAGCTGTCTGCAATTACTGTAAGTTCGAATCTCACCAGGCTCAAGGTTGACTCAGCCTTCCATCCTTTCTAAGGTAGGTAAATTGAGAAGCCAGTTTGTGGGGGCAAACTTTGTATATACAAAAGTATAAAGGCTATTGCTTAACACATTGTAAGACGCCCTGAGTCTCTGGAGAAGGGCAGCATATAAATCAAATTTTTAAAAAATGGTTTGTTCATTTTTTAAAAAGGAGATTGAGGTAAATACAGGATGGAACAGGAATGAAGGCATTAGTCAAACTCATCCCATTATCACATTTTACATCAGGTTTAGCCATCTTTTCAATTGATGGCTTATTTGCAAGAAAGTTATTCATCATTACTGATCTTACCAATCAACCCTAATAATTTTTGTATTCAATGGCACATTGAAATAAACAAAATAAACATCTCATCACATGCACCAAGCTACAGTCTTCAGCAATCATAGCTACTGAAGCAATTATTTTCAGGACTCAAAATTATTATAGTTAAAAGTAGCATTTGCAAAATTATTGTTATATTGCCAGGACATTTTGCCATGAAAAATAATGAGTCTTGTTTTTATTTTATGGTACAGAAATCAAAACAATAATTTGAAACAAAATCTGTTTTATTTTATATTTTAAAATACAAGCTTAGCTGAACAAAACTCAATACCCATTTGTCTCAGTACCCCATTTTCCTGGTTTTATGTCCCTGCTGTCCATGGAACTGGTTTTAACAACATACAAGAAAATGGTTACTATTCTTATGTGTATTCCTCTTAATATATTTGTGAATATAATTTTATAAATATATGCAATTCCCCTTAAACCACTGTTTAAATTATCTTGCAGTCTATTATTATTAATCACATTTATTAATTGTATTATTAATCGTATTATTATATATCTTTGTGCACAATTTTGCTTAACACATTATAAACCTTTTTTTTAATTAGGAGAAGATTATTGCACTGCAATGCGCAGTTTGGATTCACATATTGCTTCTTAAGAATGAAGTGACTTAAGATCTCATCACACTAGTCTCTTCATCCAAATGATAAGGCTTGAGCGTCAGCACCAAATCTTTACTGATGCTACAATTGGCAGCTTGGCACTACAGTCTAATAACTAAAGGAACGTTGCTGAATTATGGACAAATAAAATCTGACTATGCCAAGCTCTGATAGACTTTCAAGTATGCAATTTTGTAACCAGTTGGCTTCACCATGTACTCTACAACACAGAAATCTTCCAAAGCACCAGGGCTCATATGTGTTGTATTCTAATACGTGTGAAGCCTTAAATAGATTCCAAGATTTTTATAATATGTTTCTGGAGAAGTGATAAGGAAAAGGTCAATAGTTTAATATTGAGGTTCTTTAAATATTATCCTATTGAAGCAGCCTGACATCAATTTTACTATATAGTGAAAGCCAGGAAGGTAAACTAGCTCTAAAGAATACTGATTGGCAAGAACTATTTCTTAAGCTTTCTTTTCTTTCCCCAAATTCACAGAGTGGGATTTTATCTGAGAGCCTATAAATGCTGGAGTTTTAGCAGACTTCAAGTCTCCCATTTAGCATACAAGGTCAGTTTCAGACAGAGCAGTGGTCCCCAGTCTATAGGGCAAAAAACTCCAAATAACAGCCACAATGGTGCAATGAAATCTCTGCTTATTTTTTATGGGTGTTGGAACTTCAGCTGGAACTTCAATTGTAGCACTGACTTGCTTTGTTGACCACACTTTTCAGAAGTTCCAAAGCAGAATTAAATTGCTGCTTCAGATTCAGTTAATAGCAGCCCACAGGCACAGCTTAAAAGCAGAGTTTCCCAAATTTTGAGGTGACAAGGGAGCTGTGAAGAAACTTTTAGTTGTACATTATTACAATAATTCCACCTTTCTCAAAGTTTCATACTATTGTTTTCATTGTTCATTTATATTCATTTTGGTGTTTGGATTTTTAGGGGAGATATACCCATTAAGATTACACTTAAATGAAAGGTGATGGTAAAATGTTTAGGAACTCCTGGCGTAAGTCATCTTGATGCCCTTGGATCAAGGCTGGATTCTACTTACCTTTACTACTGGTTCGCATCGTGCACAAGCATTATTTTCCGCATGCACAGAAGCTTATGCACATGCACAAATCACCTATGTTGACATCCGGAGGCTCCCACCAGTTTTACTACCAGTTCTTGCAAACTGGTCCAAACTGGGAACCGGTCTGAACCAGGGACTGGTTCGCAAGATGTAGAGAATGGATGTTACCAGTGAGGATTTAATGACCAAGTGTGTAGGTGCTTGTGTGAGTATGGCTATTATTTAAATTGGGATCTTTTCATCCACTATTTGTTAGGTACCAACCTAGGCACTGAATCTTGCCATATTATTCCCCCCCCCCATTACATTCTGCTGCTTAACAGTACACAGAACTTTTTGACAGATGCTCAATAAAAGAGGTAGACAATCAGAGCAAATAAGAAAGCAGGTAAGGATGGAAAATGAATAGAAAAGGGACGAAAATGTCCAAACATTTCTCTCTAAATTGGAATCATTAAGGGAATACTGTAACCATTCTTCATCCAGAAGACCTGAAAAGGTAGACATTAGCCTCTAAGCAGCCATTTTCAGCACAGATGAGTCTTCTAAAATATTTACATGTTATTTCTGGAACTGGGAACTCAGGAGACATTCTTAATATCAATCTACCACAGATGGCCACATGAAGAAATATATACATATACATTCTGAGAGATACTTATTTATAGAGGTAAATTAGTGAGCCATTTACTGTATGAGCAGGCCTGTGCAAACTAAATTTATTAAAGTGGGACTTAATGGCGAGATAAACACACATAGGTGTGCATATTCTTGCCAAGTAAGTTTGGCAATATAAGAGACCAGCCAAAAAGAAAATGAAACAGTGAATGGTTCATGGAGCAAAGATGAGATATTGCAGCAAAATGGTCTCCCTGCTGGCAATCAACAAATAGCCAGAATAAAGCCAATTTGCAGCAGAGACAATTAAGAAAGTCAGAAGATTTTGCAGAGCTTTATTTAATAAAAGTAGACAACTACTGGGTTAGATCAGCAGATCTTTGCCTTAGAATATCTAGGGGGTGATTATCATTTTTGCATTGTTCTGTAGCTGCTTCCACAGAAATGTATCTGTGTTCTGAAAATATAACATGCCTTACCTGAGATTTGATGAACATATAAAAATTATAAAATGCACAAAATAATGAAGATCATGCCAACTGGCCTAGCCTCCTTTGTTAACCCTATCTCTATCCCCTAGCGCCTCTATAATGAGTCTCTCATGCTGAATCACAACATTTGAAGGGAGTTTTTACAGTATTCATTTCAGAGGAAGCTGTCCTCTGTATCAGCCCTCGCAGGTAAAACAAACAAGAAACCTAACGAGATGACCTAATTCTACTTCTTAGTAAGGCTACATTAATAGAACCTTGCAAGTCTGAAGGTACAAATTTCTCACTGCAGCTTTTAACTGATTGATCAATTAAGGCAATATTTCCTAAGTTTATATACTTTATATAAATTGAACTGTTTTTATATAAACTGAACTGTATATATATATAGACTGAACTGTTTTCTTAAATATTGACTGCATAGTTCTTTTTAACCATTAACATAGCATATTTACACAGACATAATTGCAAAATGAATTACATACAGATCTGCTTGCGTAAGTGTTCTTCCCCCTCTAATGAATCAAGTGCAGATCTGTTTGCAAAGGGTTTTTTTTCTTTTTCTCTCTGGATATTTATAAGAATTACAGTCTTTACTAACTAAATAATCATGGATGAATTGAATATTATATACAACTTTATAATAGTTGTAAACAACTTTTTAAAATGATCACTAAGTACCTACACACACACACACACACACACACACATATATATATATATATATATGTAGGTCTTTGGTTATTCGGGTTTTCTCCCGCGTAAAATTAGAAATGTCATTTGCAATGTTTCGACAAAGTCTCATTTGTCATCTTCAGGCTGGTGTTTTCGGCTTCGTGCTTCTAGGAGCAATGTGAGATCGCAGCTGTTTCTTTCTTTTAACTGCTAGTGCGGGTGTGAACTGATTGGGTGGCAGCTTGGCTATGTTCTGATTAGGTGGAGATGTGTTCTGATTGGTTGGGGGCTTGGCTGTGCTCTGATTGAATGGGGGTGGCTGTGCTCTGATTGGCTGGGGGCTTGGTTGTGCTCAGGTTAGTCTGAGTTGCAGAGGGATTTGAGCTGGTGAGCTGCTTTGCTGTTGTTTGGCTTCGTGTTCGTGGCCGTGCCACCTCTTCATGGTGG
Source organism: Masticophis lateralis (assembly GCA_030761175.1). Lineage (NCBI taxonomy): Eukaryota > Metazoa > Chordata > Lepidosauria > Squamata > Colubridae > Masticophis > Masticophis lateralis. The sequence goes on from JAUDYJ010000006.1 coordinate 71,712,000, forward strand.
GTGTCAGTCTCCTTCATGTATGGATTGGAGGGTTTTAAACAAACAACTACAGCCCTAGGCAGAATCCATTACCTCACACGTAAAAAATTCATTCTAGTTCATAGAGATCATAAAGAAACAAAACTTACAGCCCAGCGACCTACTTGTGAGCTTCGATTTCATATCCCTCTTCACCCAAGTGCCAATCAAAGAAGCCTTGACAGCTATCCAAAACAAATATAACCCCCCCCCAAAAGCACATCTGACCAACCACTGCCTATCCAACACATACTTCATCTATAATGGACAAAAATACAAACAGATAGAAGGAGCACCCATGAGATCACCCCTCTCACCTGTCATTGCTAACCTCTACATGGAACACTTTGAAATCCAAGCTCTAGAAAAATCTGATCACAAACCCAAACTCTGGCTCAGATACATAGATGACACTTTCATAATCTGGCCACATGGGAAAGAAAAACTGGACAACTTCCTTACACACCTCAACAGCCTACAATCCAAAATACAGTTCACCATGGAAACACAAGTGAACAACCAACTTCCCTTCTTGGATGTCTTAGTCTACAGAAAATCCAATGGCTCCCTAGGACACACCATCTACCAGAAGAAAACACACACAAACTGCTATCTGCACGCACTCTCACACCACCACCCAGCCCAGATCAACTCCGTAGCCAAGACACTCATCTCCAAAACAAAATGCTTAGCTGACAAACAACACCTAAACACGGAACTACACACTCTCACTAATGTACTGACATCCAATGAATTCCAAAGAAATAAGATTACCAACCTAATCCAAAAAGAAACCCCCACTAAAATCCAAGACAGAGAATAAGAAAACAGCAAAGCCCTCCTCCCATACATAAAAGGCACCTCAGACAGAATCAGCAAGATCCTCCAAAAACACAACATCAAGACAACATTCTGCACAAACCAAAAAATATCCACCATCCTAAGAAACCCCAAAGACAAAATTGAGTTAGAAAATCAAGGAGTATATGAAATCCCATGCACCGCCTGCCGCACCACATACATCGGACAAACCAACAGAAGAATAAGCGCACGTATTGAAGAACACAAGAACACAGTTAGAAAAGAGGAACCAACTTCTTCCCTGGTCCAACACCTTAAAGTCACAGGACATGAAATTGTCCTGAACTATCACCAAAACTGAACACTTTAACAACAGAATAATTAGAGAAGCCATTGAGATAGAAAAACGCCCACACAGCATAAATAAATGAGATGATACCTCCCACCTACCAGCCATTTGGAAACCTGCCCTTATTGACAAACAAGTCCCTAACATGAGGAATGACACCAGACGCACACTCACAAGAGCCACACAGGATGTCACCACCACACATACACACAGAAAGCAGCCTCAAACCCACACTGATGATGAGGCACGACCATGGACCAGAAGCCAGACCATAGCTTCATCATTAGCCACTTTAAACCCCTCCAATCCATACTGAAGCAGACTGACACCCACCATGAAAAGCTAGCACGGCCACGAACATGAAGCCAAACAACAGCAACGCAGCTCACCAGCTCAAATCCCCCTGCAACTCAAACTAACCCGAGCACAACCAAGCCCCCACCCAAACAGAACACACTCCCATCCAATCAGAGCACAGCCAATCCCCCATCCAATCAGAGCACAGCCAACCCCTCATCCAATCAGAACATAGCCAAGCCCCCAACCAATCAGAATACATCTCCACCCAATCAGAACACAGCCAAGCTCCCATCCAATCAGTTCACACCCCCACTAGCAGTTAAAAGGAAGAAACAGCTGTGATCTCACATTGCTCCTAGAAGCACAAAGCTGAAAACACCAGCCTGAAGATGACAAATGAGACTTCGTCAAAACATCACCAAGACACTTCCAATTTTTCATGGGAGAAAACCCGAATAACCAAAGATCTACATACAAACACCTGCAAAAACCTCAGGAAATAAATATATATACATACTTACTTACATACATACATACATACATACATACATACATACATACATACATCTTTTAAAAGCATTTTTTCTACAACCTCTTCCAATGGAAAAATGCTTTTAAGAGTAAAAAAAAAGCCTCTGATGATCGCATGGCTCAGCTGGGATCATCAGAGGCTTTTCAAAGCATTTTTTTCTGCAACCCTTGGCCGAAGAGGTGGTAAAAAAAATGCTTTGAAATCCCCCCACCAAGCCATACCACATCAATGTAACAAATTTTACATTTCACCCCTGGTCCTGGCCCATGAGGTTCAGGCAAGTGGATGGTTCATTGTTGGGAGGGGCACCTGCCACCCACATTACGCAACTGGTGAAACTGGAGTTAGGCTAGCATTGGGAATTATTCGCTTCATTGTTGTCCCAAAACTGACTGTGATTTTTGGATTAGCGTGGCTGGACACGTGGGGCCTGACTATCTGGTAGGAGGGCAGGTATCGACATTTGCGGATAGGAAATGGTCCCACACCGCCACCTCACAAGCAATCTTGGAAACTGGGTCCCACTGACACCATGTATCCTGCTCATGTGGATGTGCAGGCTAAGGCTGCAGGGGAAGAAACAGACTTCCCTCAGGTGTACCTTGCTGATGTGTTGAGTGAGAAGGAGTGTGATGTCCTCCCTCCGCACCGGCACACTGGCTATGTCATAGAAATCTGTCCAGGGGCCAAATTGAAAAAGCCAAAAATGTACTCAATGACATCAAAATAAATGGACAAACTACAGTTGTACATAGAGAAGAACTTGGCTAGGAGGTCCATTCCCATTTGTTCATGTCATTAACCCAGTCACTGTGGAGCTGAAACTCCCTCACCTATTGGGCAGGATACATCAAGTGTTTCATAGTAATCTGCTAAGGACGGTGAAGACCTTGGAGGTACGGGGTCCCCCGAGACAGGTGCCCAGTTGCATTCAGGTAGTGGGGGAGCTTCACTATAAGATTGAGAAAGTTTTAGACTCCAGTATACAAAGAAAGGCTCTGCAATACCTGGTAAAATGGAAAGGGTACTTTCTGTCGGAGGCCTCCTGCATGAAATGCCAGGATGTCAGAGCTGCATGGTTGGTGAGATGGTTCCAGGGCAGGTACGACAGCGTGGGACCTCACTTGACAGACAACTAATGGTGTCCTTTGTTTACCTTACAGATGCCATCTCCATGATAGAGGCAGCCCCCTGTCAAACCCTGAAATGGCAAATCAGGGTTGCTATTTGTGGAGGGGAGTCTGCAGAGGAGTGACTGGGAGCCATGCTGATCAGCTGGGAGGCAGCAAATGGCTCGGCTGTGCTGATCAGCTGGGAGGCTGATGGTGAATCGATCAGCCACTGGGTGGAGGCTGCGATGCTGATCCATGTGTGGACAAGCAGCTGGGTATCAAAGCTGATCAGCTGGGAAGTGAAATGCTGATCAGCTGCAGCGTTGAGAGCAGGCCAGCAGCTGTGTGTTGGCCTAGACGCAGTCAAAGATTCCAGGCTGTTTGCGGCATCCGGAAGCCAAGGGGGTGGAATAGGTGCACACACAGGGATTTAAGACAAGGCAGAAAGGGCATGAGTAATGCTGACTTTGGTTGTATGTCACTCAGTGCCAGGTTTCCAAGCTTTCCAGAATAAAATGCTTTAAACAAAAACTGTTTTGCTTGCGGTTTCTTGGTGCTGGATACATGGAATGTGACACCAAGGTCCCTTCCAGCTCTACTCTAATTTCTCTCTGTGACCATTGAACTCAGGAGGCTTCAGCCTCTCTTATTTGATTGCTTCATAGACAGCATCTCTTCCTTTGTTCCCAAGGTCATTCATACATTTCACTATATCACTGGGGAGCCTACACTTAAAGGTTTGTGGAACCAAACATCATATGAACTAGATACCTAAGCATCTCACAAAGTAGGCAATCTATAATGTACTCTGTTTATGTTTCAACTTTAAAAACTTTGCATTGAAAATATTTTAAAGTTAAGAGTTCACTGTTGCTAGTCAGAATGTGTGAAAAAAAATACACAGTATTTCATGGTTGAATTATTGGCAATGGAGAACTGGCCATAAAATGTAAATTAACTGTTATAAAATAGATCAAGTTGTAATTAGTTATTTGAAATGGATGTTTCACTTTGGATTTGAAGTGGAATCTAGAGAAAATTAGCAGTGTGTTAAGTTTCATCGTCATAATGAACAAGTGTGGGAGAAGATGTTGCTCCTTCTGTGGAAAGAAAGCTAGAATAAATAGAATTGATCAAAAACTCATGATCAGAATTGATTGCTATTAACCACTGAAATGGAAATCACTCTGTGGATGCTTTTCTTTAGATTGCAGTCCATCCCTAATCATTTTTATATTCATTGGCCAATGATAAAAGGCATTTCAATGCCACCCATTGTAGCACTATATGCAGAATTATTTATTGAAATAAAGATGGGGTAAAAAGAGTACATCCTTAAGCATATATGGAGGATTCATTAAAGACTATTAAACAAGTGTTAGTCAAACGTATGGTCTCCTTGGGGCCTATTATCTTTTCCAAGTACCTTGTCCAATGAAAGTGGTGAGTTTCTATTGTATACAATCAGTTGTGGCTATTTATCAAGAAGCTACTTGTATGCCTACTGTTATGTAGTTATTTTCCTGGAGGAAAGAAGAAAGGGTAAAACAAAGATGGGTTTGTATGAGAAATAAAAACTTGCCCAGTCCATAAATACTGACCCTGGTCCAATCAACCAGTCAACCTCTAAAATCTTTCCTGGGAAATACATTTCAAAACTTAGAAAAATCTCAGCACATCACACAGAAAAACACAAGCTTACATGCATAATAAACAAGGACAATGGGGTGGAAAATGGATAGGTTGGGAAAATCATTTACACACAAAAATCCATACCCTCAGAAGGATGCATTGAAAAGTTAGTGTACAAGGAAAATTAGATAAATTGCATATTTCCATGCTGACTCTCACCTCCAATTGATATGAAAATAGACCACACCAATTTATACCTTAGAAAATGAAAAACTGAACAAGTCCCCTAACAGGCGGATTCCACCTCACACATAAAAGATATAATGATTTCTAGGATCTATTCAGAATCTTTGGATTTCCCCTGCTGGAAATACTATGACCTGCCCACAAGCAATAACTCACTGCTTTAACAACCTCTGCTTTAACACAGCAGTAATAATTCTCAGATGTATAACTCTAGAAAATTGCTTGATATGAAAATTGAAAACATTTTGCTTAAAAAAATGGTTAAAGTACCTTGAGTCTGTGAGTAAAATACCTGAAAACTCAAGGGAGTGCAAATGAACAGTTGACAAAAATCATCTGCTTGCTGTAGAAATAAAGGTTATATAAAATCACACAACTAATCTCACTCAAGTATATCTGAATGAGCAAACTATGTAAAATGATACCAATTGTTTCAGCAGAACAGAGCAAACAAATCCATGACAGAAATTTCCTTTTCCAACGCAGAAGCTTCTAACACAAAAGCAATGTTTAAACCTTATGCCACTTTGATCCTTGTTTAAGCTGGGGTATTGAAATTTCTTAATAAGAACACAGACAAGGTAGTTTTTACCACAGATTGTAATTTATGACCTATCAAACATTTGACCCTTTATTTGTGGTCCACAAAGAACCCTGACTGCATGATTAGACTTCAAATAATGACCCATGACATGGGTTGAAAAACATGCCTTGAACTAAACTTAAGGTTTCCAAAACTTCTGCTGCCATTCCAGATAGCCATAGTTGGTTGCTGTGGAGTACTGGTGAGTTGGTGTGATGGAGTCTGGGACAATGCCATGAGCCAGTACTATGGAATATAACTGGGATCCAGGGGTGAAATCCAGCAGGTTCTGACAGGTTCTGGAGAACCGGTAGTGGAAATTTTGAGTAGTTCGGAGAACCGGCAAATACCACCTCTGGCTAGCCCCAGAGGTAGGAGGGAATGGGAATTTTGCAGTATACTTCCTCTAGAGTGGGGTGGGAATTGAGATTTTGCAGTATCCTTCCCCTGCCACACCCATGAAGCCACGCCCACCAAGCCACACCACGCCCATCAAGCCATGTCCACAGAACCAGTAGTAAAAAATAATGGATTTCACCATTGCTGGGAGCTATGAAGTATGAGATCCCCATCCTGCCTAGGGGCTTTTTGAGAGAGAAGTGATAAAGTGAGAGCAATTTTGCTACTTATGATCTCTTCCCAGTTTTCCCCATTGACTTTGCTCATGGAAACTGGAAGAATAGATCACAAATGATAATCATGTGACTACAAGGATGATGCAACATCAACAGCTTCAAGGTCCTGGCTTAAGTCCCTCTCTTTCAACACTATTATACTTTCAAGTCACTGAACAAATGGTTGCTAATCAAGGTCTACCTGTGTGCATATCAAAGTAGGACAAACTATTGGACCTAGAAAGTATTAGAAAGTACACAGACTTAGGAACTAAGGACAAATTTCCTAACAGTGGAACAATTAACCAGTGGAAGGGCTTGCCTTCAGAAGTCCTCCACCACTGGAGGCTTTTAAGAAGAGACTGGACAGCCACTTGTCTGGAATGGTATAGGGCAGTGGTGGCGAAACTTTTACTCACCAAGTGCCGAACAGGTATGTGCTTCGTGCATATTGTGCATACGTGCTATCCGCACTGATGTGCAACTCCTCCCCATGCACTGCGTGTGCAACTGCACCATTTGCACATGTGCACAGATTCCGTGCATGCCCCCTGCACATTGCATGTGCAACGACAATATTTGCGCATGCACACAGCTTTTGTGCATGCCCCTGTACACTGTGTGCACAACCACACCATATGCAAATGTGCATGGCTTTCCTGTGGGCACAATTGTACCATCTGCACATGCACACAGATTTTGCGTGGCTCCCCGCATGCGCTGAACATGCAATTGCACCATCTGTGCATTTTCATGCCCGCAATGCACGCACATGAACATCATTTATGCATACTCATGAAGTACTCTTGCATGCATGCGTAAACACACACACATGCATAGGAGAGCTCTGAAGACCAGCTGGGTCCCCTGAATTTCGTGGAAGCACACCAGAGGCCCAAACACCAGTTGGGATGCATGCACATGTGCAGCTGCAGGTGAGTTGGGTGACAGTTCATGTGCCCGGAAAAATGGCTCTGTGGGCCACCTTGGGCATGTGTGCCATAGGTTCACCATCACGGGTATAGGGTGTCCTGCTTGAGCATGAGGTTGGACTAGAAGACCTCCAAGGTCCCTTCCAACTCTGTTATTCTGTTATTTGCTAAGATTTGGATATGTAAGAGAGAATGAAAAAAAAACCTATGGAAGTATATTGCAGAAAATCTCATTTAATTTAAGCCAGAGTTTCTATTGGTCATGAAATAGTCAAGACCGTATAGTTATGATTTTATGATTTATGATTGAGAGCCTGTCTGCTTTTATGCACTGGTGAAGTAGCTTCAATTGTACCATTGTGCCATCTTAACTCTTTTCACCATACTACAGATACCCCTGATTCAAGCTTTGGTGCCACTGAATACACAGATGCAAGAAGTGGTTTGTATTTTTTTTCTTTTTTTCAACTTCCCATTCTTGTCTACAGCCTTGACATTTATTGGAGTTCTCCTATTGTGAGTTCAAACTAGTCCTGCCTATAGCCGAAGCGATGTCACTGTCCTTTGTTCTTAAGTATGAAATGTGCAGATGAGAAGTGACCAACACACACATGTGCAGAGGGAGAAAGAAATAGTGAGGAGGAGCATGAAGAAGTGACAGTATTGCACAATTCCAGATGTTTTCTCAAAAATATATTCCACTGCAACTCATGAAACGAACTCCCCATGATATATTTTCATGTAGTGTTGATGTCAAGGAAGGCAAAAAGCCTGCAATCAAAATGGCTGTGACCTGATGTCCTTAAGTCCCTGGCTTTGAAAAATATTGCACTGTTTTATTTTAAAATAAAATAGAACAGAACAAAAAGGGAACATGCTTTTTGGAACATGATCTCCTGACCCCAGCCCTGGTGGCCTTTAGGATGGCGCTGAAGACATGACTGTGCAAGTGTGTTGGGGGGGGGGGGTCCAACAATAGTGGATAACTTTTATAATGGTTATGTTGGAGTTGACACAAGGATCAATTTCATTGTTGGTTAATTTTGTTTTGAATGATTATTGATGACTTTACATGTTTGTATATTGGATTTAAACTTTGTTTTTTATTGGGTTGGTTTTTTTTTTTAAATCTGCTGTGAACTGCCCAGAGTCACTTAGGCAACATGGGCAGCCATACAAATTCAATCAATTGCATTTAAACATTGTATTTCTTGTGCCATATTTAATTATTTTAAAACATATAATTAAGTATTAATTTTAATTTTCTTATTTATTAATGGTTCTCATTAAATGCTTACAAGAGCATTTAATGTTCTTACAAGTTCTTACAAGAATTTGTATATAAGTTCTTGCAAAAACTTGTATATGAGTTCTTACGAGAACCTATATCATGAGCATTATTAGTATTCACTAAAACATTATTAACCATTGCCAAGTATTAAAAAAAATGTGGGTCTCAAGAGAGGTTTGTTTATTTGTGTCAGAAGCATCACAAATAAAATAAGACAGACTATATGACATAACATTTAAAATAAAAAAGACAAAATAAAATATGTACACATTAAACAAATCTTGCCCAGAAACTAGCAACATTTATTGTGTTCTGTTGTATTGCCATGAGGTCCTCAAGGTACACTGAGAGGGGCACAAAGGGCAGGTATACATATGTGTTGTTGTCTGCATGTCACCACAATCGCAAAGAGCAGAAGCACTGGATAGCCCCATTGTTCAGAGTGCCTGTGGATCTTGTTGTACCCATGCACAATCTATTCAATGATTTCCATATTTCCCACCTTTCATCAGATCAAAGTGCCAGCTCCTCTGTTAGTTCCATCCAGTGTTGCTTCTTTGTAGCTTTCCATAGATCTGCTCTGCTTTCAAATTCTTCAAAGTCTTCCGTCGACCTAACAAAGCTTTTCCTGGATTTTAGTCTCTGCTGAGCTGGTTGTAGGCCATAGAGTGTGTGTTGTTTAGATATTGATGATTTGAGTCTCGCTCTGTATGCTGCTGCTTCTCTGAAAACAGCAGGCAGGGCAATGCCAGCTAGATGGTAGATCTTATCTAGATGGGTAAGTTTAAGGCATCTGGTAATAAATATGATAGCTTCATTCAGAGCAACATCTACTTTCCCAGCTTGTGTTGATTTATACCAGAGTTGGTAGGCATATTCACCTACTGAGTAGCGCAGAGCTAGTACTATTGTCTTAAGGACCATTGATTTGGGAGCCCAGGTAGAGCTCATTAATTTCCTGAGGATATTATCTCATCCACTGATCTTCAGTTTAGTGTTGCTACAGTGCTGTTTATACAGGAGGTATCTAGGGTTACCCCTAAATATTTAGGGCAGTGCAATGCTCCAATAACGTCCCTTTTCATATAATATGCAGCTTCCTAGCAATCTCCTTATTGTGAAGATGGAAGGCACCTGAGTTTTTGCTGGATTTGGTCTTAAGTAATTATAATGAGAGTATCAACCCAGCTCTACCAGAGCTTCAGTTAACTGTTATTCAACCTTCTCAAATGCTCTGTTTTCAAATAGAGCAATAGCTATTGCTCTATTGTCAGCATCCATATAGTTGTTAGTAACTTCAGGGACTGGCTGACCATTGGTGTAAATGTTAAAAAAGAGTTTACCCTATAGTAAGCTCTTTCTTTGGTTCCTCTATCTACGTTCCCTTCCCTGGAACTCCACAAAAACATATGGTTCTGAACCAGATTCCTGATAATATTTGTAAGTTTAGAATCTTTAGTCATATCATAAACTTTCTGCTTCAGTCTTCTTAAGATTGATGGTGTTATATGTGGCTGTGAGATCTATGAATACAGTTCCTGCAGTGATGGGATTCAGGTAATTTAACAACCGATTCTCTGCCCTAATGATTTATTCCAACAACCAGTGTGCCAAACTGCTCAGAAAGTTAACAACCGGTTCCCCCGAAGTGGTGCGAACTGGCTGAATCCCACCACTGAGTTCCTGTTACATTGCCCTTTCGGAATCCATCTTCAAATAACTTCAGGATCTGTATCAACTTTTTGTGGGGTGAAATCCAGCCTGCTGTGATATGAAAAGGAGCTCTACAGCTACAGTGAGATGATTTTGTAGCATTCTTTCAAAGATTTTGTAAGTAGGGCAGGAGAGAGAAATTAGATGGTAGTTTTTAGGATTATTGGCCTATTTACCTGATTTTAAAATGGCTGAATCTTGGCCTTTTGCCAGATACATTGTTCTAAGCATTCATTAAACATTTCTTGTAGCCACTGTATTGCTTTTGGTTCAAATTGATGTATGTGTAGGATGCACTATCTCTGAAAGGGCCGCAAGAGTCCAGATCCCTCTGTCCTTTCTTTTAGGGAATTTGGTGTCTTCCCACCCTCAGTCACTGATCCAACATTTCAGGGTCTCTCATTCTATCCCTTGCTCTGGCCATCAGCCTGTTTTGGTCTCTCACCTGTGTGCTCTCCATTCGCCCAAGTCAGTTCACCTCTATTCTCCTTCTGTTGATCTACTTGCCTCCCCTTCCTTTTGCTGTGTATGATGTCCCCTCTGGTGAGTGGCTCGCTCATTTGCCTATATCATCTTCACTATCCTTCTCTCCTTGGATCATCACTGCTCTCTTTCTCTCTCTGGATCAACTTCACTTTTTTTTCACGAGATCAGCTTCACTTTTTCCCTCTCCTCTCCCCCTCATGGCACATGGCTGGCCCACTACATGTGCAATAAAGATGTTATCTAAACCAGCAGCTTTCCATGGCCTACTTATCCTTACAGCTTTTCTCAGGTCTTCCATAATAAAGGAAGACAATAAGTTAGTTGTTTCATCATTTTTATTTTTCTTGATCTTAATCTTGTTTTTTGGTGGCCTTTGCCCTTTGATTTTAGTTCTAAATCCAATCCACAAAGCAGAGTACAGGCACAAGACAAGAGCAGTCCTCGGGACAAGAAATAGGTCCCAGACAAGAAGCAGTTCCAAAGGCACAACGAAGCAAAGGCCAAATGCAGGCCACAAGAGAAGGGCTAAGTCCAAAACAAAATTCAAAGAGCAATTTTCCAAGCAAGGCAAAGAAAACAGTCAGCAGCTGATCCTTCCCTATGTTGGTGTAGGCAGGCAGCTCTCTGTCTGGTCGACCACCTCCCCCAATATCTGAGGGATCTGGGACAACATTGTCCTCAGTCCAAGGGTGAAATGCTCTCAGTTCGGACCAGCTCAAGCGAGTAGGTAGAGATGGCAGTAGCAAAAATCCCTGTCTCCGTCCCCATGCCGAGCTGAGCTGCACAATCATCAGAGCCTTTTTTTTTAATGGCTCTGACGATCCAAGCTCTGATGATCCCAGCTGAGTTCCCTGCCGATCAGGCAGCTCAGCTGGGATCGTCAAAGCCTTTTGAAAGCATTTTTTTACATGGTTTTAATGTAAAAAAAATGGTTTTAAAAGTAAAAAAAAATTAGCCACACCCACCCAGTCACATTACCCACCACCACCAAACCACGCCCACAGAACCGGTAGTAACAAATTTTAGATTTCACCCCTGCCTCAGTCCCTTGCAGGCCTTCCCTGTTGGACAGTCCCAGTTCCAACTCTTCCTTCTCCAAAGCAGGAAGGAGGAAGCCATAACACACCTTTTTAAGTCTTTTTTCTTTTTGAACTTTTGCTTCCATTGTCCCCACCCCATAATGTAAACCTTTCTAAATACACCAAGTACTTTATAACACTGAACAAGTACATCAATTCAATTCTACAAGGAGGTGAAATTGAAGAGTCTGGCATACCTAGCTGATAATGAAAGATCCAGCAAAAGGGGAAGCAGCAGGCAGCTACAGACCAATTACCTTCTTACCAACAACTTTCAAATTGTTAACTGGGATAGTAGCTGAGGGAGTCCAACATCATCTAGTTGAAAAATATCTCATTCCACCTGGGCAGAAAGGAAACAGCCCCAATAGCAGAGGAACAAAAGGTAAACTCCTAATTGACAAAATGATGTTGGAAAACTGCATGAAAAGGAAGATGAACCTGAATACAGTTCAGGCATTTGACTCTCTCTGCCACATGACTGGATAACCAGAAATAATAGGAGTCAGTAGACACATCAGAAGCTTTGTGCAAAGATTGATTGCACAGTGGAAGACACAGTTGCAGGTCAATGATGACAGACTGGGAGAAGTTAATATCAAGAGAGGAATATTTCAAGGAGATTCACTGTCACTATTACTATTTGTCATTGCACTGTTTCCTCTGTCAATAATATTGAATAACTCAGGCCATGGCTATCAAACATCGAAAATATCTGACAGAATCCCACCTCCTTTACATGGATGATCTGTATGGAAAAACTCCATCTGAAATAGAATTGCTGCTCAATGCTGTCCATACAGAGAGAGAGAGCCAAGATTTTACAGTGGAGTTTGGATTGGACAAATGTGCCACACTCACTATCAAACAAGTGAAAATTGAAGGAATCAAGATGCCCCATTAATATTAACTTTGGGTTCAAATGTAGCAAAAATAATTGGGAACATCAGATCAACAAAGTTTTTGAAAATTTTGAATCCAAAAAACAGACAACTGACCCACAAGAGGCCTGACATCACTCTCATAGAAAATAAAACAGCCTGGTTCATTGATATTGCAGTTCCAGGTGATTCACAAATTGAAGAGCAACAACTAGAAAAAATAACAAAATATCACGATCTGCAAATTGATGTTGAGCAATTGTGGAGGAAGAAATCAATGATTGTACCAATAATAATAGGTGTCCTTGGAGCAATACCCAAAGTGTTACCTAGATACATGGAAATTTATCTACTCAGGTGCTAACTTAACACCTTTTAGGTCCTTGGTTAAGACTTGAACTATTAACTCTTTACCAGTCGCAGACTGTGAATCAAATCAAGGATTAAAAATAACTAATATGGATGAAACATGTCACAGTGATACCCATTGTCATTGGGGCACTTGGTACTATGTCCAAGAATTTTACAAAACACATCAAGAAATTGCAGCTTCCTGCAATAACACCAGTTAAGAAGATACTTGGTTGATACTTGGTTGATATTTGGCTGGCAGCAACCCGTATCAACCATTAGCACCAGTCAATGGTATTTGTGACACATTTTTAAATGTTCAGCTGACTGAGTTTCATGTTTAATGAATAAAACAGATAATAATAAGAATAACAACAACAACAACAATAATAATATATTTATTTATTTATTTTATTTTTTTAAATTTTAATTTAATAAATCTATACTCATCATGATCCTGCTACGATACCTTTAATGCCATCAAGTAACAACCTGCCTATCCTTGGGAAGGACTTACCATATTTTTTGGAGTATAAGATACACCTTTTCCCCCCCCAAAAGAGGGGGGAAACCAAATATAGCTGTTTTTTGCCTCCTGAAGCCTTGCCCTGCTCGTCCCATTTTTGTGAAAAATGGGCCCATTTTTTGCAATAACTGGAGTGCTTTTCCTCTCTGCCAGCCCCCAGGACCACTCTGCAGGCCTCTCAAACCCTCTGTGTGCAAATGGCCCCATTTTTCGCAAAAAGAGGCCTGCAGAGTGCTCTTGGGGGCTGGGGAGGGCAAACCCCCTCTTTTTTTCTTACTTACCTCTTGAAATCTTGGTGTGTCTTATACACTGGTGCATCTTATAGTCCGAAAAATATGATAATAAATAGACAAAAATGCCAAATCCAGTCTGGACATCCTGCTGACTGTGTGACAAACCAAAATAATAGTAAGAGCTAAAAGAAGTTGTGCCACCTCACAGGCTCATAAATATAAGTTTTCCTATTTGTTTACTTAAAGAATTCATTTCTCATGACACATCATAATTATTCAAGATATTTTCTCTCCCCGGAATCCAGTCCTTCTATAATTCTATGATAACTAAGCAAATATCTGAAATTAATTCTGGAGTTACATTCTATAGCAAATGCTTTTTTAAATTCATTTGGGATTTCCTCTATTGCTCTTCAACAGATACTGTATCTCGATGTGTTTAATAAAGCAACACAAATTGCACAATGGAATAATGTGAAATGGGTGTGATTACCTATATGATTGTTTTAGATGTTACTTCAACTGCCATAGTAATCACTTGAAAAATGGAGAAACATAAGGTAGATGCTTAAAAATTGCCTCTGAACTAACAGACTCCACAAGAGAATATCAAGAATTATTTTTATTACTTACAGTAATTAAGTAAAAATACAGTAAATACAGTAAAAATAAAAAGTAATAATTTTAGTTAAAATTATATATTCCAACGCATTAACAGAAATCATATACATAAGATTGTGAATTAATCAAAAGCCTATTTAATCCAGAATTCTTTTGCCAGAGTGAAAATTCACAAAAGCATTTTTTTAAAAAACCTACTTGATTAACTCAGAAACCACCTGTTTTGGATTTTTTTTCCTGACAAAAGTCAACTAACTTAACACTATTATGAAAGGAGAACAGCTCTCACTCACAATACAGTTTCAATACAGACTTTCCCCCCATGAAAACTTTTCATTGTCAGACCATTAAAGTTGGTTCACTTATGCAGGTTCCTATGTGATATTTATTTCTATTTACCATCATTTCCAAGGATGCTTTTTTGGGGATTCAAATTACCAAAAGAACAATAGCAATAGCACTTAGACTTATATACCACTTCACAATGCTTTACAGCCCTGTCTAAGTGGTTTACAGAGTCAGCCTAGCGCCCCCAACAATCAGGCTCCTCATTTTACTGACCTCAGAAGGATGGAAGCCATTAAGGTTATTCTTACAGAAAACTTTTCATTCTGTCACAAACATTTATTCCAAATTTTATTCATACAAACCAAATAAAGAAAAAAAAATTCATACAAACCAAATAAAGAAAAAATAATGAAGCTGTTTAGATGGAATTCTTATAATTCTTTTACCTGTAATACTATATATTTTCAAGATGGTCTAGAATGTCTAAGCTTATTTCTTAACATTCAATAGATTCTCTGTTTTATTCCTCAGATTAACACAGCCTGCTAGTATCATTCAGAGATTTCAAGGGAAATGGAGTAATTTAAATGAGTTCTTAATTTAACAGTAAGCTTTAAAAAAAAAAAGCAAGTATCACAAAGTACATTTGTTTCACAGAAAAACTCTATTTTGCTTTTGGGGCTCTAGGTTAATCCTCTCTTTCATTTTGGTAAATGTGTTGCTTTGCACAGAGTATATGAATATCAGTACTTAGAAATGGTAAGTTCCTCTTCAAAGCTTGATATGGATTTTCATGGCAAATCAAAGTGACAATGAGCTAGAGTGGCAGCTTTAGATACTTCAATCATTTAAAATATTCAGGTCTACTTTTTATAGTATATTATTGTAGTTTTTTATTTTTGCATTAAAGGGACTATAGAGGGAGGGAGGGAAGAAGGAAGGAAGGAAGGAAGGAAGGAAGGAAGGAAGGAAGGAAGGAAGGAAGGAAGGAAGGAAGGAAGGAAGGAAGGAAGGCTCAATTATTAATATTCAGAATATTATGTGTCTGGCTTCTTAACACTTTGAGTAGAAAAATCTGTATTACATGATAGCAGTGAAATTTGCTTGGAGGAACCAAGAAACAGTTAATGAGAAAAGCCTGAAGCACTCTTTATATTTTGCATGAGAGTTACTAGGGAGGTGTTTTCAACTTACAGTGAAACACTATGAAGAAGTAGGTCTCCAACTTTTCAGCATGAACATCAAATATTGATCAAAGAATTTTCAGTGTCTAGTCTGAAGCCAGCAAAAATATTTTGCAGCAATACATATAATTGTACTGTATATGAACAACAAAGAAAATTAATGCTCTGAAATACGATGTAAATCCTACATTTTGTGATTGTGATTTTTCAGAGACTTTTAAAGTCAGTTTTTGAAACGTACGTGAATTATTCTTCTCCATCAGAGAGAACTAACTTAGATTGGATTTTAGAATTAAAAAAAGAATTTCCTTCTGCATTTTTGTTTGTTTGTTTCAAAGGCACTGGATTTAAACTTATTTTTCATCCTGCTTATAGAAGAATTTACTCAAAATTGTTCTTGTTTCTTGTCTTTTCCCCAGAACTAAAGATTGTTAGAAACATACAAGTGCACTACCAAATTAACCATTCATATTAAGAGAAATTTGTCCGCAACTGACATCTGAAGTTAGCCTCACCTCTGCTTGATTTATTTATGCTCTTTTATTTATTTATTTTCCAACTGTAGCTATACAACTGTAACTTTCTTTTTTGGAACCCACCTGTACAATTAGTCTTGTCATGAAACCATGGCAATTTCAGGACCTTGAAAGCTGCTTTATGCCATATCATATATCACAACTGTAAAAAGGTAAAGTTCCCATGACACATATGTGCTAGTCGTTCCCGACTCTAGGGGGCGGTGCTCATCTCTGTTTCAAAGCTGAAGAGCTAGCGCTGTCCAAAGACATCTTTGTGGTCATGTGGCTGGCATGACTAAATGCCAAAGGTACACAGAATGCTGTTACCTTCCTACCAAAGATGGTCCCTATTTTCTACTTGCATTTTTTACATGCTTTCGAACTGCTAGGTTGGCAGAAGCTGGGCCAAGTAACGGGAGCTCATCCTGTTAGGCGGCACTTGGGGTTCAAATGCTAAACTGCCGACCTTTCAATTGACAAGCTCAGTGTCTTAGCCACTGAGCCACTGCATCCCTTTTTTATTACAACTATACCATATCAAAATATTGACCAAGTTACAAGCAGAAAATGCTGGATTTGTTTCTGGCATCTAAAAGATGCAAAGACCAGATAACAAATGAGATCCTGCTTCCAGTTTATTGTGGGAGTACACAATAACAGGCCAGAATGGAATTAAGTAGACAATAATGTGCTAAAATGGGTTTTATTTATATAATAGCTTTCTCTCACACCTGTACTTTAGGAGGTAGGTCTCCCAAGTCAAGAGTTGAATAGAGGAATTTGCTATGCTAGCAGTTCTGAAGATGTTTTCCATGTTTCTTCATCTCTTACAGTGATCTGTGGAAGGTCACAAAGATTATGCTTGGTGAGGTCATGGCAGTTTTTCAAGGCCACACTTTCAAGCTAAGGTCATATTTCTTATGCTGCTAAGAGACACTGTTTTCTGATGGTAAGTCACAGAGTATCTATGGGAATAATATCTACTCATATAGACTCTATCTTTCTGTCTCATTTTCTCTTTCTTCTTCTCTTGTTTTTTTTATTTCTCTTTTTATTTCCTACATTCGCTTTTATGTGTGATGCATATAAAAAAAGAGACAAAGTTTCAATTGCTACATTGTGGCTCTTACCCTGACTTTTTGGTACCTTCTGTAGACACAGCTGATACACAGATAAACTTTATTTTGCTCAATGACCGGCTTGATTATTTTTTTAAAAAATTAGATTTATATGCCGCCCTTCTCCGGAGACTCAGGGAGGTTTACAATGTGTTAAGCAATAGCCTTCATACTTTTGTATATTTTATACAAAGTCAGCTTATTGCCCCCACAAACTGGGTCCTCAATTTACCTACTTTAGAAAGGATGGAAGGTTGAGTCAACCTTGAGCCTCGAACTTGCAATAATTGCAGACAGCTGAATGTTAATAACTGGCTATTTAGTCTGTTGAGCTATCCAGGCTCCTGGATGAAAAAATTATGAAGGAATTTCTCCTTGTTGAGCCTAAATTGATTCTGAGGGAAAAACATTCTCTACTTTTCTTTTATAGAGCTGCCAATTTTCTTCTCACTCTCTAAAAACACAGTCTTTTGATAGTCTTTTTACCCTTTCCCACCACACGTTGCATGGTGAGCCTTCTGAACAAAGTTGGATAACGACAAGATGTAGTTGGCTGTGTGTTCATGTGCTTCTGAGTGAAGAAGGTATCTTATACTTGCTAGGATTTTAACAAGTAGGTTTCTGTTAGGAAACAGGATTCTAAAAATAAAGGGTGGCTGTCAGATAGAAAAATGTATAGCATATTGCTTATTGCAACAGTCTGACCATTCATTACACTGACTTAATGCTGTCTTATGCAAGCCAATTATGCAATGAATTCTCCATGCAACTGTTGTTAGATGAACAACAAAGTTTATATTGCTTTTTATGTTCTCTACCTTTATAGATGTGTGTGTGTTCCTCTTTCATCCCTATGGGTGATAATAAAAGAATGACAAGGAAGGAAGGAAGGAAGGAAGGAAGGATTGAAGGAAGGAAGGAAGGAAGGAAGGAAGGAAGGAAGGAAGGAAGGAAGGAAGGAAGGAAGGAAGGAAGGAAGGGGGGTGTTCTGCCCCAGCTACAGAATCCAAGAAATGTAGCACACACAAAACTCTGAACAACTCCGTTTACTCCAAACACAATCTTTTTCAAATGCAGGATATTAATAAAAATGTCCTTAACAGCCTGGCAGAAATTCCAAAGATTAGATAAAGCTTACAATAGTTGGCAATTAGCCCAGAAATCAGGTTTGCATGGAAAATTCACTCTCAAATGCTCAACGAACGACCGGAAAAACACACGTTGTTTCCTGCAATGTTTGCCAGCTGCATGCAAATTTAAATAGGCTAAGGGAGTGGCCAATTAGCCCCAAGCCTTACACTTGAGGAGACCTCTTCCTGAGTAACCACTCCTGCCTTTTGGCAGCTCTGCGTGTTCGTGCATTAAGAGGTTCCTTCATTTTACTCTCTTCACTTGAAGGAGCCTCTGGAGGATCTGACGGCCCTGGCTGAATCTTTGCCTCTGGCACCACATCTTTTTCAGCCTCCTTGCTGTCCGACTCAAGCACCGGCTGCACAGGCTGCTGGTGTGACACCACACCAGCCTCCTCCTCGTCAGGACCAGCCACAATCCGCGCAGGCCACTGGTGGGCCACAATAGAAGGAAGGAAGGAAGGAAGGAAGGAAGGAAGGAAGGAAGGAAGGAAGGAAGGAAGGAAGGAAGGAAGGAAGGAAGGGAAGAAATGAAAAAAGATTTCCTTATCAGTTTCCGATAAGAAAACTCAACAGGTAGAAAGTTGGAAGCTGCTCCCTCTGTTTTTATGACTGCTTGTAGTCATTCTATTTCTCTGTTTAGGTAAGGAAATATCTCTGAAATGATTACTCAATGAGTCATAGTTTATTTAATGGATGCACAGACATACATACTGTACATGCACAAACACACACATGTAATTTAGAATTTCAAAACTGTAAAATTAACATATTTTTAAATATAGCAATTGATCCAAGAGCGTGCTTAATCAAATCAAACTCTATTATGGTCATCGACCAGCATAAGGATAGACTTGATTAGAAATTCCCAGCATTTGTAAAATACTCAATCCTTATTACACCCAGTCAGTGGTGGGATTCAAATAATTTAACAACTGGTTCTCTGACTTAATGATTTCTTCCAACAACCAGTTCACCAAACTGCTCAGAAAGTTAACAACTGGTTCTCCCGAAGTGGTGTGAACTGGCTGAATCCCATCACTGCACCCAGTTATCAGTCTTTCAGTTTCTGCACAAACTAGTGAAGTGTGGTCCCATTCCTCTCCCACCCCAATCCCACTATATGCAATATTTCTCCTTGGCTTTACAATTTATAAAGAAAAGTAGCTAAGTAAGAACATTTCATCAAGCAAACAAAAGAGTTGCTATTGCAACAGTATTGAAAATCTGCTGTGTATATTATTTTTTCTTTTGAAGGGAACAATGGATCGGTCCACACGCGGGTCTTTAGGTTAATGTTGGTATGATGCTAGGAAACATGGAAGAAATAAAAGGAGAAATTAAAGGAATGTACAAAGTTAAAGCAGCGAAATATATAATAGAAATGTAGATGGAGGGCATCCATGATGAAAAGCATTAAGGATACGTGGGCAATATTGCTGTTACATTTGTTAACCCAATTGATCACCATAGTTGATTTGTCTGATTGGACCACTAGGCATGTGTCCTCTCTCTCTCTCTCTCTCTCTCTCTCACCACTCCTTGTGTGTCCCTCCCAAAGCCACAAGCTTGGTGGAAGAGGATGACCATCCCAAATAGAAGTTGAATACTGATCTTCAGACAAATATATATGATAGCTGCACTCCTCTGCTAGAACCTCCAAACAAACCTTAAATGGAGAAGTCAGACACAGGAAGACCTGACCATATCATGACTTCTAACAATGCTGTACTTTTCTGCACAATAAGAAGAATAAGATGCAGGGAAGCAACTAGAGGTGGGATTCACTTACTTTCCCTACCAGTTCACAAATGTGAGTGCATGTACCACCTCTGTGCATGCACATGCCCTTCTGCACATGCGCAGTAGTCATGCAATACATCCGGGCGGGTGGGGGGAGCTTCCCGCAGTCACATTACCAGTTCATGCAGTCTGGACAGAACCAGCTAAATCCCACCACTAGAAACAACCAATCAGAGCCTGCACAGGTCCTAGTCTAACAACAGCCTAATCCTGTTGCCCACTCATATCACTTAAGGCAAAATTTCTAAAGGCTTCTGAAGCTTAAAAAAAATTGCTAGGAAACAAAACAAGCAGCTTAGGAAATTCTTTACAGTTGGCAATTCTTATCATTTTTTTTAAAAAAATCTTCATTAAATGATCTTTTCATTTTAAATTTCATGAGGCTCTCGTTATAAAAAAATGAGAAATAGTGTAATTATTTTTATGAGGAAAAAATAAACATTTTATATATAATTTTAAATAAGTAGGATATATAGATAGATACAAAGAATGGTGCAAGCAATAGCTCTCTCCGCGGCACTCTATGGAAGTGAAAGTTGGACTTCGAAGAAGCAGGATATTGGCACTTTTGAACTTAGGTCTTGGAGAAGACACCTGAGAATACTACCGAGAGCCAAGAAAACAAAGTAATAGATCATTGAACAAATCATCCCAGAGTTCTCACAGGAGGCAAAAATGTCCATGTTCAAATTACTCACTTCACACAATTTGTACAAACACTTAGCTCTCTAAGGAAGACTTTAATGCTGGGAAATGCAGAAGAAAAGAGAAGAACAGGACACCCAGCTGCAAGATAGATAAACTCTATTACAGTGCCAATGGAGCCGAAATACTAAGTTAGAAACAGTTTGTCATACTAATTTTATATATAATTAGTATGTATATATGTGTAGATATGTACACTCACCACACACATACAAATTTGCACCCACATACATGTGTATAAATCTCCTGTGAGATCCAAATGGCTGGACCACTAAGAGGATCATGTTGAAAATCTGGTTCTCCCCAGAGGTATTGGGTTGGTGATAATATGTAAAACATTATTTGCACTGTAGTGGAGTTTATTTTTACTTTCCAGCATGGCTACTTTTTTACTGTTGCTACTACATTTTTTGTTTTGTTTTTTTTAATCCTCATAAACTACTACGACTCTTTGCTAAATGGGTAGCCTTTGATTTCTAAGTTAATCTATTTTTTAAAAGGTATCTTTGCTTAAATTCATCAGGATAAACAGATGAGTCTTCTGTCCTCCCTTATAATCACATCACATTAATCTATAATGTTAATTTATCTGAAGATTATTTCTTAAATTAAAAATGCAACATGAAAAAACAAGCAATGTGTTGGAAGGCAGAAGGTATTCACTGTTCTACACAACTGCCTAATTTCCATTGATTCATTTGGCTGAATTCACAAACTTTTAAAAAATCTTTCTAAATTGAAACAATTTGTACTTGGGAACTGTTTTTACATTTTTGTATAATAAAATTAGTGCAGGGTGATTAATATATTACTAGAAATTTAAAAAAATATTTTCAGCTTCTTAATACACTAAACTGTTGATCATGATTGAATTAAACATCAGAGTTACGCAGGCAAAGTTTTCTGTGCTTTGGGATAGGTTTCCAATATTGTAGGCAGCATTATCATCAAATTATTTAATTAATCTTCTATCACTCCGTTTAATGTTAACATTTTAATGGATGAAGTCTGCATTTGTTCAGTTTTGGTGAATAGATGATTCATGGCCAAGAACTCATTTTAAGCAGCATGAAACTTCTATCTAAGGTCTTACTGAGGTATGTTTTTGATTGCTATTGATTTAAGCAAGGCCAAGCAAAAATGCAGCATATAGCAAATCTCTGAGCCAAGACAGCAGAGTGGATATGTAATTCAATTTCAGAGCTGATCCAGTGACAACAGCCTATGCTTGCAATGATTATGGACATGGTCCAGCAGTTCGTTACCCAAGTTTTTCAATTCTGCATTTTAAGGAGAACACAGCTTGAGCAGGCATTTCAAGTTCCCAGGACACTATCAGCTCCAATGAAATGTGAGTTCAGAGTATTTGCTTTTATCTGACAACCAATAAGAGTGTTCTTTTCTTGGCAACAGGTAGGTAACATATATCTCAACCGATCATTGTTCAGCTCTAGGCCATCTCCTTTTGCAATGATGTTTTCCTTCTTGAAAACAGATGTTTCCAATTGCAAATACAAAGACATACATGTGTCTTTGTATATCTACATGAAATCTGCGGCCTGACATTATGCACAATTCCATCAGTGATACTGATCCTCATCCTCCAATTACAGGCTATTGAAGGAATTGCAGAGCAGCCGTTTCTCCCAAATAAAATCTACATTCTACATACCTTATCTACGTTCAGAATAGCATAGTTTGACCCAAAGACATCTTCCAAAGTAATTGATTAGTTTCAAGCCACATTTTAAAAAATGATCTTTCAACCCAGGGATTCCCAACCCCCAGGCCAAAGCCCACTACTGGGCCATGGCTGGCTTGGAAGGCACACCCACGTGACAGTCCACCTTTTGCATGGGACAGTTCCCCACCACCCCCCTGCAACTTTGGGGACTGCTGTTCTAACCAATGATTGGAACATATGGAAATATTAATGGTTTTCTATCTAATGGATAAATTATATAAAGATAATTAGCTGACTGCAAAACGGTAAGCAATTATTCACTACAAAATGGTACAATTTCATATGAAAGATACATCACCCAACCATGTAACATCATCAGTGCTGGAAGGGAGAGGGGTTTGCAAACCTCACTCCCTTCTAGAACTGAGGATGTTATCTAATTAGGGTAATGAAACATCTGCAAGCAAACAAACAAACTCAGAGAGCACCAAAGAGCCCACAGTTCAACTCCGAGTTATAAATATTCTCTCCCATTAGATATAGAGATAGACAGATAGACAGACAGATAGCTAGATAATATATAGATGATGATGATGAAGGGAGGGAGAGGGAGAGGGGGAGAGGGAGAGAGAGAGAGAGAGAGAGAGAGAGAGAGAGAGAGAGAGAGAGAGAGAGAGAGAGAGAGAGAGAGAGAGAGAGAGAGGGACGAATGGATGGACAGATGGATAGGTCAATAAATAATAGAAGAGAGAGTGCGTGAGTGAGGGGGGCAGGCAGGCAGGAAGATCAAGTAGCTCACCTACAAAATTTGAATTGTAGCAGTGGAGTCAGAGACCTCCCTGTTCACAATTTTAAGCTGACACACACACACATACCCATATAAGCAAACAAACGTGCAGTTTGTTTGCTTGTATGCGTATGTGTGTGTGTGTGTCAATTCAAAGGGCTGCATTAGTGCTTTGAATTCACTAGTGCTGCAGTTCAAAGGGCCCATTAATTTCACTTTAATGTCTCTTACAATTAAAGATACAGAGCGGCCAATGCAAATAAGGTTATGACAGAGAAGAAACAACAAATAATAATAATAATAATAATAATAATAATAATAATAATAATAATAATAATAATAATAATATGGAAAAAGAAATCATGTGTTGTTCCGATTGTAATTGGAGCCCTTGGAACAATACCCAAAGGGCTACCCCGCTATTTAGAAATTCTAAATTTACCAGACTTGAACATTTTGACTCTACAAAAAACCACCTTACTCGGAACAGCTTACATCCTCCGATGATACCTTAACAGTTCCTAGGTCCTTGGTTAGGACTCGAGCTGCTGAGCTATTAACCAGCCTCAAAGACTGTGAATCTCACTACAGATTATAATCTATTATTATTATTATTATTATTATTATTATTATTATTATTATTATTATTATTATTATTATTATTATTATTTACTTTATTCATTAAACATGAAACTCAGTCAACTGAACATTCAAAACTGCCTCAGAAATACTATTGACTGATGCTAATGGTTGATACAGGTTGCTGCCAACATCCTAGGTATCAACCAAATACCTTCTTAAAATGGTTGATGTTTCAAGTAGTACAGTTTTTTGCAGTTCTGCTGGTCTTATTGCAGGAAGCTGAAATGTCTTGATGTATCTTATAAAATTCTTGGACATGATACCAAGTGCCCCGATGACAATGGGTATCACTGTGACATGTTTCATCCATAGCCGTGTAGTTTTGATGGCTAGGTCACAATATTTCGTTATTTTTTCCAGTTCTTTTTCTTCGATTCTGGCATCTCCTGGTACCATGATGTCAATAAATTTTACGTTTTGGTTGTTGTTGTTGTTGTTGCTGTTGTTGTTGTTGTTATGCTATAACAACAACAACAACAACAAAGGACTCCATCTATTGGATAATATTCTTTATGTGGCTAACATTGTAAATAATGTTGGGCTGATTCTCACTTCCTCACGTACAGATAATTGTGATTAATTTTGCTGGCTCACTTGCCATAAGGGCACATAATAGAGATTCTGCAATGTACTTTGAAAGTACAAATGCTACATAAACTATTGGGATTATCTGTTCTTTTTCTTCAGTTGATGAAGAATCCATCTACAGCTAAGCGAACTGAAGACAATCATTCATTCAGTATGGGAATGATTTTTCCAAGCCCTTCATCTCCAAAGGCAACACCAGGCATATCATTTAGCCAATAAACTTTTATTTATTTTGAGTTACAGACCTAACAAGCTTGGCTTCTACAGAATGGAGTTCTCTTTGCTTTTCACCTTTATGCACCTTGAAAACTCATTCATACCTATTTGCACATTGTCATCCAATTCTTGGATAATGAATGACCTTTCCACCCTTATTTATGTGTGTGTGTCTGTGTTAATTCACTTGAAGAGCTTGTTTTAGGCTTAGAGAAGTCTTAGATTATATTCTAATTTAGAGATGTGCTAGATAATTGGGGATAAAATGCTTAGAATGAAAAGTGAATTGTAAAAATTAACTGCTTGCATAGTCTGGTCAGATGTTAGGTAACACAGAGGAACAACAAAAATTAAGATTAATCTACAAGAACTTCTGTAATTTTAAAAATTCATGCATGCACTATAGTTTTATGCTTATAAGTTATATGTTTCTCCA
Source organism: Masticophis lateralis (assembly GCA_030761175.1). Classification (NCBI taxonomy): domain Eukaryota; kingdom Metazoa; phylum Chordata; class Lepidosauria; order Squamata; family Colubridae; genus Masticophis; species Masticophis lateralis. The sequence continues at coordinate 71,737,399 of JAUDYJ010000006.1, forward strand.
GACAACAGTTGTATTCCTGCCTATAAGATTCTGTATTTTTCACCCTAGGGAGATTTCATAATATCAAAGATTCTTTTTTTCTAATCTTTCTGTCAAGGGTAGTTAATTAGTCAATTTGCCAACTTTTCTCTGTCTCTCTGTATTATTATTATTATTTTTGCACTAAGCCATAGAAAATGCTTTAAAGCATTCATATATTTCATGTTTAAATTATAATAAAATTAGTCATTGCTCTGTATTATTTAGGATGGAAGGATACATTTCAATTTCATATTTCCTGCAGATTTTATGATTAGGCTTAAATATGAATAACAATGCAAATTTCAACTTTTTTTAAAAAAAAATAGGCCTTCAAATATGGGTGTCAAACTCGAGGCCCGGGGGTTGGATCTGGCCCATGAGATACTTAGATCTGGCTCATGGGGCTGGCCTGTGGCCCTCCTGAGCTCCATTTTCACTGGCAGAGAATTGCAGGAGGCTGTGGCAGCCAAAAATGGAGCTTGGGAGCCTATTTAGAAATAAATACACTTTAGAAGAAATATTAAATGAATGTATTAGATGAAGAAAATCCAAATGTGTATAAATACTTTTTTTTTAATGAAAATATATGAAAGAAAAAAATCAGTCAAATCTTGAGGTTGGAAAAAAGGAGAGTGGACTAAACATTATCTTAATAGATTCACCCATCTTTAAAGTACCTTGAGGTTGAAACACTTTTACTACTGGAGAGACAAGTCCTGTACACAATAGTGATTTTAAAGCTTCCTGCCCCAATGAGCAATTGTTTTATTATATAATGCCTTTTGAAGATTATTCCAGTAAAATGATTTAGTGTATAGAATGGTCAGTAAAGGTACTGACATTAGGTAAAGGTAAAGGTTCCCCCAGCACATGCATGCTAATCATTTCCGGCTCTAGAGTGATGCTCATCTCCATTTCAAAGCCAAAGAGACAGTGCTGTCTGAAGACGTCTCCATGGTTGTGTGGCCAGCATGACTAAATGCCAAAGGTGCATGGAACGCTGTTAACTTTCCATCGAAATGGTCCCTATTTTTCTACTTGCATTTCGTGCTTTCGAACTGCAGAAGCTGGGACAAGTAACGGGAGCTCACCCTGTTACGCAGCATGAGGGATTCGAACAGCTGAACAGCTGACCTTTTGATTGACAAGCTCAGCATCTTAGCATCTTAGTACTGACATTAGTGTCTTAAATATTAACCAACAAACTTCAGTTTATAAAAGAGAAAAAGTTCCCCATGATTTATAAAACTGGGTTCTGCACATTTTGAAAATTATTTGAAAGAAATGCTTTTGATCATGGAAGAGCACATCTCTCTGTTATTCATTACAATAGCTCATAGTTTTTCAAACCCAAGCAGCAGCATACTGGGCTAGAAACATCCAACCTATCATTGGCCGTCACCACACCAATCAATCAATAGGAAAGCACCGCATAAATATGACACATAGAGTAGGCCAAACCACACATTCTAGTAGAGAAAAGATGCCTGAAGATGGACTCCAGCACAAGTCTGAAAGCTCAGAAGACTAAACCTCCAGTCCTGGTGACTGAACCAGATTGGAACTTGCAATAGCAATAGCAATAGCATTTAGACTTATATACCACTTCTTAGTGCTTTTACAGCCCTCTCTAAGTGGTTTACAGAGTCAGCATATTGCCCCCAACAATCTGAGTCCTCATTTTACCTACCTTGGAAGAATGGAAGGCTGAGTCAACCTTGAGCCTGGTGAGATTCGATCTGCCAAATTGCAGGCAGCTGGCAGTCAACAGAAGTAGCCTGCAGTACTGTACTCTAATCAGTGTACCACCTCGGCTCTAATACCCACCCGGTTCTAATACCCAGCCTAATCCACTCAACCTCACCCAAATACTTAGGTGTGATATTTAGAGATACTGAGGGGCAAATGACAACAATGACAGTTGGCTAAACTGTCATTGTGGGGGGGAAAAGTTCACCCCTTTGCTATCTTAACTCAAGACTGAAATCACAAAAGCCATGGTAATTCCCCAGTTGGTGGAACTGAAAGTGGCATTCTAAAGAAGAATACTTCTGAGAACACCATGGCTAGCCAAGAAAACAAATTGATGGATTATCAAACAAATTCACCCAGAGTTCATATGCACGAATGACCATGCTATGTTAAAATCCTAACATAGATATACTATGTAAAGACCAAGCCCTCTGAAAAAGGTTTTAATACTGGCTAAACTGGAAGGAAAGAGAAGAAGGGGATGACCAGCAGCAGGCTGGATGAACTGAATTATAGTGATGATGTCCTTGATGTTCTAGACCTTGAGAGACTTGAAACTATCCTAACAGGCTAGGGTAGATCGTCATGGTGTAAAATCTATCTATGTGGTTGCTAGAAATCCAAAAACTACTTAAAGGCCCATAATCAATCAATCAGCCTTAACTCAGTCACTTTTTGCTTGTTTAAAGTCACAAGCCTTCTTCTTAAAATGATTGCAAGCAGAATTGGCTGACTCTTGGTATTGTTATGAAGGACATACCTGATCTTTTATTTGTTTATTTTAAAGTATTGTTTACATCAAATAAAAGAAAGAGGCTAATATTTCATGATAAAAGCATATTGTAAGTATTTTATGAAATAAGGAAGGAATCAGAATGTTGGAGTTTATGTTTACATTTTGTAGTTAATGAAAATACTTTGCAATGGAGAAGCTGTTAGTACTTACCATCACTCAAAGCTTTGTAAAGAAGCTTCATAGAAATATGATAGGCTTAGTATCTGATGGATTATGTGTCATATCACATGTACCAAACACATTTTTCATATTCTAATGAGGTAGTTTCTTTTTATCTGGTGTCTTGAGCGTAAACCTGGCTAACAAATGATGCATGAAATACCTATTCAGTAAACAAGGAACAGCTATGGTTATTCAAGTGATGCTACAGTGAAGGCTCCCATAAAAATCCCATAAAATTTAGATTTGTCCTCATTTTTAAGTGAACAGATTGAGTTCAAAATAATATTTACATTTGGAACAATTCTTTCTGCAGACTTTGTAACTCAGATCTCAGCTGAAAAACTGCATGGAAAATGTAATATTACAAAAGGGAAGGTTGTGCTAAAAAAGACACATTAGGTAATTTGTATATGCAAATGTGTACAAGAGAGAAAAAGATAGATATAGATAGACAGAAGAGGAGAGAGAGATGAGAAAGAAAGAGAATAGGTATGAAAGACAGAAATTACTGAATGTCAGAAATGAAAAGAATGAAATTATGAACTGAATAAATGTGAAATTTACAATGATCCAGAGATAGATGTATGTTCAGTTCTAAGTAGATTTTAGAGTGTTTTGATTTTACACTGACAGATTAACAGCCTCCTCCAGTCTTTAGCATAGCTAAATGAGAATTCCAGGAGCTATTGTTTTAATAGATTAGAAGCCCCATGTATTAGTGCTGTAGTAGAAAGGTGAGCTAAATAAACCTGTGTTTCATTATAGAACAGAAGCTGATACAGTCAGGATAATTGCTGAAGGCAACTGACAGATTGAAATGTTTTGAAAAGGTTGGCGAATCATTTTACAACAAAAGAAATGGAGATCATCCTTGAGAGATCCCTTTTCCAATTCATTTTTCCCATCTGCAGCTCCCTTCCCTATTTTCAGTATTGCAACCGGCATGAAGCACTGATATACTGGTAAGTCTTTATGAGTATTTTAGCTTTGAATAATCACAATATGTTTTTTTTAACAGCAGTGATTTGTTGTATTCTGCTGCAGACAAGACTCAGAGTAACATAATAACTGAATTATTATGCATTTTCTACAAGAATACTTTTTTTTCTGTGCAGGAAACACTGAAAGCCATAGTGCTAAGGTTAATAATTATACATATATTTCGTTCCCTGTTTTTCCAATACATGACAGTGCATTCATATAATGTATGATGAAGAACCTGAGCTGAAATAGATAGTATCCATTTCTAGGGGTGTTAAATTAACTACTGACAAAGCTGGATTGGCTTCAGTTATGGGGTATTATTTTGTGTTTGTTTTTTTACTTTACTTATTGGATTCATCTGAAGTTACTGATTCAGGAATCAATCTTAATCAGGTCACATCTTCTTTGCTAATGATATATTGTGGTCAAACAGATCTGGATGACCCATCAGCAACACAGATGAAACATTGGAATTTGTTTGATATGTTTAATTGAATAGGTTTTCTTTACTTATATATTTTATTTTATTCAGAACAAAGTTAAAATACAAAATACAAAACTAAAAAAAAAATAATCCAAGAAGACATAAAGAGGGGAAAAAAACCCACAAACCACAAAGCAGTTAGAACATTAAAATGGTGTAACAAACAAACCTACATATACACATATTATTCCCTCTAGCTGAATACTGATTAATATATTACTACAACATTAGTTCCCACCTCTTGCAAAACAGGTCCTCCCAACATTTTAAAACTATTAATCTATTTCCAACTTGTTGACTTGTCTTCTATATGTTATATTAGTGATAAAGAAGTTAATATGAAAAAGAAATAATAGTAAAGCAGAACAAAATTAAAGTTTCAAAACTCTCTGTTAACAAACTGTTATTGTAATCCACTTGTAGAAAATTTGCAAATGGCATCTTAACTATCCTGAATCATTCCAAAATTTATAAATAGATCATTCTGGGTCAAAAATCCCATGTTTGCTTCTTAACATCCTCTCTGGTCAATTGTTGTTTAATTAAATGTAGTAAATTAAGTCTCCAGAATAGTTCTATCTTCAGATCAGAGTGCAAGCAGAAGTAGTTAACTGTAATTAATCCATCCAGTCTCCCTCCATCTTCATAGAGGAAAGGAATTTCTCTCCTTCCCTTCCAGCTAAGGCTGTAATGTTGAAGAGGTATGCAAACTTAAACTTTGGAACAACAGATGTAATCCATTCTTCTGGCTTTTCAACCATCTTTTTGATCTGGAACTGGGTCAAAGTCCCCTTGTTTATCTTTATTCAAAGATAAATCTCCAGATTCTAATAGTCTTTGAACAAACATCAAAGTCTGATCAAGTTTTTGTAAGAAAAATCCAGCTAGAAGCTGCATGCCCCACCCTTCTTTCTTAGATTTCAGGCAGTGTTCAACCATTTTAATCCATGGAACTTAATCAAGGACCAAAGGTAGGAAAAACATTTTCTTCTCTATTTCAATCCAAGATTATAGGAAAATCCAATAGAAATAAAATCCAGGTATTTTGCAAATTCAAAAAATACAGAACCAGTAGTGAGAATCTAATGGGCCTTTACTATCACCACCACTGAAAGTTGCTGTACTTTCCATATGGAAGAGACAGAGGCTATCCAGAATAACATATATTGAAAGGAAAAAAAGAGAAGAGACTGGACAGCCACTTGTCTGAAATGGAATAGGCTCTTCTGCTTGAGCAGGGGGCTGGACTAGATCCCCAGATCTAGTCTAATCTAGTCCCAGAGCTCTTCCAGATCTATTCTATTTTAAGAGTCCAGCAATAGGTTGAAATAAATCAACATTCAACCTCTGATAAATTTTTAAAGCAAAAAGCAAAATAAAACTGTTGTATCGTGTGGGTAGATACCGAGACGGAGGCTTAGTTGCTGATAACAGTAACTTTATTAACCAACTAACTGTGTATTAACAACAAGGCAGTCAGAACTGATGGAACGGAGCATTCGCTTGACAGCCGCTTTAAAATAGCTGGTCTGTCACAACACGCACCAATGAGCAAGCAGCAATTTCCCTCCACTTCGCTGCTCGTGTGTGGACCAATCAATGAGCCCGGCAACAGGCACGGGCTCGCGTGGACATAACTATGAGAACTTAACACCCCTTTCCACCCCTTTCCACCATATCCATGGTGGTAAGTCGACTCTGGCCGATCTGTTGGTGTTACTGGGCGGAGAGGAGAGCTGGGAATCTGGAAGTTCCTGCGGAGTGTTTTCCTTAGGGCCTGTGGCCGTATCTGGAAGTTGTGTGTCTGCCGCTCCCGCGACCTGGCAATGTATCTGGTTTACATGTCGTTGCCAAATCCTCCCATCGGCAAGTTGGACCCTATAAGAATAGGGCCCAGTTATTTGTATTATATGTCCAGGCAACCATCGTGTGTCCTTATCAAAAGTCAAAGCGTAGACCAAATCACCTACGCTAAAAGCCCTGGGAGGTAGGCTCGCCCCAGGGAATGTGTCCTGGCAGTAGCTGGGATGCAGATGGTCCAAGGTGGTCCGCAACCTCCTTCCCATGAGAAGCTTGGCAGGGCTGCATTTTAGGGCCGAACAAGGGGTTGAATGTTGCGCCAAAAGGTACTGACAAATTTTGCTTTGCCAATCGGTGGTGCCTAGGCGGCAGAGCGCCTCCTTAGCGGATCTAACGGCCCTTTCCGCCAATCCATTAGTGGCCAGATGGAAGGGGGCCGTTTGGGCATGGCGGATGTCCAGCCAGGCTAAAAACATCTGAAAGAGTGCTGAAGTGAACTGCGGGCCATTGTCGGTGACTACCGTGTCCAGCAGCCCGTGGGTGGCAAACAACCCTTCTAAAATGTGCATGATGGCAGAAGAAGTTGTAGAAGGCATAAGGGCCAGTTCCACCCACTTGGAATGTGCATCTACTGCCACTAGGAAGGTGTGTCCCCTAATGGGCCCCGCCAGGTCAAGATGGACCGGAGACCAAGGTGACCGCAGGGGCTCCCAGTTCTGTACTGGAGCAGCCGGAGGGGCTGGCTTTTGGCATTGAGGGCAGTGGCCAACCCAGTTTTCAATGTTGTGGTCAAACAAGGGCCACCAAACATAACTTCTGCCTAGGGATTTCATCCTGGCAATGCCTGGGTGGGCATTGTGGAGGTGGGAGAGGACTTGTGTCCTAAGAGAGGAAGGCACCACCACCCGATGACCCCAAAGGAGACAACCTTGTAAAACTGACAGTTCTAATCGTCGGCGGAAGTAAGGCAAAACCTCGGCGGGAACCGGGGCGGGAGGCCAGCCACGGCGTGCCCAGTCTAACACTTTGGAGAGAACGGGGTCAGCAGCAGAAGCGGCGCGAACATCCGCCACTGAGATTAGAGAAAGCTGCTCATCCACTAAAAGGACGGATCCCGAGGGGGCTGGATACTGTACAGGCAAAGGAAAGGGGCAACGGCTAAGGGCATCTGCATGGCCAATCTCCTTCCCCGGTTTATAGATCAGTTTGTAAGAATATGCCGCTAAGAACTCTGTCCACCGCGACATGCGCGGAGACAGAATTTGAGGTGTCTGTCTATCACAGGCCAATAGCCCCAGAAGGAGCTTGTGATCAGTGATCAGACAGAAAAATCTGCCATAGACGTAGTCGTGGAATTGTTTGATTCCCGCTACAGCTGCCAACGCCTCCCTATCAATCTGACTATAGTTCCTCTCTGCAGCTGACAATGTCCTGGAATAGTAAGCAACAGGAGCCTCTGATCCATTGGGCAAGATGTGACTAAGGACAGCCCCCACCCCGTAGGGAGAGGCGTCACAAGTCAGGGACAGAGGCAAACTGTTGTCATACTGGACCAGAACAGTGTCGGAGGAGAGGGCATCCTTAATGGCCTGAAAGGACTCAGATGCCCGGCGAGCCCAACGCCATGTGGTCTTTGAATCTAAGAGGCAATGGTGAGGCTCCACCAAGGAAGCCTTATGGGGCAGAAAAATTGAGTAAAAATTAAGTAACCCAAGGAACGATTGGAGCTGGGCCTTGGAAGTGGGGGCAGGCGCGTTCTTAATCGCCTCCACTTTGGCTGGTGCGGGCCGGATTCCAAAAGCGTCAATGAGGAATCCCAGAAATTCCACTCTAGTAACTCCAATGTGGCATTTTTCTTTTTTTAATTTTAATCCCACTTCCCTAAACTTGGTGAGGACAGCCTAAGTTTGGTGACAAGTTCCCCTTGATCCTTAGCTGCGATAAGGATGTCATCAAAGTAGGGGACAACCCCTGAATGCCATGGAGCAGGCACTCCATGAAACTTTGGAAAATCCCTGGGGCCACACTGACCCCGAACTGCAGACGGGTGCACTTAAAACACCACGGTGAGTGATAATGGTTTGGGCCAAAGCGGTTGCATCATCAACAGGAAGCTGTTGATAAGCCTGAGCAAGATCCAGCTTCACGAAGATCCGCCCCCTGCCTAAAGTATGTAGGAGATGCTGGACAATCAGTACAGGGTAGTGATTGGCCTGAAGCACCCTATTAAGGGTTGCTTTGTAATCGGCACAAATCCTAATTGACCCATCCTGCTTGAGGGGAATCACGATGGGAGTTTCCCATTTGGAATGCTTGACTGGTTGGAGGACCCCCTGTGCGATCAATTTGTCAAGCTCCCTATCTACCCTGGGCCGCAAGGCAAGAGGCACCCTTCGTGGTTTTAGCCTTATAGGCGCAACTTGCGGGTCTAGATTGAATGAAATAGGAAGACCCATGTATTTACCAAGGTGCCCATTGAATACATCAGCAAAATCTCATATGAGATCAGGGAAAACAGTCGAGCTGGTATTATGAATACCTGAGATGTTAAGGCAAAGGGCAGTGAACCAGTCCAGCCCCAGTAAACAAGGAAGTCTGTCCCGGACAACAATCAGAGGCAAGGATCCCAAAAATGACCCATAAGCCATCTGAAAGGACCCACAAGCCAGAGTAGGAATAGGTCTGCCCTGATAATCTTTAAGTGTGACCTGACAGGGTAGCAGTCATCGCTGGGGAAAAGCGGGTAGCAAGGCTTTGAGAGTGGGCCAAGCAATCAAAGAACGGGATGAACCCGTATCCACTTCCATCTTACAAGGGGCCTCCTCCAGCGTGATGGTCAAATAAATCTTACTCTCAGGGAAGGGGGAGGAGGCATGGCTTATGGTGACTTCAGCTACTTCAGCATCTTGGGAGATTGCAAAACTCCCACTCTCCCACCGGGCGGGCGGATGAAACTTTGGGCGCTTAGGGCTCGGCTTCCCCGCATCGCTCTCGCTAGGAAACACTGCACAGCAAACTCTGGACAGATGTCCTCGTTTCTTGCACCGGTGGCAGATGACTGACCGAAACCTGCATTCAGCGCAGCTGTGCTGGCCGCCGCAACCCAGGCAACAACTCTCGGGTTTCCTCACAAACGCCTGGTGCTTCTTCCGTGTGGCAGTCTTGAGGTGGCTAACCTCATCACCCCAACCTGAGGTATCATCATCGTCGTCCTCTTCCTCATAATGAACTGATGGGTGGCTGTTGGAAGGCCCCCCGGCTGCGGACTGGAACCGCTGAATCTCAGCCGATGATCTGGCAGACATCTCAGTGGCATGGGCTTCATCCAATGCAATCGTAAGGGTCAAATCTGAACGTGCCAAAAGCCTCTGCTGAAGTTTTACATTTCACACTCCGCACATTAACTGGTCGAGGAGCATATCATCAAGCTCCCGAAACTCACAATGCAGGGCTGCCGTACGTAACAAAGTCATGTATTAATTTATGGACTCCCCCTCTCTTTGGGACCGCTGGTGAAAGGCATGCCGCCTCGCGATCTTGGAGGGTGCCGGAGAATAGTGGTGTTTGAGTTTGGCCAGCAATGTCTCCCAGGGCACCTCGAATACATGCTGGGGAGCGGCCAGGGCTCTGACTGAATTGAAGATTTCACGGCCACACGAACTGAGGAAATAACCCCTCTTATGGGTGCTCGAAACATCAGACAGGTCATTGGCCTGTAAGAAACATTCAAACCTTTCAAGGTAGTCCTCCCACGTCTCTGACGCTGGCTCAAAAGGAGTAAAAGCCGGCAGGGTCGTTCCATGTTAGATGCGTTCCTCACATTCTCTTTTGATCTCTGACAATTCAAACAACTGTTGCCTCAGGGGAAAAGAGACATCCCACCTTCATCGCCACGTGTTGTATTGTGTGGGTAGATATCGAGACGGAGGCTTAGTTGCTGATAACAGTAACTTTATTAACCAACTAACTCCAAGAACAACAAGGCAGTCAGAACTGACAGAACGGAGCACTCGCTTGACAGCCGCTTTAAAATAGCTGGTCTGTCACACACACGCACCAATGAGCGAGTAGCGATTTCCCTCCACTTCGCTGTTCACGTCTGGACCAATCAATGAGCCCAGCAACAGGCACGGGCTTGTGCGGACGTAACTATGAGGACTTAACAAAAACAATAAAGTAAAAAACTGAAAGTTAAAACTCCAACATGCTTAGAAAACAAAACTGCTTGATAGGAAGGTGGATACGCCCAGTGACTTTTCAATTGCTTCCAGAGGGAATTGGAATCTTCAGGAACCCACTTCCCTACTGGATCCATCAGGGAGCAGCACTGCCAAAGGATCAGCTATAGCAGCAGATCGTCAGTAAGAGATAAAAGAAAACCTTACCAAGCAGCAGCCATCTTGAGAGGAGAGATGATAAATTGAACAATTTTGAATATGAGGTAATCTTTCTACTGTTTGCATTTTCCAGTGCAAGAAAAATGCATTGACAGATGACTAATCTTGCTTCCTGAGCTGAGCTGTTTTATGCTATTAAGCTGCCCAAGAAGAGATACTATATCCTAGGGAATAACCTTTGAAGTCTTGTCTTGGTAGTTCTCCATATATTTCATTTGGTGACTTCAGCCTTCAGGATAGTCTATATTTACTGACATAATTCTAAATACCAAATATTGCCTTCAAAGATTTCCTCAGTTACAAGATAAAAATCAACTGAGATTTTATAACATTATTAAAACAAGTTTCACACTACATATTCCAAGGAATGGAACAAGTTAACAGTTACTTAAAATGATTATTTTCTTATTTGCTGGGGAAAATAACTAATTGAAAGTGAAAACCTTAATTATTTTTTTACAATAAACTTACTTTAATGTACTGTAGATAATTTTTGAGTGCACTCTTAAACCCAGACAAGCATGTAATTCCCCCAGTCAATGCATAAACCCCTCAATGTTGCAGAATCCATGCCCCCCCACCTCAAAGTAAAATATGACGCAAATTGATCTTGGTAGGGGTTTTTTGGTGGCAGTGATGTATTCAGGGGAAAACTCATATCTACCAATTTAGCTTCTATCTCTTCCCTCCTGAAAGCTCAGGGATGCCTTCCAGTCCAGGTATTTGAAAATTACAAAGAAAAGGGGGAGCGGGAGCCCACGAAATTGAAATAATAATAATAATTTTAAAACCAACTCCTCTTTAAAGTATTTGGCAAAAGGATAATCCAGTTTATTTCTGCAATATAGAAAAGAACATTCTATACACTAGGTCACATGAAGTCAAGTTTTGAACACAAAGAGCATGGGAAATAATAGAGAAGGCATATTTAACTGTCCTTTAAAATCTTCTTTTGTAGGCGTGATTTAACCACTCAAATGTGCTTCCCCCAAACAGAGAAGCACACCTGCTTTCAATCTCTCATCAAATTTACTGAATGCAGGAACTGTAATTCACTATGTTGAATCATGTGGCATCTGCCATAAAATAACATTTATTTATTTCCAGAGGAAAGTACTGCTATTTCAGAGAAAATGAGCTGCTCAGATCACATAAAGAGATATTACATTTTAAAGGAAGAAATATAAGTAGTGACCACTTGACTCTAAATTGGCAATATACCTCACATAGAAGAATATTACAGATGCATCTGGAATGCAGGACAAGATCCAGCATAGTAGCATATTGGATGAATCCTTGTAGCAAATTTTCATAGGATTCTGCCCTTAAGGACCACCCAAAATTCTTGTCATACCAAATTTCAGTCATAAGAAGTGCAGTATATCATTTCTGTTTCAAAGATAAGAGTTCTGAAGCAGATCAGTGTAAAAACCTGAATAAAATGGAAACCATCAAATTGAAGAAGCTTGCTCCAATAGACTGGGGAATTCTGAGAGTTGAAGTCCACATAATTAAAATTGCCAAAATTGAAACACACTGGTATTGGCTTCTAATAAAGGAGACAAAGAAACTGAAGTGAGAATGGGAGATTATGGAAATGGAATTAGATGAACTAGAAATATATACAAGATGGGGATGTAAGAATAGGTATCTGCATATAGATGAACAAAGGAACAAAGAAGTAATGGTAGTCAGAAGTAGGTAAACAATGATGAGAAAGTAAAAGAAAGTGATATGAAAAAGAGGCATGTTAAATTAAAATAGTAATTAATTGCATAATCAGGTGTGTATTGATGTGTGTGTGTGTGTGTTTGAGGTCTTCAACTCCAATGTCTGACTCCCAACGAGTACTTGCAATTTTCCAGGCAAGATTTCAGAAGGTTGCCATTGCCTTCTTCCATAGAGTCTGACCCAGCTGCCTTTGCGCCTAAGGTAGGATTAGAACTCATGGTCTCCTTGTTTCTAGCCTGGTGCTTTAACTACTACACCAAGCCGACTCTCGCCTACTTATTCATGCCTACTTAAAAATACCCTTATTATGCAAATACCCATTCAGTGAAGGCAATATGGAGGAAACCTACCATTTTTAACTTTCACCTTAACCCCACCAATTTCGGGGGGGGGGGACGGGACGGGACACATCATTTCCCACCTAGTGTGACATCTCCCAATAAAAGGGTTATTCTGCTTTTCCCCTTTCCTGTCAAAACAGTGATGTTTTATTAAGAAGAAGCTGTAGCAACCAGTCATCTGCCTCACTCTTTCAGCTGATTATTGTTGAGGTTGCCAGATGCAGCAGCTGCATTCTGTCTTTTAGCCTATTTGTCTGGCAGCTGCCCAAGTATCAGGAGATATATATATTTTCCCAAGCAAGCTTCTCTAGCTGCTCATTAAGTCCACAATTCTTTGAGTAACATAATTGTGATGGATCATACATCTTATGAATAAGCTGATCCTCCTCCCATTTCAATGTAAGGCAAATAGACTCATTTTCACTTTCCACCACTTCCTGCTTAGACTAAGGATTCACATCAGGCTTTTTATTTTATTTTATTTTTAAAAAAAGGTTAGCATTTGTGAAATGTACAATAATCTGACTTTTGGAAGAAATGAAATATAATAATTCTTGTTTAAATGAAAGATCTCTGGTCTAGGTATACATTTCAAAATAGATGGGTTTCCCCTGCTTCAAATGCCCACATTTTTTGAAATTTAGAGATGTCTTGAATGATAAATGTATTAGAAAAATTGAAATAAATTAAAAGGTAACCTAGGTAGATTCTGAAGTTGAGAAAGGAAAGTAATTTAACACTCTCACAAAATTTAGAATGAATTATGTAAAATGTGAAGTAGAATGTTTGATAAACAGGTAAAAGAGCCTTGGTGGTGCAGCAGATTAAAGTGTTGTTAAGTAACACGAGCTGCCTGCAATTACTGCAAGTTCGAATCTCACCTGGCTAAAAGTTGACTCAGCCTTCCATCCTTCTGAGGTAGGTAAAATGAGGATCTGGATTGTGGGGGCAATAAGCTGACTTTGTATAAAAAAGAACACAGTTTGGGGGGGGGGGCGAAAGCCCTACTAAGCAGGTATATACAAAAGTATGAAGGCTATTGTTTAACACATTATAAGCAGCCCTGAGTCTCCGGAGAAGGGCAGCATATAAATCGAACCAATAAATAAATAAATAGCCCTTTCCTTTCAAAAAAATCTGAATAACAAAGAAGTTTACCTATAAAGAAATAGAGGGAGGTTGTAAATCTATAACTTTATAAAAAAAAAAATCCCCTAAGCGAAATCTTAATGAAGACAAAGAAATAATTAAGTCTCATAAAGTCTTTAGGAACATATAGAAAACTTTAGATTTCCAAACTGTTAAGAGTCTTGTGGACATATATAATTCCAGGGTTGGTTAAAGAGGTAAATAAAAGATCTGATAAAGCACACATAATCTGATAAAGACTCATACATAATCCATTAATTAGACCCCAAAAGCCAACCAGGTACAAGTTCAATGGAATCATTAAAACTGAAATCTGTACCTAAGATTCAACAACTTTTGAAAAATGGCACCTAGTATTCATCCAAACTTACAGTTTTTAAGGTATGGTAGAAAATTACTATAGATAATTAGACAGCGAGAGATAGAGAGATAATGTGACATTACTTTTTCAGTTTTAACTGCATTTAAATTGAATTATATCACTTCTAGTTTTTATCTCGCATAGAGAGATTCAAAAGGTACAGCACAAAATCAAGAAAGTAGTTACCAGGTCAAACTTCAATCACAACATTGTGGCCACAGTCTTGACTTTTTAAACAATATGTATAGTCCTGTATAACTTCAGTTTAGCTCCTGCCTTGTGACTCAAAGGCAAAGTGTAATTCCTAACCTCAAAAGACTGTACCTCTTGAGTAAAGTGTTGAACCAGCAAGAATACATGGTAGTACTTTTAATTTTCCTGTATCTTTCAGAAGTCCCTCAAGGCTTCTGAATCCACAAAGAAAAACAAATCTCCAGAGAGAGAGAGAAACAATAGGTACATATTAATTTTGTTGCTTCTTTGTGCATGTATTTCTATGGTAATTTTGTATCATTGTTAGGAATGTTTGAGGATCATGCTCTTTTTCTATGCATAATAGAAGATTGCTTAATTGCATGTTGATTTGCCATGAACACTCCATTTCTTCATTCTGTATGTCTAGTAGACAATCAACATTAGAATTGAAGTCTTTTAAAGCTGATTAGTAATATAATTTGTGACTCATAGTATGCATTTAAAAATGTTTTGTTTCCCTGTTTGGATTGAACCATTTGGTGATTTTAGAACTGTATTGGATATTTTCATAACATGGCTCTTTGGATGTTTGATAATTTTACATTATCTATAGCAGGGGTGCCAAATTCATGTCATCATGTGACGTATCGGAATTTTTTCCCCCTTTACTAAACTGGGCATGGGCATGGTCAGCATGTGATGCATCTGGCCCGCAGGCTGGGAGTTTAACAGCCCTGATCTACAGAGGAGGACCACATGTGGGATTAACTACCAGTTGTCTTCTGGACAAAATTAGGGATTAATTTACATCGAACAGCAGCAGCTTTCTAAACTTTCATATTGAAACCCTTCCCGGCCTTATGCCTCCCAAAGAAGCAAGATATTCTACCATTTTTGAACTAGAATAATCTGAATGACTTCTAGATGCTAGCAGCAAACTTTTTGCTACTAACTATGGTCATCTCAATTTTTACAGCCCATTTTTACAGTAGAAAAGAATAGAAGAAGGGAGGGAAGAGAAAGAGAGGAGAGGAGAAGAAGAATTGTTGTAAAACAATGGAGATGAAATGGTAGAAAGGCAACCCCAAGAATGTGCAAATTTATTAGGATGAAGAACGAATTAATATGAAAGTTAAAAGGGAATATATATGATTAACAATGGATAAGATAAGATAACTAATTGAAATAATGTTAAGAAATGTTAAGGATTTGAGGGCAGATGGTGATGCTTTTATATAACAAGTATAGAAGTATTAAGATAAGATAAAAAAGTATGGAAAAACAAAATATTTGGGCAAAAATGGTAACTATGTAAAATGAAATTGAATATGATAAGTTGTATAAGATATGATATGGTCAATATTCTGTTAATAAAATGTGTGTGTGTGTGTGTGTGTGTGTGTGTGTAAGTGAAAAATCAATAAAACTTGATTAAACAAATATTTTTTTTACAGCCCAGATTTGGTAGTTCTAATTTAAATCTTGGTCCTTCTGTGTCCAAAGCAAATACTTTATACTAATACTTTAGAAACGCAGATGTGCATTCTTAGTGACTAATAGCCAATTTTTTTTTTGCAGTAGAGATGAAAGGAAATTAATATACTTGCTATGATTTGGAACTCACTCTATTTTCATTGTGGTGTTAGTCATATTTTTTCCATCAGCTGTATTATCATTCCATCTATGATACAGATCTATCTATCTATCTATCTATCTATCTATCTATCTATCTATCTATCTATCTATCTATCTATCTATCTATCTATCATTCCCTCCCTCCCTCTCTCTGTCTCTCTCCCATCTTGGGCCATAACAATTTTTTTGTGTGCAATAAATTGTTTCCCTGCCTTTTTGTGATGGAATTTTTTCCAATTGCTTGATTCTTAGTGATGTCTCTGTTTGAATACAAAATGAAAAATTTAACATGCACTATTCATTGCTGCCAGATCTCGCTGAGAAGGGGGCCATTTGGGTGGATAGTGCCTCTTCACTTCTACTGACGTCTGTGGAGAATTATTTTACCCTCTCTGATGCAGTCACATATCAGTTTGTGACTTCCTCTGTCCGTCCATCCATCCATCCATCCATCCATCCATCCATCCATCCATCCATCCATCCATCCATCCATCTATCTATCTATCTATCTATCTATCTATCTATCTATCCCACTTATAGCATAGGGGTCTGGTTACTGAGAAACACCTGCCTCCCATAGCATCTGTCCAACAAATTCAATTTTCGTTCTTTCAATTCAACAATGCCATTGATTGGCACCCTGCAAGTTCCCAATCTCTGTTCTCTGGGACAAGGTTCTTCCCAAGATTTGGATGGTCCCAATTATGCTGTTATATAGAAGAGCTATGAAGTTATGACTTTGACAAGGGTTAGGTCTTTGTAAAGGAAAGTAAATTTATCATGCTTGCTTACATTTATGCTTTATTGATTTATTGTAACTTCTTTGATTATTGTGAACATTGAGAATTAGGCACCATATAAGGTTAATAAATAATAATTATTATAATTATTTAACAAATAAAAACTTCCTGCCTTTCTTCAAATATATGATGAACCTACCCCAAGTAATAGTCTTATCCGAAGCTGTAACTTATCAGCCCTAACTTATCAAAAATAATTTAGGGATTTTCATAATAAATTTAATTTTTGTAATCTAATTTAAAAAATCATCACCCAACTAAACAAAGAGATCAAACTACAGGTAGATTCAAAGGGTCAGAATGATGAAAGCAGCATCTCTTGGCATCATGAAGGGGGCTCCCACTACTGGAGGTGGTTTACAGGGTAAGAAGATCTCATCCCTGTACTGTCCATCTCTTTGGTTAAATTGATCTTAAAATGTTATCTGTTTTTTATATTTATCTTTTTACCTATAAAAGATACAAAGAATTACCTTATCAGTGAGAGGGAAGGCACATGAATTTAATAAATAACAATATTGTCCCTAATAATGCCCTGTCTCTTTTGTGCATGAGTTGTGACATTGCACCATTGCCAACAGGGCCAAAAATTGTGGCACAATGGAAGCTTAAGTTGATATTCATGTATCTAGGAAAAATAAAGCATTCAGCTTTGCCTAAACCTGTACATAAATGACAACTTCTTCAGCCCATGATAAACTGCATTGCCACTGTAATTGGCTCAGGATTGTCCTACATAACTTTTCCCAGTCCCAAATGGATATGACAACATTGGGTACATTCTCTCTCTCTCTCTCTCTCTCTCTCTCTCTCTCTCTCTCTCTCTCACACACACACACACACACACACACACACACACACACACACATGTAACCAAGATTTTTCTGGAACCACAATTGAGTGAAATCACATTCACTACTTTCTAGGTTTTTTTCTCCATCTTTTCAGTCTGGCAGCAAGCAAATTTTGTGCTGCATTGTGAGAGACTTATATAGCTATTTCTGACTCGTTAGCCATCCTCAGTAAACCACACCCACATCTCATTTTCCTCTCTGTAAAGGTGTGTATGTGTATGTATGTATGTATGTATGTATGTATATATATATGTGTGTGTGTGTGTGTATGTGTGTGTGTGTGTACAAACACCCACGAAAACCTCAGAAAACAGATAGATAGATAGATGATAGATAGATAGATAGATAGATAGATAGATAGATAGATAGATATAGATATAGATATATATATGATCCATTTTGTTTTGTTTTCTTTCTTCAAATAAGACCCGAGTTGGAAAGGTTATAGAATTTTGTTTTTGGAACTCACATATTGCTGCCAGGTCACAGATCTATCAACAAACCTGGATTTATGAATTCTCCTTTGAGACAGCAGTACTTCCTGCTAGGATTTTGAAAAACTCTTCTTTTTCTATTTTGTTTGTCAGTCTTTGCTATGAGCATTCATTCATTCATTTGTTGGCAGAAACCCTAAAAAGCAAGACAAGCCGTGCCCAAACAAAAGGAAATATACTGTATCTGTGTTTTGCCACATATTTTCATTTATGAAAGAGTTTACAGTGCAGAATCTTTAAATATCAACATCATTTATTCATTTATTCTCTGAACAATGAGACCAAAGGCATATACATTTAAATAAATAAATAAAATAGACCATTACACATGAACAACAGTAATGCCATATAATATAAATACAATAAGAATTATTATCTCTATGTGTATATATCACAATGTCCTAGAGATTCTTAGAAAACAAAGATTGGTGAATGGCACAGGCCAGCGCTTTGTAAAATATGTTAATCTTCTGAGAAAAGGGCCAAAATAAGCTGAGGTTTGATTCTCAAGTTACTAGATAGAATGTCATTAAAATGTAAGTCTTATACTTGGCTACTCTATTGCCACAGCTGTTTTGTGATATTCGAACAACATGCTGTCAGAATGCCAAATATTCTCACTAGCTCAAAAAGGTTACTAGCCTTGAGGCAAGACACAACCTGTCTTTAAAAAATGAAAGTTGGTAATTTGAGTGGTATGGCCCATTTGGTGTGGGATATAATAACTCAAAAAGCTGGCATGAAACTTTGAAATTAATATAAAGAATAGGATAAGGGACCTTATTTAGAGATATCTTCATTGATGGTTATTAGGTCTACCCAAGTGCCTAAAGCATTAATCTCATCCACTGTTACTGCTTCTCGGAGCTGTGGTGCTCCATCACTAGAGGTATTCAAAAATAGACTGGACAACCATTTGACTGGGATGGTATAAACAAGGGGTTGGAATAGAATACCCTTGAGGTCTCTTCCAGCCTTATGGTTCTATGCTGTGGAAGCAACAATTGCTTTTCCTATAAACATTGATCTGAAGGGGTCCTCAGAATGAAGACTCTAGGAGTGGTACAGGAGTTTCTTGTATTCCTAAGGAATCATTTGAAAAAAACTTTGAAGGAACAAGACTAGGGTGTTCAGAATTCTAGACAATCATGTGCAATGTGGCAATTGGTATAGGTAGCAGATTATAAAACTAATCAGTGATGGTTTAGCCAAACTTGTCATGTATCTTGACTTGCCAATGTAAGCAGCTACATCAACTCTTCTAATAGTAGTTTCTCTCCTGATGTGCTCGTGCTTTTGGTCTCTTAATTGGCTCTTTTTTCAATTGTTTTATATGAGTTTAAAAGGAGTTTAAACATACACTCAAAGTGTTCTAAAAGTCTAACTGCTATGCTATTATTTTTATCTACATATTTTTGTGAGAAAGGGTTGAGATTAAGGTTCAGATGTAAAATGCCATTTTAAGAATGGACCCGGTAGCAAAAAGGTGGTTTGTGATGGACCCTATGGCTGCATTCATTCACTTGACCAGATTGTACTTTTATTCAGAATTGGTACAGATTTTTTAAAAAATAACAAGGCCGTGCTACATTGCTTAAAATACTATTTTAAGTAGAATATAAAAATGTATTTTCAATTGTTTACATCTCTATCCCATGGTGTCCACATTCTGCTTCTACTGATTAGCTTGAATCAAGGGTTGTAATATATTATCCAGAAGAAAAACAATAATGAAATATGAGTCATCCTTGTTTGGAGAGAGCATATAGCTTTATAACAATGCAGGTTTGCATTTTCAGTCTTTATAAAAACACTCAGCTGATCTTAGAAATTCATACTTCTTAATAATTAAATATAAAACAGCTATCAAGATTTCCCCTTTTTGCTAAAGATGCATTGAAGTGGAAAATTGCACCTAGCCACTTTCAGAGGTGTCTATGAACATATGTCAAAAAAGAAGATGTCAGCCATGGTGATGTGATTGAAATCCTACCCCCCAACCTTTTTTGCTTTTTCTTTTTTAACATTCCTTCAATACATTAATAAGAAATGCGGAAATGCTTCCTTACCAGTCCATTTCTGCACATGCTGGAGCTAGGACTGTATGAAATAGTGTTTCTCAACTTTGACGACTTGAAGATGAATGGACTTCAACTCCCAGTATTCCCCAACTAGCCTTACTGGCTGGGGATTCTTGGGAGTTGAAGTCCATACATCTTTAAGTCGTCAAGGTTGTGAAACACTGCAATAAGAGCTTTCAGTTTATCAAGGTATGGAAGAGCTTAGTCTGACAGTTTAGTCTGACACTTCCCTCCCCTCCCGTGTTTCATTTTCATACCAAAAGGTCACATTAAATGGCAGATCTTGTCTGTATTTCAGCAGGAAATTCCAGCTCTAGCAGGGGGAGGAGAATATTGTACAGATGTTTGCTTTCAAGTCTTACCGAAGAATCACAAAAATCTGTCCAATTTTTCTCTAACCTTTCTCTGCTTTTTCTTTTTTAATACAAATGAATGCAAAGAATCCATGCAAAGAAATTCTGGGATGAATAGTTGTAGTAATAGTTTGCATCCAACAAGCGGAATGCTACTGCGTTCAGGCATGATTCTCTTTGTGTTGCACAATTTCAGCGTGTCTCTCTGTCCCATGTTTCCATTCCTCATTTTGACAATTTCAAACAGAGAAGAGGTACACCTACAGTCAATGCAGTTCCTCAAAAACCTTTCATAATTTTGCTGTCAAAGTATTATTTTAATACTTCCCTTGGCACAGGGAAACAAATACATGGGGACTAACATTGTGCATGCAAATGGCAGAGGAAAGGTGGTACAATTACACCTCTATGCTTTAAATGTGTTGCTAAAGGCAGCCTCCACACTTGTCAAATGATTGAGCTGTCCACAACTGTGTGGTGTTCAATGATAATATAACATTTTACCTAGACTTCCGATTAGCTACAAGTGAAAGAGGCCTTCCCGTGGATGCTTATCCTAGGAAGGTATTCTGTAGAGATCTGGTCGCTACTAGCAGCTTGAATGAGGAAAGAAATATCTCATATAGCTTGTAATGTAACCATCAAGGAGATAAAGAAATGTTACGGTATCTAGAAGACCCATGAGTGCTTATCTGGTCCTCAATTGGAAAGAACAAGTACTGCTTTACCAAATATTATTTTACTGAAGAACTATTGTTGTTACCCTGTTTTCCTCAAAATAAGATAATAAGCCCAATCGAGCTTTTGAGCTCATGGCCAAGCGCTTATTTCAGGGTTCCAAAAAAATATAAGACAGGATCTTATTTTCAGGGAAACATGGTATTATGCATTCACTTCAGAAGAACACCATTATAAAAGATCACCAGAGATTTCTAGTGTCTTTAAAAAAAATTATTTACAAAGCTGAATAAACTATAAGAAAGTAGCCAGAAATTTCCTGGATAAAGTGAAAGAAACGATGTCTCTTGAATGACCTTTCACCTGAACACTATTTTGAAGCTTCTTGCTGTTCAAAAGTCAAATGCTTAGCAATACAATGATTGCAGATCTCTTCTTTGATCTTTCAAAAACTAAACATTTTTAAATTCTGTTGATAAGTTTAACAATTTCATTTAGTTCAATGGATCTTATGCTGGAAGTGCTCAAATTCAGACTGTGACGTTATTTTTTTAAATTTTTTTTACCTCGCTTAGATCACAAACAAATTTTCTCCTAGAGTAGTCAAATCAAAGCCAGGATGTATCATTATCAAATGCCTCCAATAATATTCACTTATGAAAAAGTTAACAACTTCATTTGTGCATTGTGTCTTCCCCCCTTTACTTTGCTGTTTTGCTAGGTGCTGTGGGCTGAGTTAGAAAACCGTGACTTCATTTTATGTGATAATTAATAGGCACTCCTGATAGACAAAGGCCAGAGACTGAATGTACAAACACTCAAGTTGTAAATTAGACTGTCAAGATTCATAAATCTGTTACCATCTAAAGTGTTCATGTTTTCCTAACAATGTTTTCCATTTAGGATCTCAGGTACAAAATTTATTTGGTAATTTGTCATGGGAGGGGAATATCTTATCACACAGGTAATAAAGTCAATGAAGAAGTAAGATTTGGGACAGATTTTCTGGATGTTTACAATTAGTGCAAAACCTGAAGAGCATTTGCCCCTTAGCTATTTAGAGAATTGACAGGTCATCTGAACAGCCTGGGTTAAATCCTAACATGCAGTAATTCAACTTAAAAATGAAATGTCCCTAGCATACATAGCCCTATTGTTCAGGTGGAGAATATTAATGTAATCATGAAGTTCAAAAATTCAGAAAAAAGGTTTAACATTTTGAAGTCTATTGTATGACATGTTTTAATAGAAGCTGAGAATTAGCTTCTCATATGTGTGATCCCAAGTGAAGGAATTTCAAAATGACATTTCTAGTTTCAAAGTTTTTAGAATAGAATCTCAAAACCTGCTTTGCTAAGCCAAAGACACAACATTTTGACTTTTTTCTGGAACAACTGCACATTTTATCTAAGAGGAAACTAAGGAAGACACCCTGTTCTACCTATCAGCATTTTAATTAATTACTACTTTAATTAATGTTCATGTCAGGTACCAATATTTTAAGCCACAAATGACTCCTTCCCCCAATACTTCCAAAAAGAATTGTTAAGTTTGTGGGAAGTGTCATTTTTTTTTAATGGGGAGCATTTGTAAATTTCAGAAATAAAGGCTCACTAGTGAGTAGCAATAGCCTCAGTTCCTTCTTGTGGGTATTGTTGCTTCTGCCGTTTATTTCTACAATAATATTCCATTCTAACCATAACACTAGGCCATGAATTACATTACTCCAAGGACATTGTTAGAGTGGAAGGGATGGGAAGGGGTTATTTCTTGTAAAGGTTGCCATGTTTTTTCTTCCAAATAGAGCAATGCAGTTTTTCTATTAGGCTACCATATCTGGTCTACAGTAATTCAGACAAACGCCAAGCCTGAAGTTGCTATTATTTTGCTGCTGATTCAGATATGGTAGCCAACTAATGTCCATCAAATAATCTCCTCACCATAATTGTAATGTTATAAACCATTTTTTTCTGTTCTTCTAAAACTGAAATTAAAATATTCATTTAAGTAGTATTGGGATCCATTACTCAACAACAGAGAAGGCAGAACATTAACACAAATGTTCTGACAGTATGGATCCATGTTAGTCTGATCACATTTTATTATTAAAGAACACTTATCTGCCATTCAGAGGCCTTCTGGTTAAGGGAGCTAGACTAGGAGTGGGGAAACCTGGGAACTAACATGAAGCCGATGAGTGATTTGTACCAGTAAATCCTTTCTAGAATAGGAACTCAATAAATATCCATCTATAGATTGGCACTGGACTATTGTGATGGACTATGGTTCATGAGTTTCATTGAAAATACTTTCATTTTGTAGTGGATTGGTTCAAAATATTAGTAGCAGTAGTATTAGTAGTGGTAGTAATAACCCACTACAACCCGCTTTGTTGCAAAGGTTGTTGAGAGTGTGGTTGCGCAGCAGCTGCCTCAGTACCTGGATGAATCGACCTATCTAGATCCATTCCAGTCGGGCTTCAGGACCGGGTACAGCACGGAGATGGCATTGGTCGCATTGGTTGATGATCTCTGGAGGGCTCGGGATGATCTCTGGAGGGCTCGGGACAGGGGCTGTTCCTTTGTCCTGGTCCTATTAGACCTCTCAGCGGCTTTTGATACCATCGACCATGGTTTCATGCTGCAAGGGTTAGGGTGGGGGGCACTGTTTTATGGTGGTTCTCCTTTCTCTCCGACTGGTTGCAGTCCATGTTAACAGGGGGGCAGAGGTCAACCCCGAGGCCCCTTGTATGTGGGGTGCCGCAAGGATCGGTCCTCTCGCCCCTTCTGTTCAACATTTATGTGAAGCCGCTGGGTGAGATAATCCGTGGTTTTGGGGTGAAGTACCACCAGTACACTGATGACACTCAGCTGTATATCTCCACCCCAGACCACCCCAATGATGCCCTCAAAGTGATGTCCTGGTGCCTGGAGGCCGTACGGATCTGGATGGGGAGGAACAGACTCAGCCTCAACCCATCCAAGACTGAGTGGCTGTGGTTCCGACATCCTGATATAGTCAGTTGGCACCATCACTATTGGGGGCAAGTCGTTGGCCCCCATGGATGGGGTTCACAACTTGGGCATCCTCCTGGACTCACAGCTGTCTTTAGAAGGCATATGATGGCCGTGGCTGGGAGGACTTTTTATCAGGTTCTCCTGATTTGCCAGTTGCGTCCCTTTCTGGATTGGGACTCATTACACATGGTCACTCATGCCCTTGTCACCTCATGCCTGGACTACTGCAATGCTCTCTACATGGGGTTCCCCTTGAGGAGCACCCGGAGGCTCCAACTGGTCCAGAATGCGGCCGCACGGGTGGGTGATGGGAGCGATGTGGCGCTCTCATGTGACCCCCCTCCTGTGCGAGCTGCACTGGCTCCTGGTGGTCTTCTGGTGCGCTTCAAGGTTTTGGCTACCACCTTTAGAGCGCTCCGTGGCTTAGGACCAGGGTACTTACAAGACCACCTTCTGCCACCGGTAGCCTCTCATGACCAGTTTGCTCCCATAGAGAGGGGCTCCTCAGGATGCCGTCGGCCAAACAGTGTCGACTGGCGGCCCCCAGGGGGAGAGCCTTCTCTGTGGGGGCACCTGCCATCTGGAACGAGCTCCCCCGGAGATAAGGAGGACTCAGGACTTATGTACTTTCTGCCGCGCCCTAAAAACATTTTTATTCCAGCAGGCGGGTCTGGCCTAACTCTCCCTTTTAAATTGGGTTTTAAATGTTTTATATAAATTGGATGTTTTAAATTTTCTGAGCCTAAATTATTTAATCTATTTTAATAGTTTTTAACTTTTGTATGTTAATTGCATTTTTATTTTGGCTGTTCACCGCCCTACTAGAGTCCCTCTGGTAGTAGGGCGGTATATAAATTCAATAAATAAATAAATAAATAAAATATTCTGATTTCCAAATAGATCTGTTAAAGTAAGTGTGTGTGTGTGTGTGTGTGTGTATGTGTGTGTGTGTGTGTGAGAGAGAGAGAGAGAGAGAGAGAGAAGATTTCCTCTTGATAAATTGACACAAAATATTGAAACATAGAAGCTACATAGGCATTACTTAACCTATCAATTGAACTAGTGGCTAGTATTTTTTATGTCTTGGCAATAAGTAAATAAATAAATGAAGCAAGCAAAAGAACTTTAAAAAACCCAAATCCTCGATGTATCATTTATCAATAATCCTATTGATATTACATAATCACTCAACCCCATTGATTTGTCATTGGTAAAGTGATCTATTGCACACTCAAGCAGTGAGCATGGAACATGGACAGGGCAGTACATGCAGGAGGGTGTTGGAGGATTAAAAAGAAACAATTAAGTGGCCGAAGAATAACAATAATAGCAAAACAGTAAACTGTGGGAAGCTTCCACAGAACTGTGAACAGTCCAGGACAAAGATATCAATTAAGTTACCTCTTAAAGAGTTGCCAAAAACATAACCTGATAAAGAAAAGAGGAGTATTTTTCAAAGTGATTAAATTTAGCTTTAAAAATCTCATATTTCTTCCTTTGAAACAGCAGTCAACTCTAGCTGAGTGCTCTGTTTAATTTGAAAAATGATAACTCATTTTATATTCTTCAACCTTGTATTGAATTAACAAAACAAGAAGGGAAGTGAATTTTTTTTTTTACAAAGTTGTAGCTCCCTCTCTTTCTATGAACACAGATGTCAGTGATATCAGCCTATATTAGTTTTCACAACAAAGCCACAGAAGAACAATGGTGACCCAAAACAGAATTTCCTTAGTTACTATTTCTAGAAGTATAAAGTTATAAAGTATGAAGAGAACCATGCCTGGTATCCTCATCTCACCTATTAGTTCTTTTACATTTTATTAAGCTACACTCATTCATTCATTGTCAGAAATGTCATCCCACTCTTTTGCAAAACACATTCAGAGTGATGGAGAACACAGTAATATTATACAACATAATTGATATAGAATCCTTTATAAAAACTCAGCAAACCAGGAATAGGCATCAATCAAGATCAGAACAATAATAATTAAAGAAGCAATTTTAAAATTGTATATACTGACACACAAACCACTCACAAAATCAAAAGTCAGGCTAATGTCTGACTTTAACTGTCAGACAAACTTCCATCCAAAGGCAATACATTCTGTTTGTTACTTGGCATCATTCACCAAAAAAACCCAAAAAAACCAAAAAAAAAAAAAAAACCAAACCCCCTTCCTTAGAGCACTTTCATTAGAAAGGGTGTATGGAAAGTATCTCCAAAAATAGGATGGGAAGTATTTTTTCAGATAATCTGGTCTCAGCTTCAGATATGAAGAAACAACCTAGTAATCAGTTCAGATCACAGACAATCAGAATTAACTGCTCACTATCACCTTCATCATTATGATATTAATAACCACAAACTAGATCAACCAAAACTTCTGAACTGCAATCTCATATTGACTTCAATATGACTTCAGTATGACAATCTTGCACTAACATATATTTTCTGGAATATAAGTGTGCTTGCACAGCTGGCTCCCTGCCACCCTTTATATTGAATGCTAGGTCCAATTAATTAAGCACTTGGGTAGGAACAAGCCCCATTTTGAGTTCAGTGACAAGACAATATCACATAAATCAAGCTTCATGTAAGGTTCTTGAAGTGAAAGTGACAGCTATTCTTGTTCAAGCAAGAGTCTCATGGATTTCTCTTTAGCAAGATTTCTTGGGAAAAAAGTGATACAAGAACAAAACTTATAACTAATATGTTGTCAGTCATAAAAGGTAGATCAGACTTAAAAACTGGTCCTATGTAGCCCTACAGCTACTTTTGTTCCAGTAGCTATAGTAACAGAATGTTGCAAGCAAGACAAATTGCTGAATGTGTCAACCCTTGGAGGCAGATCAGACTAGGAAACCAAAGTTATGAGTACTTATAGTATAGGGCCGTGATGGCGAACCTATGGCATGCATGCCACAGGTGGCACATGGAACCATATCTGTGGGCATGCGAACATTTACCTAGCACAGTTCCAGTGCACATGTGCGCATCAGACAACTTATTTTCGAGCCTTCCAGGCCCACTGGAAGTTGGGAAATGGGCCATTTTCAGCCTCTGGAGGGCCTCCGTGGGGGTGGGAGGCTATTTTTGCCCTCCCCAGGCTCCTAGAAAGGCTCCGGAGTCTGAGGAGGGTGAAAAACAGGCCTACCGGCCCCACCAGAAGTTGGGAAATGGGCTGTTTCTGGTTTCTGGAGGGCTCTGGGGGCAAGGCTGTTTTCACCCTCCTCAGGCTCCAAGAAAGCCTCTGGAGCCTTGGAAGGGCAAAAAAATGGGCCTACCGGGCTCACCGGGCCATCACATGCCAAAAGCGGGGTCGTGCGGGGGGGGCACACATGCATGCATGAGGGGTGGGGCACATTGAATTATGGGTGTGGGCACATGAGCACACAACTCCCCTCCCATGCTCCCCCCGCTTTTGGCACATGACGGCAAAAAGGTTAGCCATCACATATAGGGTTACTATAGCAAAATCTTGTAAATCTTTAAGTGCCTCTCTTCTCTCTCTGGCCTTAAGCTTCATTTAACTGATTGTTGCCTTGATCAAGTTCTTCCCTCTGCCTTTCAAGACCACTCTCTGTACTCATTACATCTGTCTTCTTGAACATTTGAGTGAAATGATTTTCACTCATTCATTCTGATTTTCTGTTAATGATCTGTGAGAAGGCAGGTATCTTCGCTAATAACAAAAATGTTTGCAGATGGCATTTACGTAAATGCCTCCAACACCTTCATCTGCTGGCAAATCAACTCTTACACTTGTATATGGATTTAGACTCCTTGGAATCCGTGGCTGAGTCTGAATGGTCTGATCTGTCAGGCTGTCAGCTTCAAAAGTCAGCAGACAATCAGCTACTGCAGTTGACTCAGAGGAAAATCACTAGGATGAGTCAGATGAGATGGTCCCAGTCCTGGCAGAGTCCTAGTCCCAGGAAGCATTGGCAATTTCATAGAGGCAAGCAAAGGAGTTCCGTTTCTTGAGAAGAGTGCTAATAGCCATTATTGAGCTACACCTTTATCTATCTGTTTAAAAGTAGTCCATCATCTTATTGGAAATTATTTGCCAATCTCTTATGTTCTGTGTTTTATGAGCTTATTCTGTTTCTTGATTGCTGTCTTTTAAACTCAGACTATTTTGAATAACCTCCTTGGCATTTATGGTAACTCTTGGACTGTAGTGAACTACATTTTCTTTTTTGAAGCCATGTTCCATCTGACAGTGAACTGAACTCTCAGACAATATCTTGCACTTTTATATCTTTTCTGGTGTGTGAGTTGGCTTGCACTGTTGATTCTCTGCCTCCCTTTATAATGTTTGTTATTCACCAATAAACCACTTCTAAACAAGATTGCATTGGTATATCTGAAATAAGGCACACTTCACTTACAAGAAGCCAGGACTGATGCTTCCGTTAGCTATCATAACCCCAGATTAGATTAACCCCAATCAGATCCTGCAAATTTTCAACAAGAGTGTCTTGTAATGGGCTATGGCAGGGGTGAAATCCAGCAGGTTCTGGAGAACTGGTAGCGGAAATTTGCCAGTTTGGAGAACCAGCAAATACCATCTCTGGCTGGCCCCAGAGTGGGGTGGGAATGGAGATTTTGCAATATCTTTCCTCCAGGAGTGGAGAAGGAATGGGGATTTTGCAATATCTTTCCCCTAGAGTGGGATGGGAATGGAGATTTTGCAGTATCCTTCCCCTGCCACACCCACCAAGTCATACCATGCCCACCAAACCATGCCCACAGAACCGGTAGTAAAAAAATTGGATTTCACCACTGGGCTATGGGAATATCTTCAAGATACAGGAGGAGGAAGAATTGCATCCAGGGCAATGGTTGGATAAAACACATCTCAACCACAAAAGGAATGGGGCAGAGAAAGCATTTCAGAAGGGATTCTCTCTAGTTTCCTGGACAGTAAAGGCAAGAGGGGACATACAATATGGGCTTGCAGAGTTGCAAGACACTAATAGTGTAATTTTAAAATAAAAGTAGTGTTATTACTCATGGTGTAGGTTTCTTGTACCACAGAGAGCTGACTTGAATGTGAAAACTTAGAAATGGATAGGTAAGCATCAGCATGTCAAAAATTCCATGGCACAGTGAAATCCATTCATTTTGCATAATGGTAAGATTTCTGTCATTTTGTAACTGGTATAAAAGCATGCCAAATGAAAAGTTCTCCTGGGTCAACCCCCCCAAGAATTTATTCTGATCGCTTTTTATGAATTTTCTTTCAACTAGCTGCAGCTAAAACCCCAATGGGCATAGTTAAAGTCTCATAAAGGGAATTTTATCATTAAATCATTACAAATACATTATACTAAATGCTGCCAGATTTCATTTTTATTAGTAATGTGTTTCATTCATCTATAATGGCTTTTCCATTTTGGCACCTTTATTTCCAAGTATGCTTCATTTTCAGCTATATAGTGACATGGTAACATTCATCACAGGGCAAGGTTGAACAGGATTTATCTCCCAGCTTTATATAGCCACCTATTTCCAAAAATAACTTTTTAAGAGTTGAAATAACAATTTATTCATCTCAATGCCAGATTTTGACACTTAGTAAAGATTTCCTATCCTAGTCCTAAAGAGGGAGAAATGAATGGAGACTTTATCAATTTCCATGTTAATTGAGTAGGACGTTGTTGGCAGGAAAGTACTTAAAAAGCAAATTGTAAAGTCCAGCTTTTTGTTAATTAAACCAATACAGGACTCTCCAGTAGGTATCCCCATTGGTTATATTGATAAGATATTAGGGAGAAAATGTTGGACATGGTAACTTTTGTTCTCTTTATGCATCAGTTTGATTTTTTTAAAAAATAAAATAAACAAGTTTACTCGTCTATTTTTCTTAAAGTACACATTTGTATATGGTTTTACTGATATACATAATTTTGGTAAACATACCTTTTTTATATACCAACACATCCATCTTTGGTTTGCTTTTTACCTTTGACAAAAGTGCAATGTTCAAATAAAAGTTTGTTTTGGAAGTGTGAAATACAAAAAAACAAAAACAAAAACAAAAAACCCTTCAAATGAAAACTTCATGAATTTCTCACCAAAATGAGCAGTTAGCATAGGAAAGGTTTGTGGCAGGACAATGCCCTGAATGGGATAAAGTTGTGAATTGGTTTCAAGTTTAAAGTTTTTCCCCATGATGCAAAGTATCACATAAACACTGAGTAGCTTCCTGGCATAGTAAGATATCTCAGAGGACATAGAACATAAAAAATAGGGGTTGGAATCCCCTATTCATAGTTTGAGATATTATACCATTCTGGATAGATTTAGATTTAGATTTAGATTTTATTCAATTTCTATACCGCCCTTCTCCTGAAGGACTCAGGGCAGTGCACAGCCAACAATAAAACAAGTCAAATACAAAATTTAAAAAACATTTTAAAAAAATTATTAAACAATTGGCCTAATCATTAAAAATAAACCCCAATTAAAAATCCTGTCTAGGCCAGCCCTGCTTGTTGAAATAATAGCGTCTTGAGGGCACGGCGAAAGGTCAAGGATCCTCCGTATCTCCGGGGGCAGTTTGTTCCAGAGGGCAGGTGACCCACAGAGAAGGCTCTCCCCCTGAGGGCTACCAGTCGACACTGTTTGACTGATGGCACCCTGAGGAGTCCCTCTCTGTGGGAGCATATTGGCCGGTGGGAGACTATTTGCAGCAGAAGGTGGTCTCGTAAGTACCCGGGTCCTAAGCCATAGAGCGCTTTAAAGATGGTCACCACTACCTTGAAAAGCACGTGGAAGACCACCGGGAGCTAGTGCAGCTCGTGCAGGAAGGGTGTTACATGGGTGCACTGAGTCACTCCCATAATCGCCCACGCAGCCGCATTCTGGATCAGTTGGTGCCTCCGAATGCTCTTCAAGGGGAGCCCATATAGACAGCATTACAGTAGTCCAGACGGGAAGTGACGAGGGCATGAGTGATGAGTCGCAAGGAGTCCCAGTCCAGAATGGGGCGCAACTGGTGAATCAGGCAAACCTGATAAAAAGCCCCCCTGGCCACAGCCGTCACATGCTCTTCTAGCGACAGCCGCATATCCAGGAGGACACCCAAGTTGCAGGCCCTCTCTGTGGGGGTCAAGGTCTCGCTCCCAATAGTCAGCGTTGGAACCAGCTGGCTATACCGGGGCGCTGTGAACCACGGCCACTCAGTCTTGGAGGGGTTGAGTCTGAGCCTATTTCTCCCCATCCAGATCTGCACGGCCTCCAGACACCAGGACATCACATTAAGTGCATCATTGGGATGGTCAGGGGTGGAGACGTACAGCACCCCAAAACCATAGATGATCTCACCCAGCAGCTTTACATAAATGTTGAAAAAAAGGGGTGAGAGGACCAACCCTTTTGGCATCCCACAAACAAGGCACCTCGAGGTCAACCTCTGACCCCCTGCCAACACAGACTGCATAGGTCAGAGAGGAAGGAGGAGAACGACGTAACATGGTGCCCCCCACACCTAATCCCTCCAACCGATGCAGCATGACACCATGGTTGATGGTATCAAAAGCCACTGAGAGGTCTAATAGGACCAGGACAGAGGAACAACCCCTGTCCCAGGCCTTCCAAAGAACATCCACCAATGCGACCAATGCCGTTTCTGTGCTGTTCCCTGGTCTGAAGCCCGACTGGAACGACTCAGATAGGCAGCTTCATCCAGGTACTTGTCACACCTCCACACTCTCAACAACCTTCACCAGAAAATGAAGGTTGGAGACTGGACGATAATTCGTTAATACAGCTGGGTCCAAGGAAGGCTTCTTGAGGAGAGGCCTCACCACCACCTCTTTCAAGGCACAGGGGAAGAAGCCCTCACTCAAAGAAGCGTTAATAATCCCCTGGAGCCAGCCTCGTGTGATTGCCCAGGAGGCCAGCACCAACCAGGAGGGACATGGGTCCAATAAACATATGGCAGCGCTAATCCTACCCAGAATCCTGTCCATGTCCTTGGGAGCCACAGTGTCAAACTCCTCTCAGATAACACTCTCAAGACCCCCCCCCCCCCTTCACCCTATCTGAAATACCCAGTCAGAGTCCAGGCCTTCCCTAATCTGAGTGATTTGTCATGCAGGTATTGCACAAAATCCTCAGCTCTACCCTGCAAAGGGTCCTCCTGCGCTCCCAAATGAAGTAGGGAGTGGGTCACCCTAAACAGGGTGGCTGGGCTGTTATCTGCAGATGCAATAAGAGTGGAAAAATAGTCAGATTTCACAGTTCTTATCGCCACTAGGTAGGTCTTAATATGAGACCTCACCAGTGTCCGGTCAGGTTCAGAACGGCTTGCCCTCTAATTGCTCTCCAGGCATCTTTTCCAGCGCTTCATCTCCCTCAACTCCTCAGAGAACCAAGGAGCCAATTGAGTTTGGCACCGGGTCGGAGGCCGCAAAGGCACGATGTGATCTAAAGCCTCAGCAGCCACCCTTTCCCAGGCGGCCACATTTTTTCAGTCGAGTCATGAGCCAGAGACTCAGGGAATGGCCCAAATTCCATCAGGAATCTATCAGGGTCCATCAGGCGCCTGGGACAGAACCATCTGGTCAGTTCCGTCTCCCTGTGGCGGAGGGTAGCGGCTCAAAAGTCTAGTCAAAGGAGGGAATGATCAGACAATGACAAGGGCTTGATAACTATATCCCCTGTTTCTAGATCATTCAGCCACTGACCAGAGACAAAAATCAAGTCCAGAGTATGTCCCCCCGTGTGAGTAGGGCTGTGAACTAACTGGGTCAGGTCCATGGCTGTCTTGTTTTGCCGACAGATGGCAGGTTGAAATCCCCCATGACCATAAGTCTAGGGGTCTCTACCGCCACCCCAGCTATTACATTGAGCAGCTCGGGCAGGGCCGCTGCTACATGGCAGGTACACAAGCAGCAAGCCCACCTGAACCCCCCAACCCCACTTCACAAGGAGGGACTCACATCTGGCTATCTGAGGTACAGTGGCCTCCCTCGGACAGAGATCTTCCTTTATGATAGCCGCCACCCCCCTGCCCCTACCCGGGCCCTCGGCTGATGGAATGCACGGTAGCCTGGTGGGCACATTTCAATGAGGGACACCCCCCCCCTTGTAGCCCAGCCACGTCTGCGTACTACCCGCCAGGTCAACTCCCCCCTCTTGAATAAGATCACAAATGAGAGAAGCTTTAGTTATCACAGACCTGGCATTGCACAACATCAGCTGAAGGCCCAGGCCCTGAGGATTTGTACAACTCGGGGAACGAGAACCACATTGGGTGTCCAATCCCTTCTTAAAAACCTTCAGAGTTGGAGCACCCACAACATCTGCAGACAA
Source organism: Masticophis lateralis (assembly GCA_030761175.1). Classification (NCBI taxonomy): domain Eukaryota; kingdom Metazoa; phylum Chordata; class Lepidosauria; order Squamata; family Colubridae; genus Masticophis; species Masticophis lateralis. Next base: position 71,770,815 of record JAUDYJ010000006.1, read on the forward strand.
GCCATTCCACTGATTAATTGTGCTCACAGTCAGGAAAATTCTTCTTTGTTCTAGGTTGGATCTAGACTAGGTATGCCCTAGTTTGCAGTACAATGTTATCAGAGAAAAAGCTTCACAAGATTAGGTTTCCCATCCCTTGACAGAAGCCCTCCATGTAGATAATGTAGATGTGAGGATTGTGTTCTAGGACTCCAAAGTTTCTCATCCACACCATCCTTTAAGATAGTGATTTACTTCTAAAATCCTCCATTCCATCATTGGATGCTGACTTCCATCAGAAGTACAGATGAAAACACTATCTGTACTCTCTGATCTTTGGCTTTCATGCTGAGCTGCTTATAGTCTCTTGATATTGCTTTCAGGTTTTTTGTTGCCTCATTCATCCCCACTTTTTTCCAAGAGCAGGATATGAAATTGATTGCTCAATTGCAGTGGGCCTCTGCCTTTTGGTAACAATTTATAAAGCCCATGGAGGAGGTTGTTGAAGATATATTTAAAATTTGTGCACTGGAGACAGAGCTGGAGAACCCTGCAAGAGCAAACAGGATCAGAGACATTTGCAGAGCAAGCTGGCTGATGGAAAAGATTGCAGAACTTGAAAAGGACAAACCAGACATCATTGAGGAAAGCTTGACTAAGGTGCTTAAATTCCAAGAAGTTCAAAAAGAAAGTTTCTTTTTTCCCTTGTAGGCTAAAAGCAAGTCTGACAAGTGAAAATATTGAAGCTATCTAGCAGAGTGAGAATAACAGAGTTGTGGTTAGGAACACCTATATGAATCAGAGGCAGAAGTAGCAAAGCAGCTGAAAAACCTGTAAAAGATATGTACAAAATGTATTTTCAGGTTATTAAGTTGAGCTCACTCTATCTAACAGAAATAAACACTCAAAAGAGAACAGGGTGTATATGTTTGGAAAGTTCCTCTACTTTTCCTTATCTCTGGACAAGGCTCTGGAAAAGTCCAAATATGTTTCCCCTTTAACATGTTTGCTGATGCACCTGGAGGGTGAATCCAGAGAAACACAATGCAGAATGTCTTCACAGGTCTCAATTTGCAATCAATATCCTATGACGGAAATCTTGCTCCCCTGTTTTGGAGAGAAATGACATCTAAAGCTTTAGTTCAACCCGCTCCACATATTGGGCCTAGTTTGGCTACAGTGATGGTGAACCAATGACATGCATGTCAAAGCTGACATGCCATGACATTTTGGGTGACATGCCATCATTTATGCCAGTATTCACTGACATTCAACAAATCTTGTCAAAAGTACACCCTGTTCTTGTTTCATTTAGAGAGGCTGCAGAAGCCACAGAAGAGCATTTTCAAAGCTGCTTCAAGAATGAAGACTTCATGACACTTGGAGCAGCCTTGGAAAGACAACAGGGGACTTTTAAGAGAAAAAGAATATACCCCAAAGTCAGCACCATGTAGCAGATCTTGGAGAGCACTGGGCTGTACAGGGCAATCACATTATTCCTCAAGACTCAAACATTGTGGGGGATGGTGTGAGATGACCTTTTTGAGGAGCAGCAATGGTATGAGGGATGAACTTTCTTGAGACTCAGGCCTTCAGACTCGGCCTCAGTGTTGCCACCAGTGGTGGGATTCAAATAATTTAAAAACCGGTTCTTTGCCCTAATGATTGGCTAGGTGGGCGTTGCCATGGTGGGCATGGCCAGGGGTGTGACAGGCAGCACTTGGCTTTCTGCACCCCCCTGGGAGCAAATACGGGCCACGGGGGTGCCTCCCTCACCCCGTTTTGGGAGGCAAAATGGGGCATGTGGGGATTTCTGGAAGGGGAGGGGCCAGCCAGCAATTTAGCAACTGGTTCAACCGAAGTGGTGCAAATCAGCTGAATTTCCCACCACTGGACTTCTATTTCAGAGTGGCCTGGATGGTATTTGGGAGTGGCCTGGATGATGTGTGTGTGTGTGTGGGAGTGGGGATAGAGAATTGTTTCAGTGTGTGTGTGTGTGTGTGTGTGTGTGTGTGTAAGAGTGAGAAAGATGCCAGTAGAATTGAGTTAGGCCTTATTCTGAATTTTTGACACCCAAAACGTTTGCCATCATTGCACTTGGTGCATTTCCCTCTAAGGCCTCTTTCTCTATCTTAGCAAAGAAGTAAAGAATGCATGCAAACCTCCTGTTCTCTTTGTTTTCTGGCGTGCCATCTTTCTTGCCCAGAAATAAATGAAGGTAAAGCAGAGCCTGGTATATCTGCATTAGATGAAAGGCAGGTACAATTCCTCTTTAGTCTTGCACACTGAACAAAAGAATTCAAGGAACAGAGCTGTAGAGAGATAGGGTGCACATAAGTATCATATGCACCCCTTAACTTCTTTCCAGTTTAGTTATCAACAGTATACTCAGTTATGATCCTTCCTTGTAATGCATCCATCAGAAAAAGAAGTAATGACAGTGGTTTGCCAGTTAGGCAAATATTAATTGGAGTTAAATGAATCATTCTGTCAGGTTTTGAGGTTGTCTCAAATAAATTGCATTTCAAACAGAATCTTTGCTGAAAATCTTTCATTTATTGAGCACGACAATCCATCTTCTGACTCAACATAGCCAACACTGACTTCCCGGCGCAAGCCCCTCCCTTCCTGTCTCCACTCCTCTGGTCTCATTGGCCATTTTCCAAATCACTCTTTCCCTAATCTATCAGCTCAAAGGAATTTCCCCCCTCCCATCCCATCTCCTAGGGGATATTATCTCCAGGGAATATAAGTAGGTGAAAAGTCAAAACGTCTCTTTCCAGATGCCCTTCTTCTCCTTCTTATGTCAGCACTAGAGTCAATGTGGCTTGGAGTGCTGACACATTCATTAGTGGCTTGAAGTTGAGGGGTTTTTTTTCCTATGAATAGGCAGCCATGTAAATAATGTAAGAAATAAGGTTTTATACTGGATTTTACTGCACTATGTTCATCAAGTGAGATCACCTTATAAATGCAAAAGTAACAGCTTTCCCAAATCAAATTTTGGCTGCCCAAGTAGAGCTCTAATTAAAATGGTTGATTTGTATGAAGCTCGTGCAATGAAGAACCTGATTACAATGATAGCTTATTTTCACTTCCCTTCTGTGAAGTCCCCTTACTTTGAAATATATTCTCTAATTTGCATTTTATTCCATTATCCTAATATGATCCTCAATATGTATATATTTAACTCCCACAGCAGATTCTACTAATAATACATAATTGTTGAGTCAGCAGCCAAAAGGTAGTACAGTGTGTAATTACTATGTTTTCTCTTCTGTTCTCTTTTGGGGCAAATATTTGCTTTATAGGCACATAAAATGACTCATGCAGTAACAAGGAAGACCCCTAAATTTTCAGTGCAACCTGCATATAATTCCAGTTCTCAGCATAAATGTAAATGTTGAATAGACAGAAACATTGTCGTATACATAAACTAGTCAGTTCTATTTAGAGAGTTCTACATAAGTTATACCTTCAGATGAATTCAAATGATCTTTTATCTTTAATTGATAGCTCTAATTAGTGCTCAGAAAAAATATATTTCCTACATACTTCAACAGGCTGGAATTTCCTCTCTGAATGTAATCATTTGTTTTCTTCTGAAACTGAAATGTGAAGCACTGGAGCAGAAGTTTAAATTTTATCTCATTCCTCCTTATCCCTTTTGGATTGTTTTAGCTTTTAGATTATAATTCTAATCAGATTCATGATATATCCTCTGCTTTAATTGAATCAGGGTGAGAATAGATTCAGCTCTTTGGCAAAGGAGAAATTATCAGCCCTTCCTTCATAAATGATGCTAGTTACTTATCACATGGCAGCCTTGTGTATTGTTATTTTTTTCCCTCTTGAATACTACCTCCCTCCACAAGTGAAAAAGGTTCTTTCCTTGCAAAAGGAAATTGGTGGACAGGGAACTTAAAAGATAATGTAGACCAGTGTTTTTCAAACTTGGTAACTTTAAGAATGGGGATTTCTACTCGCAGAATGTAGGCTGGAAACATTTTGTTTAAGTTGCCAAGTTTGAAAAACATTACTTTAAGTCAGGAAACAAACTCATGATCCATGGATAATATACTGGTATCTCCAGTGGTGGGATTCAACTAATTTAATAACCGGTTCTCTGCCCTAATGATTTCTTCCAACAACCCGTTCACCAAACTGCTCAGAAACTGGCTGAATCCCACCACTGGATATCTCCCTCATCTGGGGTTTTTGGTACACATCCAGATTGCTTTATTCAGTTCTCACAAAATTTCAGCAGAATAATCTCATTGGCTTTGTTTATATACGTATGTTTTTTTTATAACAACTGCTTTGTAAACAGCCTCTAAATATCTGCTACAATTTAAAAAATGTTGAAAGATGCTAAGTACACACTTTGGCATATATTTAATATTCACAAGATAGTACCATAATTGCATTTACATTTTGGAAATCTCTTAAACGGTACATTTTCTTTCTTTTTAAACATCTGATTTGAAGACATTTGACCAGTCACTGCCAGAGGACACTAGTTTACGCATTTGTTGATTTAATTTATTAAATGTTAATTAGATTCAAATATTCTAATCAAAAGGATTGGAGGAAAATAAATATGAGCAGCAAGCTAAGTGGAATTAAAGGGAATAAATAACAACACGAGCAAGTCTTTTAGTAGCAAAGCAAAGTAATGGAAGGAATCCACCTTTGAACATATTTTTGATCATGGTTTACGGTTTCACCAAGAATAATTTGTATATACAGACTGAAAGAGAGATTAAAATTAAATAAAGAAAAAGTGTTATCATTAATCCAAGCCCATACAGGCCCAAAATAGGAATTGATCATTTCTACTGAGTCCAGAATAGTGTTTGATTTTTTGAAGCGTATCAAAAAAATAAGCACTGGCAAAATAAAGGGGTTAATGGATGATGAATTTATTTTACTTTTCTGTTGGTCTCCTTTGCTAACTCTTATTACTCCATTTTCTCAAGGAAAGTTGTCATACTGTAGCTCTGGCAAAGCTTGCTTTTTCTGAACAAATTCATAAAAAATGATTGTTGAGTTGCCCTTTTGAGATAGTATAGCTCTGCTATCATTGATTTATTTGGGGGGGGGAGAGACCTCCCTCATTACTGGTTTGGTGGGATACAAAGCTTGTCACCTTCTTACAACAAGAATGATGGCTGCTTTGCCTCTTTGTTACCTCTGCCCATTGAATTTTCTGGAATTGTAGAGAGGTTGCTATGGCAGATTAATGAGCTTGCATACTCCCGGGAGAGTTACCTCACTACCAGGATCTGATAGTCTCAGAGTTCTAGCCCGCTAACTTTAAAGGTAAAGGTTCTCCTTGCACATATGTGCTAGTCATTCCCAGCTCTAGGGGGTGGTGCTCATCTCTGTTTCAAAGCCGAAGAGCCAGCGTTGTCCGAAGATGTCTTTGTGGTCCTGTGGCTGGCATAACTAAATGCCAAAGGTGCACGGAACACTGTTACCTTCCCACCAAAGATGGTCCCTATTTTTCTACTTGCATTTTTTTTATGTGCTTTCGTACTGCTAGGTTGGCAGAAGCTGGGACAAGTAATGGGAGCTCACTCCGATACACGGCACTAGGGATTCAAACCGCTGAACTGCCGACCTTTCGATTGACAAGCTCAGCATCTTAGTCACTGAGCCACCACATCTGTTGCCTGCTAACTTTAGACCATATTAATTAATTAGCAAAGGCAGCAGAGGCAGCTTGGCACAATAAGATTCAATGCCATTAAATTGGCCATGAAAGCTTTCAAATCCTCATTCCCTCCTCCTTGCATTGTACTCTGAGACTGAGCTAATAGCTTGGCTGATAATTCCTTTGTCTGGTGAGGAGGGGAATCCCCACCAGTTTTCTTTGAAGCCATGCCTGGAGAACACCTTAATTTCTTAAAAAAAGAAAATCTTCCTCCCTTCCCTAAAAATCCAGTCTTTCTCCCCAGTTTTGCAGGAAGGGGGAACAGCCAAAGTTCTTTTCCACTTTAAAATATACAAAGTCTTTTGAGTTAACACCAGGCAGGCTTAAGTTGTTAATTATCAGTTTCACTTTCTAGTTTCGTTTCTGCTCTTTCAGCCAAGCGCCATTTTCCTCTCCAAATTTTAAACTGCCACTTTTTTTTTCCTTTAAGTCTCAGCAAGCCTTGAAACCCCTTTTTTTTGCAAAATTTCCCCTTTAAAAAGTTTTTCTCACCAATTAGCCGTTGCAAGATGTTTTTTAAAAGGATGGGATGATTCCGATCATCTCGCTCTGCCGCTGACAGAGGTCCCTCGGCGCGCGGAGCTTCAGCGAAGAGAATAGGGAGCCCTCACACAGAGCACCTTCCAGGGCTAAAAAAAAAAACCCCTGGGGGTGTCTCTGGGGCTCTACCTGGACTTCGCCGGCTCTTGCCCCCTCCTAAAACAAAAGGGGGATTTTCCTAGCCGCTAAACAGCTGTTTAGCGGCTCTAACGCACGCGGAGGCCGGCAGCTATACGAAAGCCGCCCGGCGACGTCGGAGTCCCACCCGGAAGTCCAATTTAACAGCAACTCTTGCTAATCAGATTAAAGATTTGAATGTGAAGATTGAAAATAATCAAAATGAAATGAAGCAGTTTGTAAAGGAAAAAAGTGATAAGTTGAATCAGAATGTAACTACAGTGGTAACGGCTCTCACTGATGCTTTGGTGGTGGTTGAAAAAAAAGTGGATGATCTAAATTTAGATGTGCAAAAGAATAAAAAAGATGCAGAGGAGAAATTTTTTAAGGTGGATCTGAGGAACCAAAAGATGGAAGAGGAGATTACCATGCTACAATTTCGAAATATGGAGTTTGCCATAAGACTAAGGGGTCTGAGGGAAAATAACAGACAGGATTTGAGGGCTGCTTGTGTGGATATTTTGGCCAAAATCTCAAAACTGGAACCTGAGCTAATTGAGAAAAGAATTGACAAGATTTACAGGGTTAACTCTCAAGTAGCGAGACAGAGGAATTTGCCCAGAGATGTTGTGATTTATTTTACTGACAGAACGCTGAGAAATGATATTCTGTGTAGCTCTTTTCATACCACTATTCAGGTGGAGGGCAATCAAATTGGAGTTTTCAAAGAACTACCACCTAAAATGTTAAGAGATCGGAGAGATTATGGCTTTTTGGTGAATGAATTGAAAAGGAGACAGATCCCATTCAGATGGGATGCACCAGTGGGAATTATCCTGAGATATGAGGATGTTAGATACCGTTTGAATTCGTTGGCAAAAGCACAACATTTTTTTCATAATATTCTTAAAAGATCCCCAACACCACCATGCTCATCCACATTGTTGTCAGTAGAAGGAGCCTTTCAATACAAGGATTTCGAGGAAGAGACATTAGAACCTTCAAAGGAACAAGAGCAACAGGCAACTCAAGTGTTGGCAGTGGAGGATGTTTTAGGAGCTGAAGGTGGTTTAACGGAGGATTTTTTTATCGGCCTCCCAGAGCCAAGAACAAAACATCCCAGAGCGACAAGAGAGGTGGATCCGGACCTTGAATTGATGATGCAAGAACCAAAAGATCAACGTGTGACCCGGGCAGCTGAAAAGCAGAGACAAGAGAAGCAAAAACAACAGATGTTCGAGATGCCACAAGAAGTGAAAGGGATGAATGGGGCACCACAAAAATCTGAAGCAGTGGGAGGGGCAAGACCTAAGACTTCTGTTGTTGAACAAAGTCTTAGACAAGTCCTTGGCAAGCTTCGTGAATCTTCAGATGGCAGTTAGATTTTTATCGTGGAATGTGAATGGTTTGAATTCCCCACAGAAAAGAAGGAAAATATTTCACTATTTGAATCAATATAAAAATGAAATTGTTTGCCTCCAAGAAACTCATATTAGAACCCAGGATCAAAAATATTTGATAAATTCAAAACTTGGAGTACACTTTATTTCTTCTAATTTGGCAAAAAGGAATGGACTAGTGTTGTATATTTCTAAAAGAATACCAGCTAAACTTGTAGAAGCGGATGATCAAGGAAGATATATTGCGGTTGAAATAAATGTACAGAATGTTCAGTTTCTTTTAATAGGAATCTATGCCCCTAACCAGCAGCAAGAAACTTTTTATAAATTACTACATAGCAAAATATTGCAATGGAATTATAAATCTTTATTGATAATAGGAGATTGGAATGGAGTCATCGATGCAAATCTTGATAAGAAGACATTGGCTAAGAAGGGGAATAAATTACCACAGACTTTTTTTGCATTGAAAGAAGAATTACAACTGAAGGATGTATGGAGAATACATCATCCGAAGGAACAGGATTTTACTTTCTTTTCTGATAGACATCAGTCCTTTTCTAGAATTGATTTTATACTGTCTTCTACTGATTTATTTTCTAATATGACTAAGATTAAGATTTTTCCAAGAACTCTGTCTGATCATAGCCCTGTATGGATGGAAATGGATTTTGGCAAGAGGGAGAGAAGATCCTGGAGACTTAATGAGAATTTATTTAGGTATGAGAAGAATATAGAGGATCTTAAAAAACATCTGAAGGAATTTTTCCAGTTGAATTTGAATAAAGGTACACCTATTGAAGTTGTTTGGGATGCAAGTAAGGCTTATATGAGAGGTGTACTGATTTATATGAATTCTAAGCAAAGGATAATTCGACAAAAGAAAAGAATAGAATTGGAGGCTGAAATAAAGGCAAAAGAACAACTGCATATAAAAAATCCGACTGATCAGAAACTACAGCAAACTATAAAACTTTTGAAAGAACAATTCCAAATATTGATAGCTGATCAGACGGCGAGTAATTTGCAATTTGCTAGACATAATACCTTTTGTAATGCTAACAAACCGGGCAGATGGTTAGCATATACTCTAAAAAAGAAACAAAGTTCTCGTGTAATAGAATCTATTGAATATAAAGGTAAACAGGTTTTTCAACAGAAGTCAATTCATCAAGCTTTTTAAGACTATTATTCAAATTTGTATCGTAAAGATAATATTCAAGAGGACCTTATTGATAAATATCTTGGAAAGATGAGAGTTACAAAAATTTCATCGGAACAAAGGGAAAGACTTAATTGTTTAATAACCTCTGAAGAGATCTTGTTTGCAATTAAACAACTGAACACAGCTAAAGCTCCTGGGACGGATGGCTTGACAGCAGTATACTATAAGAACTTACAATCTGAGTTGGTAGAGCATCTGAAGGACTTATTTTGTAGTATACAACGGGGGGGGGGGTAAAATACCCCCCTCCTGGAAAACGGCCTTTATCTCACTTATACCAAAGGAAGACGGTTCTTCAAAACCAGAAAATTTTAGACCAATATCTCTCCTGAATACGGATTACAAAATTTTTGCTAAAGTTCTGGCCAACAGATTGATGCCAGTTATCCAAGAGGTGATTCATAGTGATCAAGCAGGTTTTATTGAGGGGAGATACATGAAGGACAACGTGCGGCAAGTTATAGATTTACTGGAATATCTTGAGAAGAGTAAACAGATCCCTGCGGCGTTGGTATTTTTGGATGCAGATAAAGCCTTTGATCGAGTCAATTGGGATTTTTTATTAAAGACTTTGTATAAAATGGACTTCGGAGTTCAGTTTGTACAAGCAATTGAGGCAATCTATCAAGAACAGACAGCACAAATGGTTATTAATGGAAGTTTAACTACTAATTTTCAGATACAGAAAGGAACTAGACAAGGTTGCCCGCTATCTCCATTGTTGTTTATTCTAACCTTAGAAGTTTTGTTGAATTCTTTACGGGACTCGAATAAATTGAGTGGAATTGTTGTAAAGCAAAAAGACTATAGGACGAAAACATTCGCAGACGATCTGGTTGTAACCCTAACACGACCTTTGGAATCAATCATCCAGATGAAAAAAATTATTGATGATTATGGTTTGGTCTCAGGTTTCAGACTAAACCAGAAAAAGACTAAGATGATAGTTAAGAATATGTCGGAACCACAAAGGATTGAATTGGAAAGGGTGGCAGGCTTTGAAATAGCTACAAAGGTGAAATATCTAGGAGTCCAGGTTGCAGCGTCTAATATTAAACTTTTTCAAAATAATTATGAGGCTTTGTGGCATAAGATACAAAAGGATCTTGAAATATGGAAGAAACTGCAACTATCTTTACTCGGAAGAATAGCAGCTATTAAGATGAACGTTCTACCTAGATTTCTGTTTTTATTTCAAATGATTCCAGTGCTTCAAAGTGATAAAATATTGACTGAATGACAGTCAGGTCTAAATAAATTTATTTGGAATCAGAAAAAGCCAAGAGTTAAGTTTAAAATCATGCAAGATGTTCGTGAAAGAGGTGGCCTTAAAGCTCCAAACCTACTTTTATATTATGAAGCTACAGTGTTGACTCAAGTGGGCGACTGGCTTGGAATAACCAAAAATGACATTCTGAATTTAGAAGGCCACGATTTGGACTTTGGTTGGCACGCATATTTGTTTTACGAGGACAAGCGGGATAATGTTTTTAAAAGTCACATATTGAGACGGGCCTTGATGAGAGTTTGGAAGAAGCACCAGTCTCAGTTGGATTACAAAATACCTTTGTGGTTGGATCTTGGGCAGATTATGCCAAATATAAAGTCACTCGGGGGGTTGTTATATAAAGAGATACTTTTTAATGATGGGGGCAGATGGAACTTGAAATCTTTTAAAACTCTGTTGGAAGATGGGAAGAACTTAACTTGGTTGCAGTATTCTCAACTTCAATCGAGATGGAGAGAAGATCAGAAAATTGGATTAATGTTACATGAAGAAGATTTGGTGATACAGATGAAACAGAAAGGACCGATGCATATTAAGAGGGTGTATAATTTACTGTTAGAAAGAGATTCAGAGAGTGAATTAGTTAAGGACTGCATGATAAAATGGGCACAGAATTTTGCAGAACCAGTGATGTTAGAAACTTGGGAAAAGATCTGGGTCCAGAATGTTAAATTTACTCAGGCATAGAATCTGAGGGAAAATTTTTATAAGATGTTCTATAGATGGCATTTAGATCCTAAGAAATTATCATGTATGTATCCAAATGTTCAACCTAAATGTTGGAGGTGTGATTGTTTGGATGCTACATATTTTCATATTTGGTGGACTTGCAGGAAAGTGAAAGCTTTCTGGATTAAACTTTGGTGGGTTATGCAGAATGTTCTGAAAAAGAAGCTTCAATTTTCTCCGCAATTATTTTTGTTGGGTATAGTTAAGGATTGTTCACCGAATGAAACAAGACTGATTTTATATATGATTACTGCAGCTAGATTACTGATTGGACAATATTGGAAAAAAGATAGTGTACCGACTATAGAAGAATGGACTTTGAAGATGGCTAATTTTGCGGAAATGGCAAAGATTTCTGCATATTTAAAAGATAGGACCCATGAAGTTTTTGTTCGGGATTGGAAGAAATGGGTGGATTATGTGCAGAACAAATATCAAACTAAGAAGTACCAGTTAGTATTTGATTGAGGACATTTACAAAAATGGGATGTTTAGAATAAGTACTAAATTAAGAATTTTTGGTTAGCTTCTTGATAGAGTTTGAAGAAATAAAGGATCACTCTTACTGTTATTACTAGGTTAAATATATATATTATATTGTTTCTTAGATATTAACTTGATAGAAATTTATATACTTTGTTTATACTGCTGTCCTTGATAAAACGATGGGGAAAATTTTTGTACATGTGTAGTTTTAAGGGGGCATTTATAAATTTTATAAACTTTACTTGTTTAATTTGTTTTCTTATTATTAGTTAGAATTCTGGATTAATTTTATTGTCAGAGTTATGATCTCACCTATATCTAATGTTTAATAATGATTGATATATACTTATGATTTGTATGTAACGGAAGTCAGGGGGGGAGGGCTGGGGGGAAAGGGGGGAGGGGGGTAATTGTGGGGTTAAAATTGTATTGTAAAACTTTTTCAATAAAAAAAAAAAAGATTCAATGCCATTGGGAAACACAGTCTTAGAAAAAAACGGATGTTTTGCAAGTGTTGCAACACTTTTTTTTTAAGCCTGTAACAATCCCCAAAGCAGGAGCACATTTAGGTTAGGGGATATTTTTGCACAAAGCTTTGCAAATTTTCTCAACAGAAAATTGCATTGATAGAAATTAGGATGTTTTAAAAAAAAAACCTTTCCTCTTGGTTTGAGTTTAGGGATGGCAAATAAATTAATTTATCTTTCTCTTTGCAGACTTACTAATTTCATACATTTGAATCAATATATTTTAAAATTATCCTTAAAGTGCATTTTGTGCTTTCAGTTTTTTCCGCAAAATATATGAGTAAGTATAATGCATTATTTAAGAAGCGATTGCATTAAATATGTATAGTAAACAGAATTGTGTAGAACAGTTGAACTAAATATTCACAAGACTTTGCATTATTTTAAAATATGAAAAAGATGTGGAAATGGGGCAATTGATTAAGTTTTAATTAAAAATGAAAATTTCAGACAAATTCATATTGGTAAGTTCATCTCTTAGGTTTTTGAATGAGAAAATATTGTTGATGGTTTATTAAATATGGATAACATTCTTTCAGAGCATATTTAAATAATGATTGGAGATAAAAAGTCTGGGGTGATATCATATATGTATGTTCTCATTTCTCTCTCTCAAAATTGCTATACATATAATTTACTTTGCCATATGTTTGACTTTAGAAACATCCTATTTCCTTGTTGTTGTCAGTTGTGAAGTCATGTCCAACCCATCGTGACCCAGGGACAACATTCCTCTACCATCCCCCGGAGTCCATTTAAGCTCACGCTGACTGCTTCAGTGACTCCATCCAGTCACCTCATTCTCTGTTGTCCCATTCTTTTTTTGCCCTCAATCGTTCCCAGCATTAGGATCTTCTCCAGTGAATCCTTCCTTCTCTTAGAAGAAAAACCTTTTCTTAGAAGAAAACCTTCTATACTACCACCTCTTACAATACTATCAACAGTAGAGTCCTTCAAGTGTCTAGGTTCTATCATATCTCAAGACTTAAAATGGACACCTAACATTAAAAACATAATCAAAAAAGTTCAACAAAGAATGTTCTTTCTGCGCAAACTCAGAAAGCTCAAACTGCGCAAAGAGCTGCTGATTCAGTTTACAGAGGAATTGTTGAGTCTGTCATCTGCACCTCCATAACTGTCTGCTTTGGCTCTGCAACCAAACAAGACAGAAACTCCAATGGATAGTTAGAACTGCAGAAAAAACAGTTGCTACAACCTGCCTTCCTTTGTGGATCTGTATACTGCACGAGTCAAAAAGAGGGCTGTGAAAATATCTACAGACCCCTCCCATCAAGGACATAAATTGTTTCAACTTCTACCCTCAAAACAACGAGACACAAGGACAGTTTTTTCCTGAATGCAATCACTCTGCTTAACAACTAATTCTCACAACACTGTCAAATAATTTACTAAGACTGTATTGCTATCATTCTTCTCTTCCTTACTAGTATTTATCTCTTCCCACTTATTACTCTAACCATGTTGTTTATATCTTTCAATTATATTGTTTTTATTTGTTTCCTAGTATGATTTGATAGCTTATTAGTAACCTTGACTATCAACTAAGTGTTGAATCTTTTTATTCTTGATGAATGTATTTTATTCTCCTTATGGACACTGAGAGCATATATACCTAAGACAAATTCCTTGTGTGTCCAATCACACTTGGCCAATAAAGAATTCTGTTCTGTTCTGTTCTGTTCTGTTCTGTTCTGTTCTGTTCTGTTCTGTTCTGTTCTACTCTACTCTACTCTACTCTACTCTACTCTACTCTACTCTACTCTTCTCATTAGGTGGCCAAAGTATTTCAGTTTCATCTTCAGGATCTAAAGAGCAGTCAGGATTGATCTCCTCTAGAACTGACCGGTTTGATCGCCTTGCAGTCCAAGGGACTCAAGGGACTCCAGCACCATAGTTCAAAGGTCTCAATTCTTTGGCGCTCAGCCTTCTTTATGGTCCAACTTTCATAGCCATCCATTGCAACTGGGAAAACCATAGCCTTGACTATACACACTTTTGTTGGCAGGATGATGTCTCTGCTTTTTAGTATGATATCTAGATTTGCTATAGCTTTCCTTACCAGGAGCAAGTATCTTTTAGACTATTTCAAAATAGTCTAAATGGATGGATAATAATCATTCCAGCTGGAATGATTATTTGATCTAAGAAATTTTTTAAAAAAGATTCCCATCTGTATTCCAAGTATTGACCAATAAGTGAAGAATTCATTGGACCAGAAAACACATGGGACAAGGTTTCTTTTTCCAAATAAGGTACTCAGTGGAAACATATACATTTAATGTTAGGATCTGAACTGTTATGGTGAGTGGCCTGGGGAGTTACACTATTCAGAGGTGACACCACTGAATAAAGCTTTCTGAATTTCGCTAATTGCCAAATTGGCATTTGATCAACATTTGAGCAGACCACTTGCAAGATATTCAAGATATAGCTTGCAGGCCTATTAATTACAGACAATTTTTAATAATCCCTTTGATCATATTGCTTATATTCATTTCATGTAAATGTACAGCAAAAGGGAAGAGATAGTTGAGCCCTATGTATGCCCTCCCCCAAAGTAAGGCATTACAGGCATGACTTCTTGTTTTTTCCATCTTCTTTTGGATATAGAAGATAATTGCAATTAGACTTCCAAGATTCTGTTATTTTTATAGTTACTTTCAACAAGAGAACTCCTAACCTCATTCATGTGGAGTTGATTCTTGGTCTGGGCTGGTGGGGTTGATGGAATGCTTAGACAAAAACATTAAAATTTCCCTCTTCCCAAGCAATCAAACAAGGTCTAAGCAATATGGAAAAGAACTGCACATATTTCAGTTTAAAGTATATTCCTAAACATTAGAAATATCTTGAAGGTAAGTTTCCTTATTAGCATCTAAAAAGAATCCATCATAGATGTAACACCAAATATAAAAAGTGATTAGCATTATGCTATGTAATGTCATTTCAGGCACCAAGAGAATCACTCCTTTGTTCTATGAAGAAAATGCATATTTCTTTTCCATAAAAAATGTGGAAAGATTCAGTGAGGTAGCAGTGGGATTTTAAAAAGACGCATAAGCTTCTATTTAAAAATGAATTGCAGAAACACCTAGAGATAATAGGTCTCTTTGAGATGAGTCGTGACACTGATTTAAGGGGTTTTAAAATGAAAACAAACAAAACCTCTACTCATTTCAATATCTGGAATCTAAAAAGCATATTTAGTGATGAATTGTGGTAGCAAGCTTTTGACTCAATAAATGATTCTTTGCTCCTGTGGTCTAAAGGATATTTTCAAATATATCTGCTAGGGAATCAATATTCCAAACTCAGGTTTTCAACATAAATCAGTAATTCTATAAAATACAATAACCCTTTGTTGAAACCAATGGATTGCATTTCAGATATGAAATGTCTTGTATTTATGCTTCAGTCAGAAGAACTAAAAGGTTTCTAAGAAAATAACATAAGGGAATTTTGGAAATTGGTAAACACTTTCTTTTCCCCATTAATAGAAAAATGTTTCTGTGAGGGATTTTAAAAATGATCCTAATTGTTCACTAGAACATCTTTGGTTTAAAGCTAATAGCTAACTGGTGTTAGATTTTTTTTTTGTAGGCCATATCCATATTGATATATATATATATACATACACCTTTTCCTAATCTAATTTATTCAGTCAAATCTTGGGAAGAAAATTCCAATTAAATTCCTTATTCCACTCAAAGATATCATTAGCCATTTACATAACTTACTTCTACTAAGCACAATATGATTAATGTTGGAAAAGTTCCATTAGATTCAGGGAAGCCATATCCCAGAGTCTCTCGGGACAGAAGCAGCTTGGAGGATTATGGCTTTAGTCTGGAAAGATTCTGTCTGTAAGATATAAGCAAATAAAGTATTAAATTGGATTTTGCTATGTTTTGCATGGACCTGATACCTCTTCATCCTCATTACCAGATGCACACAGTGATAGATAATTACCACAAAAGTCACAGACAACTCCCAGCTACTACTGATCATGTTTGCTGAGAAATGACAGTATAGTTCTGTAAATTGAAAAATAAAAATAAAAGCTATTTTTTATTAAGCTATAAAGTGGTGCACCATGGTTAAAAAACAAACTCTCCCACCAAAAGTTTCATGTCTGTGTGCATGTTGTGATTCCATCTGTTTGACAATTCTCAACTCAGCAAAAATTTTAGTATTTCTCTTGTCCCCAAAGGTTGCCAACTTCAAAAATCTTCAAAAAAAAATCTCTATAATTACGCATCAGGAGAAAGGACTTTTTATAATTATTCAGATAGACGAACTTATCATGTATCCAGCTAAATATTCATAGGATGACTTTTCACTTCCTTTTGTAATGTCAAGATTGCCATTCGTCCTTTCAATACTCGCAAACTGTTTATTTAACTAACCATACAAATAAAAGTTACAATGTTTTCAGTATTCATTCCTGTATCTCTTTTTACAGTGTTTAATGAAATTTCTAACAAATCTTCCATTCATCCATAACTAAACAACACTTAATTCTATCTGGTTGCTCTTGCATAATACAATAAATTGGTTGAGTAGTTTGTGGCTAGTAGCTCAGTAGCTAGCATCATTAATTAATGATTCATTGTGTTATGTGAATCAGGACAATTCAATTAATTCAACACCATTGTAAAATATGCTACCACTTCCTATACCAGGTAAAGCTAATATTGATTTATATATTCACCTATTCTAAAAAATAATTCTCCTGTATATTAAAGTAAGAGTTGTGAAATACTTAATTTGGAATAATCCTATGGGAAAATTAGTTATTTGGGAAAACAGAAAATTGTATATTCTTATTACTATGCAGCTGAAAAAGATTTAGAAAAGAAAAAAAATGCATAGTACAGGTTTACAACTCAGATTAAGTCAGAAAGAATGGGTATTAAAATCATGAGTTAAGAATCTGCCCTCCTTTACAAAAAGAAAGAAGTTTTCAGATTTTCTAAAAACTGAGAGAATAACAGAATAACAGAGTTGGAATGGACTTTGGTGGTCTTCTGGTACAACCACCTGCTGAGGCAGAAAATTCTATACCATTTCAGACAAATAATTGTCCAATCTCTTATTAAAAACTTCTGGTGTTGGAGCATTCACAATTTCTGGAGGCAAGTTGTTCCACTGATTAATTGTTCTCCTTAGTTCTAGGCTGGTTCTCTCCCTAATAAGTTTGCTTCGTGTCCTGCCTTCAGATGCTTTGGAAAATAAATTGACTCCCTCTTCTTTCTGGTAATCCCTTAAATATTGGAATACTGCTATCATGTCACCTCAGCCCTTCTTTTCATTAATTAGACATATCCAGTTCCTGCAACCGTTCTTCATATGTTTTAGCCTCTAGTCACCTAATCATCTTTGTTGTTCTTCTGTGCACTCTTTCTAGAGCCTCCACATCTTTTTTACATTGTGGCAACCAAAACTGGATACAGTATTCCAAGTGTGGCCTTACCAAGGCATTATAAAGTGATATTAACATTTCACGTGATCTTGATTCTGTCCCTCTGTTAATGCAGCCTAGGATAGCATTGGCTTTTTTGGTAGCTGCTGCACACTGCTAGGTCATAATTAAGTGATTGTCCACTAGGATTTCAAGATCCCTCTTCCAGTTACTATTATTGAACCAAGTGCCACCTATATTATACCTGTGCTTTTGGTTTTTCTTGACTAAATGTAGAGACTTATTTTTTTAACCATTGTGTTTCATTTTGTTAGATAGTGCCCAATGTTCAAGTCTGTCAAGATCCTTCTGTATCTTAAGACTATCTTCTGGAGTGTTGGCTATTCCTGCTAGCTTGATGTTGCCTGCAAATTTGATGAGTTCCCTATCTATCTCCTCGTTCAAGTCATTGATGAAGATATTGAAAAGTACTAGGCTTAAGACAGATCCTTGGGGTACCCCACTGTATGTTCCCTCCATGTAGATGCAGTTCCATTGAGGACTACATGTTGAGGTCAGCCAGTTATGAATCTATTTGGTAGTGATGCTATTTAACCCACATGCTTATCTTATCAAGCAGTAGATTGTGGGCTACTTTATGAAATGCCTTATTGAAGTCCAAGTAAATTATATCCACAGCATTTCTCTGGTCCACTAATTTTGATACTTTGTCAAAGAATGCAATAAGATTTGTCTGGCATGGTCTATTTTTGACAAACCCATGTTGGCTTTTGTTTGTGACCTTGTTTGCATCTAAGTGTTTACAGATTCGTTGCTTGATTATCTTTTCCAGAATCTTTCCAGGTATTGATATCAAGCTGACAGGTCTGTAGTTTCCTGCTTCCTGGGTAGGTCTATAGTTTACTGGAGAGTGTGAGCTATTTTCAACTCCACAAGAAGTGAGTTTCATAACCCAGGAGCAATGCAGGAGAAGACCTTGCACAGATCAGGTAGATCTACTGGTAACCATACAGATGTTTTCAAGAGGACCTTCCTCAAAGATCTTAAGAGCCATTTAGTTCAATAAAGTATATTTTGAATAGACAAAGCTTTAGTCATGTTGATTTATTACATTAATTTTCTATACCTTGGTAACATCTAATGAATTCTGGTAATATGAAATCTAGATACATTGGTATGATCCAATCTATTACAGTGATTGAAAAGGTAACTATAGGCTTAATCATTTTACAAAGTGTGGTTGACAAGATACAAAATACTTAAATTATGTAAAATGCTGTGCATAGTTAATAGTAGTACTATGCAATAGTAGTACTATGAAGACACAATTTTAGTTTTATTCTGCAAAATTTATTTATGTTTGTGTGATTTTATATGCACACATCATATTCTGTGCTTCTTATTTTCATCTCTTTTTACTGCATTTACATATAAGCAGATAAATATAAGTACATTCTCATGAAATAACTTTCTGTTCTCCCCCTCTTCCTGATGTGTGAACAAGATGAGCTATTGTACCTTCGGTGAAAAAAAATGACACATAATGTTGACTTTTCAGTCTGAATTTTACTTAGGAAGAGACAAAAACATAATTAACATGTTTTCGGAATGTGAGAAATCCTGAATGCAAATGCAGTGATTCAGCTGCTGTTTTTCTTCCAGAAATATAGAAATTGCTGTTCCAAGTCCAAACAAATTCAGGAACAGAAAGTACAGGTAAACTATAGTTAGGTATACCTGTTGTCTTCCCTCATGCTCTCAAAATCCTTATATAGTGAAATGAATGAATAGATAATCCATAGAAAAGTAAGGAAATAAACATTGTTCTGAGTGCCAGACGCATACTGCAATTCCAATCCATAGGCAGCAAAATTTAAGATAATTTAATGAGAAAGAAATGAGACAATTTTGCTATGCTTTCAATATATAATATTAAGGTTTCTGGGGTTCCAGCTGTCAAAAAAGAGCCATATTTGTTGGACTAATTGTACAACAGAAATTAATAAATTCTACCAGATTGTTCTATTTGATATATTACCCTTCCCTTTGTATCCTGGTCTGTTCTTTCATTTCTTCCTCTCTTGCTGCAGATGTTTTTTAACTAGGCATTAAGAAGTCAAGGTACAATCACCACCTCGGATCTCACTCTTTATTTCATCCTCCTATCCTATAACACATGTGGTCCAGCTGTCACTATATATATACTAATAAAACTGACCAGAAATATTTCAGATCAGCAGCGGAAATTGGAGGTATTATACTTTGAGGGAAGCAGTATTATGTATTAGAAGATATCATAAATTCACAGGCTAAAAGAAAAGCTTGTTATTGATAGATGTATGTCTAAGGATAAAAATAAAGAAAAGATGTATGTTACAGCATAGGCAGCATTAGTGCTCTGATTCAGGATTTAGTGCAGTGTGTCATTTTTCCTAATGTAAATTATTTTTACGCTTCCTCATGTTGTCCAAGTGTATTGGAACTCCAAGACTTCCTTAGTCTGCTTAACTAAAGAACCATGCAGCTCATCTGGGCATCAACAGATTGAACAAGGTTATTGTAATGTATACTCATCTGAAGCAAATCTTTACTACCTCCCATACCCCTCCAATGTTTTCCACTTAGTTTTAGCACTGAGACTAATGCACAGGGTTTTCAAGCCATGCTCAGCTTTAACTAGGCATTAAGAAGTCAAGGTACAATCACCACCTCGGATCTCACTCTTTATTTCATCCTCCTATCCTGTGCCACATGTGGTCCAACTGTCGCTATCAAAATCCAGATAGCAATCTACAGCTTTATCATCTTATTCCTTCTGTGAGAGCATATACCTCATATGTTTTTATAAGCAGCAAGCTTCTCTCTTGTGTCAAGTCTAGAGGTCATGAGCCTGCAAATCTCTAGACGGAAACAAAAAGTTAATGGTTTCCCCCCCCCTCTCTCTCTGCACTGCTGTTGCAAGATTTTTGTGGCTTGGGCCTGGT
Source organism: Masticophis lateralis (assembly GCA_030761175.1). NCBI lineage: Eukaryota > Metazoa > Chordata > Lepidosauria > Squamata > Colubridae > Masticophis > Masticophis lateralis. The sequence goes on from JAUDYJ010000006.1 coordinate 71,791,249, forward strand.
AGCCTAGACTCATGTACATGATTTTAAAATAAATAAATAAATTTTAAAAATAAATTTCAGGTAGTTCTCAACTTACGATAACAATTAAGCCCCATATTTCTATTGTTAAATTTGATAAATGAGTTTTGCCCAGGGGTGAAATGTAAAATTTGTTACTATCGGTTCTGTGGGTGTGGCTTTGTGTGTGTGTGGGGGGGGATAATGTGACTAGGTGGGCGTGGCCAACTTTTTTTTTTTAACTTTTCAAAGCATGTTTTCTAATGCTTTGAAAAGCCTCTGCCAATCAGGAAACTCAGCTGGGATCGTCAGAGACTTTTCAAACCATTTTTTTACCTCTTTGGCCAAGAGGTTGCAGAAAAAAACGCTTTGAAAAGCCTCTGACTATCCCAGCTGAACCGCATGATCATCAGAGGCTTTTTTTTTTTTTTTTTACTTTTAAAAGCATTTTTTCATCGGAAGAGGTTGTAGAAAAAATACTTTTAAAAGTAAAAAAAAAACAGCCTCTGATGATCCTGTGGCTCAGCTGGGCATGGGGGGGGGCAGGGATTTTTGCTACCAGTTCTCTGAACCACCAACAGCCATCACTACCGGATCAGGCAATCCGGTCCAAACCGGGAGCATTTTAGCCCTGGTTTTGCTCCATTTTACAACCTTTCTTGCTTTCTCAGTTGTTATGTGAATCACTGCAGTTGTTAAGTTAATAACATGACTGTTAAATGAATCTGGTTCCTCCATTGACTTTGTTTGTTAGAAAGTCCCCATAGGGGATCACATGACCCCTGGAGACGGCAACCGCCATAAATATGAGTCATTTGCCAAGCGTCTTAATTTTGACTGTCATCAGTGGGAAAAAATGGCTATAAGTCACCTTTTTCAGAGCTGTTGTAACTTCAGTTATCAAATGAATTGTTATAAATTGAAGACTACTTGTAAAAAAAAACAACAATTTAACATATTACAAGCTTAATCCAAAAATCCCTGAGTCATTTGCCCTGTTTTCCTGGTCCCTCCAACTAGAAATCCATTTGAGTTTCTTTGTTTTCACCCTATTTCCGCCTTTAGACTTATTATTATTGTCCTTTTGGAATCTGTCATGGCTGGATACATTTGTCTCCTTTCAGTGGTGGGTTCCTTCGGTTCGACCTGATTCCACTGAGCCGTTAGCGGTGATGATATGACATCACCAAACCGGTTCTCCCCCCCACCCCCCATATTATTCTTACCTTTTATTTGGCCCCACCCCCAATCTATTGCTGCCTCCTGAGTCCCAGCTGATGGCTAGAGGGAAAAAAACTGCTTAAACTCTTGCCAAGGGGCTTCAAAGGGCCGTTGTAGAACTGATCAGTGTTAAAAGAAAACAAAGGAGTAGACCGGTGCCTGCAAAAATAAATGGGTAGACCGGTATAGATCTGCAAGCCTGGTAGACCAGTACCTCTGCTAAATCCTAAATAATTGTCACATGACCATCAAGCCACGCCCACAAAATAAGCCATGCCCATAGAACCGGTAGTACAAAATTTTAGAACCCACCCCTGTCTCCTTTGCTGTCACACCACCCCCTATAGAAATATGATAACATTTTTCTTCTATTGGACATTTCAGAGAACTTCAGTTTGGTAGCCAAGGTGCCAGAGAATGGAAAAGCTGGACCAGAGGAGTAATGAATGGGATTCAACAAAGTGAAATATGTAATGTTGGACTTTGGGAGAGGGCAGTTGTGGGAATCCTAAAGCCCCTTTTCTGCTTTTTCTTATTTTTCTTGTAGCTTCATTTTCTGTCTCATGCACACTATTACTTGATTGATCAATGGAAGGAAGGCTGCTGATGTTCTGAAGACTTTCTGCATAATTCTGAAGCAAGAATGCATGAGATACCAGGAATGGAAAAAGTAGGTAGAGAATTTTGTATTCTCCAGATAAGTGACAGTTAGTGAACTGCTAAAACCTTGATAAAGGAATTTGACAAATTAGTTGCTATTTCTTAAGACGTCTCTGATGATTGATCACATAAAAGAAGAGCAGTAAGCTCATAATCACAGGAGCAATTAAAAATAACTGGTAATTGGGACTATGAATTTTGATTACTATTGGGGATATAATGAATATTTTAATAGCACATGTAAGCCGTGATTAAGCCTCTGTATCTACAGTAAGCACAGGCACATGCAAATTTCATATGGGAGCTTAACACATCTACAGGTTGTTGTTTATTGATTAGTACCCACCTACAGCATTCCTATCAATAGTCATAGATTTTAAAAACCATCTTGAATCTCTCTCTCTTTATTATTGGTATTGACCTGAAATAAATAAATAAAATTCCTGATTGAATGTTGTATTAAACAAGGTGTTTATGTACTTGAATTTGTTAGTTTAGATATGTTATAGACATACCATATCTGGGATGCAAACTCCAGTTGATTACAACAAAATAGTTACAGGGGTTTTGTGTGTGTGTGTGTGTGTGTGTGTGTGTGTTTTCTGAGGTTTTCGTGGGTATTTGTATGTAGGTCTTTGGTTATTCAGGTTTTGTCCCATGTAAAATTGGAAGTACCTTGGCGACGTTTCGACAAAGTCTCATTTGACATCTTCAGGCTGGTGTCTTCGGAAGATGACGAATGAGACTTCGTTGAAACGTCCCCAAGGTACTTCCAATTTGTCCACGGGACAAAACCTGATTAACCAAAGACCTACATACAAATACCCACAAAAACCTCAGAAAACACACACACACACACACACACACACACACACACACACACACACACCATCTTTTCTTCCAGCTAATTGTTATCTGGATTTTTTGCAGTCTGGAATTTCTAGTCCTACCATATTAGCAATACATATACTTTTCTTGTGTCTGCATGTTTTTGGATCTGCATTGACTTCTGGCGACTGTTTGGATAAGTGCCTTCAGTTTTCCTGCAAGATATTGAAAGTGGTTTGAAATTGCCTGCTTCCTGGAGTGACTGGCGCAAGGTCACCTGCTGACTTTATACCCAAGGCAGGACAAGTTTTCAAGTCCCCTGTGCTTTAACTTCTATACCCACACACAAGCTAATAATGTGAACAGGCGGAGGGAAATCCCAAGGTATGCTGGTATATAAAAGTTCTAAGAAAAAACTTAAGTAGGAAATTTCTCCCAAAATTAACATATGAGGACATATTATGCCCAGATGCTATTAATATAGATTTATCCTGTATCTGAGATGTATTGAATCCAATCTATCCTGTCTTATTACACCTCATTCAAAGTTTTTCTGACATCAAAAATGACTGAGGGGCAATCTAATGCTGAATTGTGTTCGTATTACCTTAAATTCATTAGAATAGGGTAGGATAGGGCAGGGTGGGGCGGGGCGGGGCAGGACCTTGGAGGTCTTATAGTCCAGCTCCCTGCTCAAGCCGGAGAACCTATACCATTTCAGATAAGTGAAGTCTCTAGTCTCTAGTGTCTAGTCTCTTCTTAAAAACCTTCAGGGATAGAGTTCCTTGATTTCTGAAGGCAAGCTGTTCTACTGGTTAATTGTCCTCACTGTTAGGAAGTTTCTCCTTAATTTCAGGTTGCTTCTCTCTTTTATCAGTTTCCAACCATTGTTTCTTGTCCTACACTCTGGTGCTCTAAAAATTCTCAAGAGAAAGCTTTCCCCTTAATGAAAGCAGGAGAACCACTACTGAAAAAGCCAATAGAAGGGTTCTTTCATTGTATTTCAGATTTAATTATATAATAAGCCAATAAGACTGGCTTATGGAGATATGATTACACAATGAAAGGTATATGTATATAATATACTCTTTGTCTTATAATTACTATAAATAAATACAAGAACATCAGATTCTACCCTTCAGAATTTCACCCACATTGTGTCTTCTTTGTAAGCAATTTTTTTAAAGTCTTCCAAAAAGTTGAATGAGAGTTGATAAATGCAGAATTTCTCTGACTGGCACATGCATATCTTCTTTCTACAGATTAGGCAACAAAATAGTGGGTGGACAGACACTACCACAAATACCACCCCAGACACCATTTGTCCCCCATTGTTTTATTCTGCTCTTTCACTCATCTTTAGGAAGATTAAGCCCACTTTACAGACTCACTAGGGAGGCCACACGTAATGATCCACCCAGAGTAATAGATTTAGGATCTGGAATATCTACATCCCAACAGCTTGTCTACTCACTGAATGAGCTATAGACATTAGGTAAGAAATGAAACCTCCCTGGAGAACCACAAATGGGGTCCATCTAACTAATCTTGCTCAGATTAAAGAAGCTATTTGGATATGCAGTGAAAGGTTTAAGCAAACAAGAAAAAAGTTGCTATGACTTAACTTCCAGACAATTCTACCTGGATGACTGACAATCTTCATCAACAAAATAGGTAGACAATTTTATTGCCAAAACCTACATCAGGTGAAACAATTCTATCTTGCTTGGTTTCATGTACAGAAGGCTTTTCTTAAAGACAGCTCCTATTTTAGCTACACTTCAGAAACAAATGAACAATGAACAAATGAAATCTGGAATTTATTTTTGTTTTAAATCATTTTCTACTGCCCACTCCTCCCATGGCCACTTAATTTGATTCACTGTGACATTTTTTCTTATTATCGGAGCAATTGATCAGCTTCTGAACTCTATTCCCCCTTATCTACTTAGGTTTGTGAGCTTCTTTATACCACTGCTGCCCTTTTCTTTTTTCTTTTTTACTTCTCAATTCAGCATCCCCATATGCCTAAAAGGTCTTTGAACTAATCTTGACACATTATATTATCTTAGCTACATGCTGCCTGTAATTGTTTTGATCAAAAAGAAAGAGGCATGATTTGAGGAGGTGGGGAGGGGACTGCCTAATAAATTTCATGGGCTAAAAACTTTAGACTGTTTTATAAATGGTAACAAAGAATGACACTCCACAATATTGACAAATCATATGAAGAGAGTGACTATGTCTGAGGTGTGAGTGTTCTTCCCCTGGTTTTAAATCAGAGATGGTATTCAGCCGGTTCGGACCAGTTCAGCCAAACCAGTAGCGGAAATCATAGGTGGGCCTGCCCCAGCTCTATGCCATCCTATTTAGGCACATTTTTGAGGCTGGGCGCATGCGCTGAAGGTGCATGCAAGTGGTGAAATCCAATTTATTTTACTACCAGTTCTGTGGGCATGGCTTGGTGGGTGTGGTGTGGCTTGGTGGGCATGGCATGGGAAGGATATTGCAAAATCTCCATTCCCACCCCACTCTGGGGCCAGCCAGAGGTGGTATTTGCTGGTTCTCTGCACTACACAAAATTTCTGCTACTAGTTCTCCAAACTGCTCAAAGTTTCTGGTACTGGTTGTCCAGAACTTGTCAGAACCTGCTGGATTTCACCCCTGGTGCACATGCCAGAAAAGCACATGTATGGAAGGTCGGGCGTATGCGTGGGTGCGCATGCTCACATTTGCGAACTGGTAGGGAAAGTAAGTGAATACCACGCTTGTTTTACATGTATATAAACTCTTCTTTTTCCCCTTTGAAGTCAGAGATGTTGAAGGGAGCAGGAATTTATTAGAATGTTTTAACAGGGTAGAGTACAGAGATCAGGGAGCAAACTTGATTGGGAATTAGTAGTATATAGTTGATAAGCATTCAAAATGTTGAAAAGTGCCAGTCAAACATTTTACAGGGAGACACCATCCCAAACACCATAGGTTCAATCATCTCTTCTGTGGACAAATCAAAATGAACTTGGATGGCAGTGCTGAGCAAGAAGAGGTCACAGTCTTGAGAATGCCACAAAAATTGCATATAAGATGGGAGAAATTTATACTGATTATGAATTGGACTGAGTTTGAGGAATGGTTGGAAGTAAGACTCAGAAAGTGGGAGAATCCTCATTTTTTTCCTTCTTTTAGGACTGTATTGAACTGAAAATACAGAGGATACAAGCCGACATATCAAAATACATGCATCAGTATTATGATATGGCAAAAAACTTAATAAAAACTTTCTGTAAGAAAGTTACAGAAAGATCTTCTGAAATATAGTGTCTTATTGCAGATGGTGAGTTGATTTAAAATCAAAGCAAGAACATGAAATTCCAGTTCATAAATCAAACATAGTTGGGTTTCTTACATTCTTGAACATGTAACAAATCACTGAACTTTATTTTTTATTTTTTCTTATTCAGAGTGTGAATGATTTGGGGTGCATTTACATTTTCTGTACCTGCATGACTAAGCAACCAAACACTGTTATTTTTGTGCATGCTCAAATATTGATTGAGGGACTGTTTACTTTTTGAACAAAATGAAAACTTTTGAGTAGAATAACTATATTTTATAGAATAACTAACCTCTGAGTAGAATAACTATATTTTAACACTTTAATTGCTTTTCTTCAAAGCAACTTTCAAGCATAGATATCAGTCCATAGAACAATCAGTTGCTTAATCCAGACATTCCCAAACTTTCTGATATTCCACTTTCCAAAATGACAAATGATTTATGTTACTCTCCTATGAATTAAACTCACTATTTCATTAGATAACACTAATATACTCCTTAATTTTAATAATTAAAATTTAAGATATCACATAAACAGTGATGGAATATTAGAAGTTTATGGAAATGTTTCAGTGGAAATAATCACATTAAAAAGAACTAAATCCATGTTTGTTTGTTTGTTTGTTTACTGAGAAAGATGCAGGAATCTTTTCCATAATTTCTGAAATGTAGATATATTTTGAAGACAGGTATTCTGTCTTCAAAAGAAGGAAGGGTGGGAGGAAATATTTCTTTGGTTTAAATCAGTTTCTCTTAAATGCCTCTTAAATGCTGTAGTTTGTAAAACACTGCCAGGCTATAAGGTGCTTTCAGTGTTTTGAGTTTCAGCACAGCTGACTTCACAGGCCATCTTCCTCTTTCCTTCCAGCCTGGTGTTTGTAGATCCTTTCCCCAACTCCTGTAGTTTCTTCTTTTCCATAACTTTATAAGTAAACCACATTTCCTTGAAATTCCATATGCAGAAGGAGAGTCAAGTCATGTAATTAAAACATTGCAAAAAACCCAAGAACTTCCTAGTATGATTATTCCTCTTTCAGCATAGCATTTTGTATGTTTAAAAAAATTAACAGGGCACATGCTTCAAAACAAAACTTTGGAGTAGTCACATGGTTTTTATTGCATCAAATAACCATGGTTACTCACGTTCTCATGACCTTCTGATTGGACTACTACAGTGTGCTTTGGGTGGAGCTGCTTTTGAAGAGTATTCGGAAGGTTTAACTTGTGGTATTCAGAAGGTTTAACTTTTGCAAAATGTGGCAGTGTGAACAGTTACATGTGCTCAGTTGCTCAGTTACTCAGCACATATGACACCAAAGCTCAGCAAGTTGCATTGGCTTCCATTGTCCTAGGTGCAATTGTTACATCTTTAAAGCCCTTCATGGCTTCAAGTCAGGTTACTTGTGGCACCATCTCTCCTCAATTGTTTTTGCCCATCTTATTCAATTAGGCAGGAATGGCATGCTCTGGATATGGATATTATCTAGGGCCATGATGGCGAACCTATGGCACGAGTGCCAGAGTTGGCACCCAGTGCCCTCTCTGGGCATGTGAGCTGTCACCCAACTCAGCTCCGCTACACATGCGTGCATGGCTCCCAGTGCCCAGCTGGACTTTGGGTCTCTGCCGTGCATGTGCTGGGGGTGAGGTGCATGTGAGGGGACCATGCACGTATGAGCAGGGAGAAAGGCACACATGGAAGACACACACACATTCGCAGGGGGCAGGGGGCATGTGTGCAGGGACTGCACCGGGGGTGGGGTGCATGCAGGGGGGTTGTGCACGCATGTGCAGGGGGCAGGGGGCATGCATAGGGGTCACACACGCATTGCATTTTGGGGGCTCAGGGTGCATGTATGCATTCACGTGCACACCAGGGATGAAATCCATTTACCTTCACTACCGGTTTGCAAATGTAAGCATGTGTGCCTCCTCCACACAGCGGGTCAAAAACAGGACGTGATGATGTCTGGGTGGGTGGGCGGAGCCTCCCACTGCCACCGCTACCGGTTCACCTGTGATGGTTAGAACTGGCTGAATTTCACCACTGGTGCACACAGTTATGGTTTGGGCACTCAGTCCAGAAAAGGTTAGCCATCACTCTAGGGAGTGTTGTGTGGTGTGGACCCAAAGGAGACCCTTTTCTGCAACCTCCTTTTGGAACATCATTAACTTGGCTCTGTCCCTTTTGGCTTTTTATAAAGCCTTGGAAACTTGGCTTTGAGCTCTGGCCTGGGGCCTTGGTTGTATGGACAAAAGTTCCAGCTGCCATGGGCTTTTATTCTTGCTTTATTTTATATATTTGTTTTATTGTAAGCCACTTAGAGACATGTAAAAGTGAGATGGGTTGCTATATAAATTGAAACTAGAAATGCATGCTGAGAAAGAAATTGTGAAGACTGGAACTTCTCCATATGCCAACTTGCAACCCATTAGAAGGAGCAATCCATATAATGAAAAACAGTGGCTTCATATTTTGTAATAACTATCATTGTCCTTACATGGGCCTATAGTATATAATTATTCAAAGTAATGACATAGTAATCAATGACTTTTGTTGCTGTAACATTAGATTTGATACTCAGCCAAATCATAAATTATTAGGAATTTGGCCCAATCACTAATTTTTAATTAAATGTTTCTAGAAAAGTTGAACGGAAACACTATAGTCAGCGGCTCTTCCATTGGACAGTTGAGAATAGGAAGAGAATATAAACAGGATGGTTTCTATTTAGAAACCAGACACCTTTGGCTTTTTTTAATTATCAGCTAATTAGCACCAGGTTTCTGAGCTGTTTCCTTCCCAGGTAGATGTGAGAATTGCCTATTTCTGCTTTTCTTGCTCTCTTCTGCCAGTTCCATTTTTCATTCTATATCATGTTTTTAGATCACAGAACTGAGATGGATTATTTTACTGGTAAGCTGATATAGGAATCTTTCAGTATAGAGCAAGAAATAAATAACAGATAAATATGCATTAACTATACATTAGGGATGAAAGCAATAGGACAGGGGTAAAGCAACCAAGTCAAATGGGGAATATAATTTTCTTCCTTTAAGCATTTCATTCATCTTACTTTAATGAATGAATGCAAACCAGCTTGACAAAATCTTGGGAACACAAGATAAAAAGTTGAGCTTATGACCTGTCATAAAAGTATTTCCTTTCCACAGTAAGATGTTCTTTTGAAACCGTGATATTAAGAGATTAAGGTGATAGACGATGACACATGGATTAAACAGCTACAAATCTTATTTTGCTGGTCAAATGTACAAGACACAAAGTTGTTTGGAACTTTTAACTTAAAGTTCACACAATAAAGATTGCTGAAGCTCTAGATGACCTTCAAAGTTACTATCAGGTATGGTCTAATTTCTTTAAAGACTTAAACTGACATAAAAACAGCTCTTAATTAAACTTACTTGACATTATAATGAAAGTTTAAAGCTTTTGCACATAACAGTTTCACTAAATTAGCTAATTATGCCTACTCAGGACTGAATTAATGTTCATTAATTATTTATATATTAGGGTTTACTTTGTTTAGATTTCTCTGTACAGAAATCTTCTTCCAATCTATAGACAATATAGACGATCAATCTGCAGTTAACAATTCTACCCAACTCTTTTCCTTAGACAGCCACATGTCTTATTTGGAAATAAGTACCAATCTGCTGGAGCCTAAATATATTTTCAGAGTAAATATAATATAATGAGCATCTGTAACTATGTACATGACCAGCTGTTTACACTATCTATAATTTTTTTAAAAATAAAAAGCTGCAGTGCTATATTTCTGTCAGTCCAAGTACTTATAACAAGTTCCTATCACTACTAACATTTTGGTGATTATTTGTTCATGATTTGATTACGAGAGAACAAATTTTGGCAAACCAGTCCTAACTATAACATCATCAAGCTTTTCTTATCCTCATTTAATGGGGAAAACGTGAAATAAAAAAGAAATGGTACCTTACTGTTATCTGTCTAGGCCAGGAGTGTCAATCTCAAGGTCCAGGGGCCGGATCCGGCACACAATGTGCTTAGATCTGACCTGGCGGGCCATCCTGGAGATAGTGAAGGACTGGTCTGCGGGACCTCTGCCAGTGAAAATGAATTTTGGGAGGGCCTCTGTTTTCGCTGGCAGACGGTTGCAGGAGATTGTCTCAGCCCAAAACCACCACAGGTGCCCCTGACATGAATGATATTGAGCTTTCCATGCCCATCCTGGCCATGCCCATTCCAGCCCTCCGAGGTCATATCCAACCCTGATGCAGCCCTCAATGAAATTGAGTTTAACACCTCTGGTCTAGGCCATGCCTATGTTTATTCAGCTTGCTTGACTTTGTCAAATAAAGGCTAGCAGATATATTAAGATCACATAATTTGGTTGGTGATAATCTGAATAAGGGCTTCTGTGGTTTAGTATGTTGGGCTTGATTAGATTATTTTGCAATGTTTTGTCAGAAGCCAGAACATATGCTTAATTCACTAAGCAAGCAAAGAGTGTTATATGAGGTCTAATAATTAAGACACAGGCTAGAAACTGGGAGACCATAGGAATGAAAGCCAGCTGGGTGACTTTGAACTATTCATTCCCCGTCAGCCCAGCCACCTCATAGGTGGGAAAAATAGGAATAGGACAGAGCATGTATTGCCTGTCTTGAGTTATTTACAAAAAATTATAAAAGGATAAGAATAAAAGACTTGTATGATTATACCTCTAGTAAGGTACCTGGAATCAATTACAGTAGAGATGTATGTAAATAGGCAGTCCATGAAATCAAGAGGTCTAAATAATTGCCTTTCCTATTAGCATAGAGACTTTATGTCTGTTTTGGCCTAACTTCATCCATCCATTTGTTAAAAGTAAAATTGTTTGAAATAGCACATATTGATTAACAAAGGTGGCCCTACTCCCCATTAAGTAAAAAAAAATATGAAGTGTGTTTTATGAATATGTGTAGGAATAAATTAAAATTCCTAAAACAAATCTAAATATCTTCAGTCAATGGGACATTAACAAACATTGGGATTTTACTCAGGGAACTTATTTATATCAGTAATATTGTCACATTAGATAAGATAGATAGCTTTTATTGCGGTCAGAGACCAAATTAAATACATATAAAAAGGGGGGGTAGATTTTACAATTGTAAAAAGATCATGCGACAATACACCATGTACTACCTCAAATACAATCTATACTATCAATACTAGTGATCCTCTGCCATAGGAATTACCGGTCTCTTCCCCCGTTTTTTTTCCGCCGTGACTGCAGCAAAAATTTTTGCCACCTTTGAAGTTATATTAGGGTCTACATCCTGGAGTAGGAAATAAAGGCTGAACAGTTCAGGTGATCCAGGGAATCTCTGGGAAATAGGGGAAATGAATCTTGATCTTATGTCTCGGTAGTGGGGACATACGAATATAATTGTCACATTATAATTTTGCTATTGCATAAGGCTAAATATGTTTACATTGCTATGGAGCTAAATGAGAAGTAGTTTCCATCATAATAATTTAGACCAGTGATGGCGAACCTTTTCGGCACTAAGTACCCAAACCAGAACATGTGTGCGTGCACCAGAGACCTGGAAACCCAAAAACCAGGTGGCTGGCATGCGCACCGGCCAGCTGATCTTTGGCATGCACGAAGATCAGCTGGCTGGCACGCATGTGCATGCTGGAAACCAGAAGAGCAGCTGGTGATGGCACGCGTGCCCACAGAGAGGGTGGATTAGACATTACAAAAGGAGAAAGACTTTGGAAGTGATAAGACATAACAGGAATATATTCTTTCCAGGTATATAAATATACAGTTCTCTCAATAGATACAGCAATATTTTATCTCACTGTACATCACTTCAGCAGAGGTGGAAGGGTAGTGGGGGGCATGATAGTCCAGCAGTTAAAGACACTGAGCTTGTCAGCTGGAAAGCTGATGGCCCAGGTTCGAGATGCAAGCACTGTGTGACTGGTGATTTCCCATTAATTGCCCCAGCTCCTGCCCACCTAGCGATACTTTGGCGTAGAGCCATTCTGGCCACATGACCACAGAAATGTCTTTGAACAATGCTGGCTCCCTCAGCTAAGAAACGGAAATGAGCACCAGCTCTACAACTGCACTATGTCTACAACTACAACTGGACAGGGCAAAACTTTAGAGTCATGTCAGAATTGGGAAGAATGGTGTTTATAATACCTTTTAAGTTTTATTAATTTATGGACATATTTTATGCTTAAAATAGTTATTACCTGTAAAACATGAAGCATAATACTATTTAAAAACACCCCTTTATAAGCTTCTAACAATGTGTGGAATAAGCTCAGGTCAGGTTGCTATAAATGTTGATACAGGTTGCAGCTAATTTTGTGTCAGTCATCAGAAACATCTGTATATATTATTGTATGTGATATTTTGTTTTTACTTTTGTATTTGATTTACCCTATATGCATTCTGAATGCATCAAAGACTACCATAAAAAGTTAACTGCCCTATATGAATACACAGCACATAGACACATGCATTAAACTCACTACGCTTGATTTATCTTGTTCATTATATTTATTTATACCTGTGTTTATAAGCATCCTTTTAATCAGGTAGTTTACAATCAACCAAAACTTTAACAAAATCACCTCTAATCTACCTAATATAGACAGGCAATATATCATCACCACCCTGTAGAAGAATATTTTTTTAAAAGTGTTCAGACTCAAAGTTCAGGAAATTTCTAGTCTTGACTGGCCAGGTGTTCAAAACCCTTTTCACTTCTCCTGGAGTAGGGATTCTCTGAATAACCTCCTTTAGGGATCACCTGGGGCAAGTCAAATATGGGTGGATGAATTGGATTTGGAAGAAAAAGAAGTAAATGCAATGCATGTTGCATAGATGTTATGCATTTAGGGAGCTGATGAGGAGCTGCATTTTGGGCCTGTTGAAGCTTCCATGTCATTTTCAAAGGCAACCCTTCAAGTTTTGCTTTTGGTCAGAAAAAAATAAAAAATCAAGATAGTGGCCATGACTGCCGCCTTGTTAAAGACCTGTCACCTTGTTATGCATTGTACACACACATTGCAAAAGAAAAAGGAGGAGTGATTTGATCACCCCATGATAATCCTGACATTTTTGAACAAATACCTACATATCAGTGGTGAGTTGCTCCCGTTTCGGGCCGGGTCTATAGAACCGGTAGTAAAAACAGTGGGAGGCTCCACCCACTGATCCTGACATCATCAGAAGCAATCTGCACATGCACAGAAGTAAGGTGTGTGCACAGAAGCAAGGCACATGTGCAACTGAAGCATGCACGTGTGCGCAATCCTATTGCGAACAGGTAGTAAAGGTAAGTAGAGCCCACCCCTGCTACATATGCCTGCTGTCATCTGATTTCAGAAAACTGCAGTAATGGATATTTCTACAAGGGTAGGAACTCTGATGGATGGGAGTGAATGACAAAGAAATGAATACAAGGATATTGTTCATGGAAGGGACTTAGATTTATACATAGTATATTTCAATATCAAGAATTTTTACACCTCAAAATACTCATCAACAGAGTTTTCCCTCTGCTGTGTACTTTCAGTTATGTCAACTCTTCTTTCTATAAATAATTGAGATTGTAAAGATCAGCAATATCTGGACAAACTCAACATTTCACACAGCCTTAGAGGGGAAAAAGTTTATCTTTCATCAGACAACTGCATTCTCTGACCAGTCGCGCACCGGAACCCAAAAGAGAGCAGCTGTCCGGCACACATGCGCGCAACAGAGCCCAGAAGAGCAGCTGGCAACCATGCACAGGCATACCAGCCAGCTGCTCATCCAGGTTGCGGCGCTCCAACGCACACACACACACACATATGCACACGCTCCATTTCCAGCGCTCAGTGCCAAAAAGGTTAGCCGTCACTGCTATAGGGTTTCATGCCTGAGCAGGGAATTGACTAGAAGACCTACAAAGTCTCTTCCAATTCTGTAATTCTCTCAGTTTTTAGAAAATCTGCAAACTTCTATCTTTTTGTGAGGGAGGGGACATTCTTAACAATATCATGATTTTAATGCCTGTTCTTTCTGATTTAATCTGAGTTGGAATTCTGTTATCATGTCTTCTAAGATAAAACAATTCCGAGCGACCAGCATATCTAGTAAAGAATGGAAATAATTCCTGTCAAGTACCTGCACTGAGGTAGCAATATGAAATAACTTGTTCTATCAGAATAACAGAATCCTTTTACGTATTCATTCAGTGCATGGACAGTCTCTATTCAAAGGGGATCTTTTGGGAACTTCCTTCAGTTATAGCTGTTTGGAGGGCATTGAATCTGGCTAAGGGTATAGCTTTCTGAATTTGGGATTGTTAATATGGCTAAGATATCTAGCTGGTTGAAGGTGTGCTGAAGGACTCCAGAAGATGTTTATGGGTACAGCTGGAAAGTCTGCTTGCAGTTCTAAATCAATGTCCCACTGTTTGAGAATAGATAATCTCTGAGACCCAGAAGTATCAGTACAACTAGACTCTGCCAGAACGCTGTATCTCTAGGAACCTTTTATGGATTGCAAGTATAAATGTTAGTCCTTCCAAAATGAATATCAACATCAATAACATAGAACTACAACTGTTGAGAAGATTCATATCACTTCTTCTCCCATTACTTTCTTTTGCAAATGAAACACGTGGTCTAATAAGAGAATGTACTATGGATTTGAGTTCAGTAGCAATCCTGATTGGGCTTTCTAAACAATCGAAATTAAATTATTTGCAAAGTGAGACATTCCTATTTATTTCAAGTCTGCAGACATTATTAGCAATACTATACTCTGAAAACTTGGAAGAAATGTAAATTTCACACTTATGATTCATAATTTGTAATATCATGCCTTGCCAGAAGTTGCCTTACTTTTTTGAAGATTGCTATCTGGACCTTCCCACTTGAAAGTAATTTTTTTCAGAGAATATTTGTTAAGCAGGATAAAAAAAAACCCTGTGAGTTACAGGTTCATGTTTATAAACTCTTTAAACTGTCGCTTCTTAAAATATGAAAAAATTTTAGGGGAAAACAACATAATATTCCATAAAAGATCAACACATTTTACTTGCTTTTTTGTTGTTTTGTTTTTGGTTTACTTGGGAAAGGCTAAGAAGGTCCCTCGAGAACTATATTAGACAGGTGCTGAAGTCATTTCATATAATTGTGGCAATTCCTGAAGATCCTGTTTTAAATTTGGAGGGGAATATGTCAGGTATTTTAATGGTTTAAATCTTTTTCTGAAGCCTACTAAATATAAAAACTAGCAAGTTAATATTTATTTGAGAGGGATGGAGCTGCAAAAACAGGGTTGGAATATATCATGATGTCATCCATTTCTCCCAGGCAAGCAAGTTATTGGTTGGTTTTGCTGAGTGGGAAACACTGAGAACATTTCTTGTTTTAGCCAGTGATGAACAATAATATTTCTACAAGTTCTGGTTTGTTTTCTTTGAGATTCTGACAGTTCTTCTATCCTGACTTCAGATAAGTCATTTCAAAATTTATTTTATTTTATTTTATTTTATTTTATTATTTTATTTATTTTATATTTTATTTTATTTTATTTTATTTTATTTTATTTTATTTTATTTTATTTTATTTTATTATTTTATTTTATTTTATTTTATTTTATTTTATTATTTTATTATTTATTTTATTTTATTTATTTATTTCATCAAGCATGTATTTTATGACAAATACAAGTGTAAACATAATTATAAATACATGAAAAGGATACAAATAAAAGAAAACATTAGGACAGGGACTGTAGGCACGCTGGTGCGCTTATGCTTATGTCTTAAACTCAACCATTTTGTATATAATTTTATTCAAAGTTTTGAAAGGACGGATTAAAATCTAATACAAATTAATAGAATGTGAGAAAAAGGGAAAAGAAATCAAAGAGAAAACTAAAAATGAAAAAAGGAAAAGGAAAAATAGAAAAAGAAAAAAGATGCATAAATGTGGTTTCCAATCATTTTTCCTGCAGTTATAGAAGCAATTATAAATTTATCTCTTACTCTAAAGTTACTACATGATACTCTTTCCATAATCTATCTTGTCCAAAGCACAAACCTTCTTGTTTTAACTAAATACAATCAAAGCAACAGTGCAATCCAAGTAAGAGATTGCTTTAGCTAGGGGCCTCTTCTATTTCAAAAACTATCCAGTCTGTTAGAATTATAGTTAAGTATATAATATACAATACATAGTTCAAGTGGGAGTCAAAAGCAAATGTACATAGCTTAAGGGTCTGTTTTCCAGGAGAGAAAGAGAAGAAGGAGAAGGAGAGAGAAAAATACAACCTTTGGCCACCTGCCAAGTAAATCACCTAATGAATAAATGTGAGTAGTAGCTTGTTAGATTCAGGGTAGGACTTCCAAAATAACAAGGCAGGACTTTCAGTAACAACTTTGAAAATTGAAATCAAGACTCTGTATTGTATTCTATAAGAAAGATTTGTAGATCAGTAGATCTAAGGAACAGGAATTTCTTGATTTCTGTTCCTTAGGTCTGCATCTAAGAATTAAAAGAGAAACACACATGTCTCAGATAATTCAAGGTATTTTATGGAGAATGTGAACTTGTGGATGAGATATGGTGCTCACACTTTCCATCCTTTCCTAGTCCAAAAATCAACCCTGTAATCCATTTTTTGACATATCTTTTTGCATCGGTTTTTTGATCTCAAAAATGAAGATATAAATATGAGCTGGGAGAGGTGGCTCTCCTTGGGGAAGCATTTTTCTCCTCCTTCATTAATTTTCTTTACTATTGTAATCCACGTGAATGGCTAGAATGGAGGTCTTCAAACTTGGCAGCTTTAAGACTTGTGGACTTCAACTCCCAGAATTCTCCATAGCTGCCTGGAGAATTCTGGGAGTTGAAGTCCACAAGTCTTAAAGATGCCAAGTTTGAAAACCTCTGGGTTAGAGAGAAATAGAAATTATTTAGTTCCTTTGTAAATTGCTGATTGTAAACTATATGGAGTCAAATAATTGGTCCATTTGACTGGTGTTGACAATATGTTAAGTTCAAAAAGTCAGCTGCATTTTGAAGCCCTATAATGTAGGGTAATGAACTGGCTGGGAGGAGAGATTCATAGTAAAAGGAAAAAGTGGTCTGATTCTAAAGCCAGGATTTCTTGCTTTATAAAAATGACTAGAAGATGAGAGCCCAAATCTTTATGAGTAAAATAGCAAAGTAAATATATTCACATGAACTATAATATCACACTCTCCAGCACAATTCAGCAGCATTTCCCCCTTATTATTCTGGTGATTAGACTCTGTGATAGGATAAGGACTATGGAACCTCAGGTTTCAGATTTTTCAGATTTACCCCAGTGAATTGAAAGAGATGAATCCAAAATTTGAAAGATGGAGAAAAAACACACACACACAACAATAACCCATAACCCTGACAGATTTTAAGGTCTCAATCACATACCTGGTTCAAGAAACTTACTAAACTTGTTATCCTCACATCAAAGCCTCCATCTCAGTGCCTGAGGCAGGCTGAAGCTGGATAAAAGTATATTTTCCATTGAAAAGTAAATTATAACCTGATATCTGATATGCAAGTTTCTTATTGATGTGGAAGGGAGGCATAGAAAGGTTATCTGCATTGCTCCAATTGGTCCATTGAAGCATGCTTGTTTATGGTCTGAGCATGCTAGTTTATTTCTTTTTAAATTGCTGGGAAAAATCAAAATCACTCAGCAAGCAATGGTTTATTTCTGTCTTTGTAGGTTAAAGTTGGAATATTGCCCTTCTGAAAGGTATTCCATATGGTTTCTATTCCTATTAGTGTCATCCCTAGTAGTTAGATTAGACCCAGTAATCCTGTCTACAGGAAGGCTACAATTACACTGAGATTAGGCATAGTAGAATATTGCAAGTCTGATTGTGCTGTATCTCTCCTTACACTTCAATGAATTGGAGGGGAGGGTCTGCCTGAGCTACTTCCAAATATTTATCTCATTTCTCAAAAGTTAAAGAAGTGTTTCAACCCCTTTTGCCTAAGTAACGGTTCTTATGTACAGTATTTCCATCAAGTCTTTTATATTTTCTATAAATAGTAATCTCTGCTGAATTGTTTGTTTGTTTCAGTTTAGTAGACCTGATGTTATCCTATCTCCTTAGGTTCTTGTTTTCAAGAATCTTCCTTCCTTCCTACTTCTCTTCCTTTCCCAACACCTCCCCTTATTTCTACATTTCTTCCAGGGATGGGTTCCACTTACCTTTACTACTGATTCACAATGAGAGCGAGCATGCAGAAGCTTCTGAACATGCGCAGATCGTCCATGATGATATCCGGGGGGTGGGTGGAGCCTCCCACCGCCATTACTACCAGTTTGCAAGAACCAGACTGAACCGGGAGCAACCCACCACTGATTTCTTCCCGTTATATCCTTTGACAGCCACAGTCCCACCATCATACAAGGTTTCCTTGCCTGGTTTGTAGTTGTGTCAAGAATTGTGTTGGATCAAAAATTGTTCAAAGTGATATCCATTTGTTCAAGAACCAGAGGTAAGGGCATTGCAAGTATATGGGGGAAAGCACAAAAATTAGCTGTTTCCAACATGGAGAAACTCTCTTTGGAAATACTGGAAGAGCCAAGGGGAAGACCTTTTTAACTGTTGCCAGCAGGAATGCCAGATTTATTGAAGTAATTCCAACTAAATTGGAATTATGGGTGAATTTTCCACTTCAAAGCATTCACTGTAGGATCATAACACCAGTTTATCTATCAATCTGCAGCCCTAAAGTACAAATAGTGATTTTCTTAAGATGCGTATAACACTTTCAAGTGTTCAAAACCCCCTACAAAGTCCTTCCAAAATTGCTGCAATATGCTTGATTCCACATCAAGAGAAGCTCCTGAGTCATCATCAAAAGTAGCCTGATGCATAATGTATTGCATTAAATCAGCCTGGAAGTTTTCAGAATATAGATCATGGTGAATACTTTATGAATGTTCAAAAATAGTTGCAGCTGATGAACCAGCCAAGCTGACAAAAAGATGACATGGGGCCTCTATAGATCTTGGTGAAGCCCATAATATTTCCTTGCTCTTTTGTTTTTGGCTCTGTCCCTTTTCCTTTGTTTCTATGTGACTTGGTGAGAATCCTAGACAAGTAAAAATCCGTAACCATTCATGTTTTTTTTTATAGATTCCTTGATTTAAGCCAGTATCATATTTGAACAGAAGCTGATGACAGACCTAATATCTCTGGGTTTGTTTGTTTTAATAGCACATCACACAGCAACATTCAGCAAAAGGATAAATAAAATAGAAATAAATAACAGAAAAGTTCCAACTCCTTTCTGGAGATTTATACATATATCACTAGTACTGAAGATTGCATATTTGTTTCTGGATGAATTCTCAGTGATGGACTTCTTCCCAGTTTCACGTTGGCTGATATTTCTAAATCAAATGCAAAGAAGCATTTTAAATAAAATATGGGTTGCTTCCTCTCTTCGGCTGTGATTGAATGTACAAGATAAACTCTCCCCTGTGAAAAAAGAGGCATCACAGTGACAGTTGCCTCTCATAGTCACAAAGGAAACTCCCTGCACTCTGACATGCAGGCAGTCCTTGATGAGAAACAAAGAAGGGGAAAAAAAAAGATTAATGCCCTTCTTGACTTCAGCACCCTAAATCCTTCAGGTATTATAGGAATGAGGTTTGTAACGACTTAGTGTGGCTGCGTTTGCAGTGACCTGTATGGTGTCTGCTGCTAGCCTGATAGAACAGGCATGAATGATGTCAGGCTTCTCAACAGCAGCCAGCAATGCAGCAGAATTTCAATTAGTCAGGTGACAATCAGCTGCAACCCCTGAGGAATGAAGAACTAGATCTGATATTGATAGCCCTCCCTGCTGGCCCAAGGAAGCTTAAGTGTGACACCACTCATGCCAAATGAACAATGTATGTCCCTGCATCTATAGTTATTTGGATTTCTTCTCTTCTTTTCTTTGACTTCCATGGAATGTCCCCATTGGACTGAAAAATATTTTGCATGATTTAGTTACTCTGCAAACTGGTAAACAGAAAAAGGGGGCTAGTGAAATGTGCCCACTCAACAAAAGAAAGGGACAAGAAGCTAAAGGTTCATCTTTTGTTATCTTTTCCTCTTAAAAAAAATAGGTATAATTTTGCACAATAGCAATCATATGAATTGGAAGCAATTCTGAGATTTTGCCCTTTTTCCTTTTTTTTCATCTATAAGTTCTTGCTCCTTCTCACTGGTGTTGGGCCTTTGATAGTGACAGGAAGAAATTAGTTAAATAAAGTATTTTCCTCATTTATGAAGAAGGGAAAGCTGTATTTCTTGAAACCTTCTGCATTCTCCATATTTTGTGTCAGTAAAACATGACAACAGTCAAACTGGCAGTAATTTGTACGCATGTAATTAGGTAGTACTGCATACAGTATAGATGTATGCTTTCACAGTATATTTTAATATAGTTATATGCTCTTTTTTTCAGAGAATGTGTTCTGATTGACTTTCTACAACTTCTTCTCATGCAGGGATGTCTGGGAATAGAGCAAGAGATTTTATAAAGGTCATTTGATTGAACGTACAATCAACCCATTTTATGTCTGATCGGTGGAGCTACTATTGACTGTTTTTGATGTTCTCACCTCATCACATTTTGGGCCATAAAGATATCCCAGGAGCTCCAGAGGTAAATGATTTGGAGTGTTGGTAACTGCAGGAATTAAACCCCTTGTTTTTCTTTTAAATTTCCTGGATTGGATCTCAAACCAGATCCATCAAGACATCACAGAAACATCTATGGCAGAGGTGTAAAAGTTGATTTCATTGAGGGCTGCATCAGGGTTGTGTTTGACTTGGCGTGGCCGGGGGAGCATGGTGGCATGGCCAGGGTGCATGTAGTCATGGTGGGCATGACACGGGCTTGAGTTGGGGGGCACCTGTGGTGGCCAAGTGCTAAGACAGGACTTTCTTCAGATCCTCCCTTACTCTCATTATAATCTCCTTCCTTCCTCCCTCCTTCCTTCCCTCCCTCCTTCCATCCCTCCATTCCTGCCTGCCTTCCTGCCTGCCTTCTTCTTTCCTTCCCTCCACTCTCTCTTCCTTTTCTTCTTTTTCCTTCCTTCTTCCTTCTCCTTTCTTCTTTCTTTTCCTCATTCCTTATTTTTCCTTCCTTGCTCTCTTCCCATCTTCCCTTCTTTTTCTTTTTCTTTGTCTTTCCTCTTTCCCTTTCTCCTTTCCTGGCCCTTCCAAAATGCTCAAATGCAAAAGGAGAAACATTTCTCCTTTTGATTTGTTTTTAGTTTGTTTTGATAGCCCTCTGCTAGTGAAAATGTGTGCGGGCCTCCAGAGCCCTGTTTTCAGCCTGGATGGGTTCCTGCAGACCTCTGCCAGCAAAGATGGAGCCTGGAACCCTAGCCCTAACCCCCACAAGCTCTGTTTTCTCTAACAGAGGCACCACGGGCTCTGCTAGAGAAACAAACAAACACCATGGTCCTTTGTTTTTTCCAGGCTGGCCCCGTGGGCCAGATCTAAGCACCCCAGGCTGGCCCCGCGGGCCTTGAGTTTGACACTCCTGATCTATGGTGTTCCCCCTTCTTTTATCATCTTCTGCTAATTATAATTGTGGTCTCATATTTTCTCTTTTCAAGCCAAACTGTTAAATAATTGTATGCAGAAGTCAAGTCAAATAGAAATCAATTGCAATTTTAAATATTCAAATGTTTACTCACTTGAATTTGAACATATATTAAGAACTTCATGTCCTTGTTGCTGCTTGGAGAAACTGATGCTTTATCTCACTTTGATTTGTACTAGGATTGGTTCTATTATTACATGTTAGCAAACATTAAACCAGTAAGAATTTATCCTTAGTCATCAGGGGATGTATTAATATTTCATGCAGAGTCAACAGAATCACTATGTTAACTGGTGTACAATTCTATCTAGATGTTTTAGATGGATAACAAAAGGTATGGACAGAATGGCAGAAAAATAGAATAAGAACAATATCTTCCATTTTCTCCTCTGCAGAGAAACCCATGATCTGACACCATATTTATAATTCCTGTATGTGAACAACAGCAAACAACAATTCCTCCCACATAGCAAACCATTAATAAAACACACGTGGAGGTATTCTAAAAAAATTCAGTCTTAAGGGCTTGCATTCTTTGACCTGCTGCCTTTTTCCCAACATTGTCATGAGCAATTATCTCTGAAACTTAAAATAATCTTACCACATGGCTGCACCTTGTCACAAGAGCCTGTGATTGTTGCTTCTGAGCATCATTTATTGTTAGTGATGTTGTAACCATGTGCTGTTCCTTTTAAAGGACCTCTCAATTTTTGTATGCAACATTGAGCTAATAGTCCTGGTTTGCAATTACTCGTTTTTCAAAGCTAAGCCTTGGGGACATTTATGATACAATGTAATGTTGAGAAAGATTGAGTTATTTAAAGAAGTGAATGGATGCATTGTGTTGTAAATTTTAATTTTATGCACTGGAGCTTAGGAAGCATTCCAAAGACTGATGTGATTCTTTTCTTAGATTGAAGTGAACACTATCACTAAATCACTGCAAAAGAAAATTGTGAGGGCCACAATTTTATCCCATCCATCATCATGTTCTTTTGATGTAGCAAAGCAAAAGAACTGTAGTGCAGTCACTTCTTAGACCAGGGTATTACAACACAAGCATCAGAATAATATTACTACTCCCCTGCACCCCCACTGCACCAACACAATACAATTTAAAATGTAACTACTCTGCCTTTGAGTTGTCACCAATATCCATGAAGAGCAAACTTCAAAGTGATAATGGAGATTTTTACTCAGGAGAAATACCTTTACTCAGGAATATTGAAGTCAGAAGACTATCTTCGTAATAAGCCTCTCTGCTTTAAATTATTTACTTTAAGGATATGTAACAGATTTGGGAAAAAACCCAGTTCATGAAGCAAAAGAGATTTTTACTAACCTGGGAAAACTGTATAGCTTGTCTACTGTATAATTTAACCTACATAATTTAAGGGGGAATGATGGCTCAGCAGTTAAAGATGCTGAACATGTTAACTGGAAAGCTGAAAGCCTGGGTTCCAGCCCTGAGCACAATGTGATGGAGTGAATTCCCATTACTAGTCCCAGCTCCTGCCCTCCTAGCAGGAGCTGGGATCACCATGGGATCACCATGGGAGCTGGGATCACCACTACAATCACCATGTAAAACAAAAACAAAAAAAATTGAATGTCCTGGAATAGGGAGTAGTGGATGGTCAGAAAGCATTTTCTGCCCTTATGTGTCATTATTACTTTATTACATTATCTAATTATTATTGTAACCTAACGTTTCGAATGTATAAATTAAACTTAACAATTATTATTCAGAAAAGAGAGGAGAGGGACATTTTATACCTGTGATGGTAGGGAGGGGCAGAGGAAATGTGAGTAGGGGCCAGGGATGCCGCACCTGCTATTTTCAGGTGGTGGCACGTTACCGCTCTTACTGCTCACCCTGCTTCCCTGGGGATGCGAGAGCGGGGAACCCTGGACTCTGACTGGTGTATGTGAATGCCAGTTCCGTAGTAAATAAGCCCCCCCTCATACAAGTTCTTATCAATGAGGAGGGCACAGACCTGGCTTGCATCATGGAGACCTGGTTGGGGCAGGAGGGGAGAGTTCCTCTCACTGATTTATGCCCCCCAGGCTTTCATGTACTGCACCAGCCATGACGCTAGGGAAGGAGTGGGGGATGGTGGTGGTTATTAGAGAAAGTCTTAGTCCTAGGGAGGTCACTGTCCCTCAGATAGGTGGGTATGAGTCTCTCTTATTGAAATGGGACCCTGGAGTTCAGTCTGGTTTGTTGGTCATGTACCTATCTCCCAGCTGTGTGGCCCTACCCGCACCGCTCGATTTCTTGGCCAAAGTGGAAGTTGAACTCCCCAGCCTTCTGGTTGTGGAAGATTTCAATCTGCCATTGCTCAGCGTGACATCTGAGATGGTTCGGGAGTTCATGACCTCCTTGGCAGCCATGGACCTGACTCAGGTGGTTCAGGGCCCAACTCATAGGGGTGGACACACACTTGACCTGGTTTTTCTCTCTGGGCAGTGGATAAATGGTAGGGGTAGAGGAGAACTATCCATTGCCCCCTGTCATGGACCAACATTCTCTCCTTAGACTGGACTTTCAATAAAGATAAGAGAATCAAGTCTGGAGGAGAAGAAGCCAGACTTGCCACACAAACTTTCCTAATGCCAATTATGATGGATACAGAAGGGCGTCCCTGCTCTTTGTTAGTTAACAGCTAGAGATTGGGAAGAGGTGAAGGGCTTCCTAGCAGAGATAGTCAACTTTAATTTTTTCCTGGCAATCTAAAGTTGCATTCCATCTGTAACAATGTCAAATGTTTTTGTAAGTGTGAATCTCTAAGAAAGAATTTCGTTCTTCCAAGGAAATGTTCAGCAACAGCTAAAAGCCATCTAAAAGCATTTTGTTTGTTTTGTTTCTTGTTTTGTCTGACTAAGCCAACCTATGTTTTTATGTGAGATCGTTGTTTTTCACTTAAGTGAAGCATTTTGCACCACAGAAGTGATGTTTCACCTTGTCAAAGCAGGAAGGTGAAGCTTTGAAGCTGCATCACAAAACAACCGAGCCTCTTGCCAGACTGCTTTGCCTCTGTTGCTCTGAGGTCTCAAACAGTCAACTGAAAGGTGCCTGTAGACAATCAGTTGCACAGAAGTTTTTTTGGATGTTGTCTTGCAGCAACACAAACCTTTGCTTTGCCTATAGAACTGGATGGGTGGAGGGAATTGTATATTCACAAAGCAGTTTTACACCACCGTTTATCATTGTGAAGCATAAACTTGAAGCTCTGAACAGCCTTATAAATTAGTACTTTAAATGTGTTCATTTTATTTATTTCTTCCTTTATGTGTTCCATGATTGCAGAACATTGTTCCTTTCCATAGAGTATATATTCTGCTGCTTTGACAATGTTCAAACAAAAGTAGAAAACATTTACCGTTCAGGAAACATTTATCAATCCTTTAGTTAAGACTCATTTCTGCAAGTATCCATCATTTTGTTCAAAGATACGTACTTTGAAAACCTCAGCAGTTAACAGAGTACATTTTATATTCTGGAATTTGTCTAAAATCTCTTCCATATGCTTTTATCTGTAGGGGCTGAGCATCAATATTAGGAAGATGCATGCATACCTAGAACAAAGGGGTGAAATCTACTTACCTTCCTTACCGGTTCGGAAGTGCACATGTCATGCACATGCGCAGAAGGTAAAAAACACATTACTTCCTGGTTAAAATCAGGAAGTAATGACACCCAGATGAGTGGGCAGAGCTTTGCTCTGCCATTGCTACTGGATCACCGAACCAAAGACCAAGATCACTACCATACTGGGTGATCCAATCCGATCCGGGAGCATTTCACCCCTACTAGAACAAAACCAGATATAGTATAAGGTAACATATAGCTCAACTGGGCATCTCTATCTTCTTGAAACCTATAATTTCTTTAGATAACTTTCCTAGAAAAATAGGTATTGCAATTTAGAAAAGAACATTTCAGGTAGCATCAAATAGTATAAAATTATAAAACCATAAATATCAGTACAATCAAACCAAGCACCCTATCATTCATCATAGATACTGTAGATACTCAATCTTCAAAGGTATTTGGAACTGCACTTAGAAACTTCTAAGGTGCTTTTTTTTTCAATTCCCCACCATCCATTAAGAGACAAAGAAGCCACTTGAATGAGAAGTGAAATGTCTTCAAAGAAAAACCAGAAAGTCCAGTTGCCTCTTGAAAAAAAGGACCTTTGGGACAACCATGATCTGGATGACTGAGAATCTCCATAGACACTTAACTTCTAAGAAAGCTGCCAGTGGTGGGTTTCAAATTTTTTTACTACTAGTTCTGTGGGTGTGGCTTGGTGGGTATGGCAAGGGTAGGATGCTGTAAAATCTCCATTTCCTCCCCAATCACCTGGGATGTGAGAGGCAGAGAATAGATGGGGGTGAGGCCAGTCAGAATTTTTACTACTGGTTCTCTGAACTACTCAAAATTTCTGCTATCGGTTTTCCAGAACTGGGCAGAACCTGCTGAAACCCACATCTAAAGGCTGTGCAGTATCAAAAGCCCAGGTATAATATGCTCATAGTAATAGATATGAGGTAATATTATGTTGCTGAATCATGGACTAATTGAAATGTGAGTGCTATTCAGAGGCAACCATGGGAGAACATATTGCAATAGTCTAAGTAGTGATTACTGCTTATGGTTGATACATTCCCCTTCCACAATCATATCCCAGACATTACAGGCATTCTACTATTGACACAGGAAGCAATCTATCAACATTAGTCACCATAGATAACCTGACCTTCCCAGGAATGTGACTAGTTCTCTTTCAAACCAATTCAACTGGCTGCCAGTACTATAACTACTAGCAGAAAAATTCACAGCTTCTTGGACTTTTGGCTAAAATCAAGTGCAGCAACTTAGAGTTTCAGAATTTCTGTTCTGTTTGTTTTGAAGCAACACTGATCATATCCATAAAACCTCCATATTTATGAAGACAGATAAAATTGATGGAATTATGCCCAGAAACTAATAGAAGTTTAGAGCAGCTTCTTAAGAATAAGTAGTATAAATTTCTCTCCAGCCAGCTGCCATTAGCACTTTAGCAGCCGTGTTTAGGACAAGTTGATGTTTTTAAAGATGCTTGTGTGATCCTCACAACTTGATTAAATCATTGATTTCACAGAGATAGTAAAATAGAGACACAAACACAGTGTGTAGAAGGTGCTGGGCAACAGATTCTAGTCAATGTAATCTAGATCCTTTCCCTCACTATGCCAGGAATGCAATTTTAAAAAGCATTTTTGGACTTCTTTTTCTTTTCCACATAATACATACTGTACTTTTACAAAGTTAGTCATTGAATAGGAATATTTGGGGATGGCAGGGTATAATCTTGAAAAAAGATAAACAGGATTAGCTGTGTTAGAAATTTAATGGGACTCCCCTGGGAAAATTCATGGTGATAGTTTAAGTTTGGAAATTGAAAGACATCTCAGAAGAAAGCAATAATAAACCACTTTCATATTGTGGCCAAGAAAAATGGATATGTCTTCAGGAATAAGACATATCATTGAAAGGGTATTTTGTTTAAATGCTTAGTGGAATTATTTTTCTTTTTCTCTGCCATTGTCAAGTCCTGAAAATGTAAGGCCTTCACAGCAGACATAGATGAAACCAATGCCATGTATGTTGGTGTTACTTTTATTGCAAATGTATAATAACTTACAAGACTGAAGGTGTCCCTCTGCCTTTATCCTCCTGGGAATTAGGAACAAGCTTGTCTGAGACTGAATAGAATAGAATTCTTTATTGGCCAAGTGTGATTGAACACACAAGGAATTTGTCTTGGTGAATATGCTCTCAGTGTACATAAGGAGAATAAAAAGATGCAACACTTAGTGATAGTCAAGGTTACTAATAAGCTATCAAATTGTACTAGGAAACAATTAAAAACAATATAAATTGAAAGATACAAACACATGGTTATAATAATATGTGGGAAGATATTAGAAAGGAAGAGAAGAATAATAGTAATTCAGTCTTAGTAAATAATTTGACAATGTTGTGGGAATTAGTTGTTAAGCAGAGTGATGGCATCAGGGAAAATAATGTCCTTGTGTCTAGTTGTTCTATAGCACTGTTTTGAGGGTAGGAGTTGAAACAGTTTATGTCCAGGATGTGAGGGGTCTGTAGTTATTTTTACAGCCCTCTTTCTGACTCCTGCAGTATACAGGTCCTCAATGGAAGGCAGGTTGGTAGCAATGTATTTATTTATTTATTTATTTATCTATCTATCTATCTATCTATCTATCTATCTATCTATCTATCTATCTATCTATCTATCTATCTATCTATTTATTTATTTAACTTATATGATGCCCTATCTCCAATGGACTCAGGGCGGCTCACAACAATAAAATCCACAATAACCAGTACCTAATTAAATCAGATAAAAGTTAAAAACCCATATAAAACTCCATCGGTCCAGGCCGGGGGACTTCAATAACCAAATTTTTAATTTGCGGTGGATAGTGCGAAGGTCGGGGCTAGTGGGAGCCCCAAGGGGAGTTGATTCTAAAGGGTGGGCATGCCCACAGAGAAGGCTCTACCCCTGGGAGCCACCAGCCGACATTGTCTAGCTGACAGCACCCTGAGCAGGCCCTCCCTATGGGCGTGAACCAGGCAATGGGAAGTTGTTGCTGGCTGCAGGTAGTCCACCAAATATCCTGGGTCTCAGCCATGTAGGGCTTTATAGGTCATCACCAGCACCTTGAATCTCACCTGAAGGGCAACCGGCAACCAATGCAAGTCATTTAGGAGAGGTGTTACATGGGAGTATTGGCATTCTCCCATCACAATCCGCACAGCTGCATTTTGTACCAGCTGAAGCCTCCAAATGGTCCTCAAGGGCAGCCCCATATAGAGAGAGTTACAGTAGTCAATATGGAAGGTGACTAGTGCATAAGTAACTGTGCGTAGAACTTCTCAGTCCAAATAGGGGTGCAACTGGTGCACCAGAAGGAACTGGGTATGCCCCCCTGGTCACGGGCATTATATGACCTTCTAAACTCAACCGTGAGTCCAAGAGGACACCCAAGTTGTGTGCCCTGTCTACAGGGGGTAAAACTTCACCCCCTATAGTCAGCGATGGAACCTCTCCTTTGGTCTGAGATACCGGTACCCACAACCACTGAATCTTGGCAGGGTCGAGCTGAAGCTTGTTCCTTCCCATCCAGACCTGTACCGCTTCCAGGCATCGGGCTATCATTTTGAGGGCATCACTGGATTGGTTCAGCATACTGGTGGTACCTCACCCTGAAACTATGGATGATCTCCCCCAGTGGTTCCATATAGATGTTGAACAGAAGGGGTGAGAAAACCGACCCCTGGGGCACCCCACAAGTGAAGGGCCTCAAGGTCAATCTCTGCCCCCCTGCCAACACTGCTTGCATTCGACCCGAGAGGTAGGAGGAGAACCACTATAAAAGGTTGCCTCCCACTCCCAGCCCCTTAAGGCGCCACAGCAAGTTATCATGGTCGATGGTATCGAAAGCTGCCGAAAGATCTAATAGGACCAGAACAGAGGAATAACCTCTGTCCCGAGCCCTCCAGAGATCATCCACCAGTGTGATCAATGCCGTCTCCGTGCTGTACCCGGGCCTGAAACCTGATTGGTATGGGTCAAAGTAATCCGCTTCATCCAGGGCCAGAGGGAGCTGATGTGCCACCACACTCTCGACAACCTTTGCTAGAAAGCGGAGGTTGGAGACCGGACAAAAATGACTCAAAACAGCTGGATCCAAGGCCGGCTTCTTGAGGAGGGGCCTCACCACCTCCTCCTTCAAGGCAGCTGGAAAACTTCCCTCTCTCCACCATTATTGTGTTTGTGGGATTAAGATCTTGGCTTGCTGGACCTACTGGGGGTGGAGCCAGCGCTTTGGACCTTTTGGCTTCCTGTCTGCTGGCTTGCCCCCCCTCCAACCATCACCCTGTTGAGATGTTAGAGGACCGCTTTACCAGCTGTGCTGGATGTGGTGTGATGGGGGACTTGGGCAGCTGAGGGCTTTGCCTGGACTTGGACCTGTAATCTCCAATGTCTTTGTCCCTGGATATATTTTTGCTACATCTTCACAGACCGGAATTTGCCATCTACACCCCCAAACTTTCCTGTCTGACAGCCCTGGAATGGTCAGTCCCTGAAGGTAATGATGCCGCCGTGAGAGGGCGGCTGTGGACTTTGCTTTTCGATTGGGACCGGGTCATGCTGTGGTGAGACGGCAACAATGACCAACGGCTCCCACCTCGGGTGATCCCCCAATGGACTCAGAAACCCACTGCAGTGAAAGGGCAGTGAGGATCAGCATCTCCTATCATTCCTGAGGATGCCCAGGAATGGAGATTCCTGTCTCCAGGGATGGACCATCTTGATATACCCCACTCACCATAGATGATCCCCTGTGCCTCTATGTTTAAGGATAGTTTTACTAGCATATGCAAGAATGGATTTGGTTGCTCTGAGGGATGCCCCCCCAACCTGGGAGTGGCCTGTTGGTCTGGCGAAGATCTACCTTAATGACGGGTTCTGGGATCCCGAGAGGTGGCATGAGGGTTTTAAGGGTTTTAATAAGGGGGCGTTACATTGTTTTTTAGCTAGATTTTTAAGATGCCTGGGGAGGGGGTGGGTTCTGATATCTGGCTGGTGGCTGTGGAGAGGCTTGCTGGGCCAATGGCAGTCCAGGTTATGGGGGGGGATGGTGGTCTTGGTGTGGTGCGGGGACCTCTGGGTGCCCCGGAGGTAAGGGTGGGATCTTGATTCTGGTTGCGATTGGGAATGGTTGCAGGTGGATGAACGGAGGGCCGTATTGGATTTTGGGAGCCCGACCCCCCTTTCTTTGAGCGGTGGCATGCTCTGACCCTCCTGGTTCTGTTTGACCCACTGGGGTTTAAGAGATAGGGTTACTAGGCTCTGGCTGGTTTACTTTAAAGCCAGGTCTGTGGTCAACAAAGCTCCCCTCATTCGTGATTTGATTGAGGAGGAAAACGCAGACCTGGCTTGCATTACGGAAACCTTGTTGGGCTCAGAGGGGGGTGTCCCTCTGACTAAACTTTGCCCACCAGGTTTCTGGGTGCTGCACCAGCCAAGGGCCCAGGGTAGAGGAGAGAGGTTGGCAGTTGTTATTAGGGAGACCCAAAGTCCGCAGGAGGTCACTGCTCCTAAGATAGATGGGTGTGAGACCCTCTTCATGAAGTGGGGCTCGCATGGGCAGTTGGGCTTGTTGAATGCATACCTGTGTCCCAGCTGCATATCAACAGCCCTGCCTGGGCTACTCGATGCCCTATCAGGGCTGGTGGTGGAGTTTCCCAGGCTCATTGTTCTGGGGGACTTCAATCTGCCATCCTGGGCGGGTCGTTGGGGGTGGCTCAGGAGTTCATGGCTTCCGTGAACTAGGGACCTGCTATGGACCTGACTCAGATTATTCTAGGCCCGACACATGAGGGGAGCCACATGCCCAATCTTGTTTTTGTCTCAGAGCAGTGTCAGGTGGAGTTCGGTGGGGGATTGTCTTCCATTTATCCCCTGTCATGGACCGATCACTATCTCCTCCGGCTGGGTTTCCAGGCTCCACCTCCTCACTGGGAGGTGGAGCTGACCATCTGGTTCCACCCCAGATGCCTGATGGACCCGGAGAGTTTCCAGATGGAGCTTGGGTTGATGCCTCTCTCTCTCTCCCACGCCCCAATCACAACCCTGGTGGATGCCTGGGGTCAGGCTGTTGCCGGGGCTCTTGACCGGGTCGTTCCTTTGCGACCTCTGACACAACGCAGATTCTGGTTGGCGTCTTGGTTTACTGAGGAGCTCCAGGGGATGAAGCGATGTAGGCGAGGCCTAGAGAGCCATTGGAGAGCCAGTCGTTCCGAATCTGACCGGTCCCAGCTAAGGTCAACCACACGGGCCTACCTGGTGGAGCTGGCGACTACAAAGTGTTGCTACTTCGCTGATGTCATCATGTCTGCAGAGAATCACCCGGCTGCCCTGTTCAGGGTGTCCCACTCCCTCTTGAATCAGAGGGTGAGGGAAGAGCCTCTGCGAGGGCGAGCCAAGAAGTTTAGCCAGCACCTGTTGAATAAGATCACTCAGATTCAGGATCGCTTGGACTCTGACTGGACAGAGTCAGATGGTGAGGAGGCAGCGGGTCCTGTGCTTTGGGAAGAGTTTGATCCTGTTACCCCAGAGGAAGTGGACAGGATCATGGGGAAGCTGAGTGCGGCCACTTGTGTGCTGGACCCGTGCCCATCCTGGCTGATTTACTCAGCTCGGGAGGTGACACGTGGCTGGATCCAGGCAGTGATAATGGCTTCCTTTGTAATTGCTTTTTCTGAAGTTCTAATTATTTGTTGAAGTCTGTGTTTGTCTTGTTTGGTTGCAGAGCCAAACTAGTTATGGAGATGCAGATGACAGACTTATGTAAGTACATAATTATATAAGTAATAATTATTGTTGCTAAGATGATGTAAACGTAATGTGGGGGTGACCTTGGAAGGTAGAAGAAATAGTCATAGCTGGGGAACAGTCAGATAAGAGTCAGATGAGCCCACAGAAGGTCTATGAGTAGGACAAACATCAGAAATGACCTCTCTTTGTGTTTTGGGCAATAAAGATGATGGAAGAAAAATTAACTTTTGGGCTTTCAAGAGTCTATGAAAATAACCTTACAATAAAATAGAATTAGTCTGGGCAAGATTCTTATTTGGACTACTTTGTGAGGTCAACATAACAGAATCTGGAAACTCTACTAAAACAATTCTTTGAATTAACTTATATCTAGCATGATTAACACAGATTTAGTCAGTCTCAGATCTCCCCACCCCTTCCCAGGGTTGTGGCTTCTCTTCTGCAACTGTTCTGTCTCTCCTTCCATCTTTCTAGTGACTGCTACACATTCCATTACAGCAATTTCGTTTTGGAGTAACAACCAAATCATAATGTGGCTGATTTGATTAAGTTACCTAATCTGGAATAGCTTGGAGGCAGAAATCGAATATAAGTGGAGGAAGCTTGAGGTGACTTTGTAAGAAATGCTTTTCACAGTCAGCCAATATGAAGAAATAGAAAAGTTACCCTTGGACTTTGACATTAAAGTTTATGTAGATTGGGAGGGGGGGAAGAGGAAAGGAATAGCTATGAATAGATGGAACAGTTTATTTCTGATCAATGTTATATATATATATATATATATATATATATATATATATATATATATATATATATATATATATATATCTGTGTGTGTGTGTGTGTGTGTGTGTGTGTGTGTAGGTCTTTGGTTATTCGGGTCTTCTCCCGAGTAAAATTGGAAGTATCTTGGCAATGTTTCATCATCTTCAGGCTGGTGTTCTCGGCTTCGTGTTTCCAGGAGAACACCAGCCTGAAGGTGACGAATGAGACTTCGTCGAAATGTCGCCAAGATACTTCCAATTTTACACGGGAGAAGACCCAAATAACCAAAGACCTACATACAAACACCCGCTAAAACCTCAGAATACACACACACACACACACACAGAGTTATAGTTATAGTTATATAGTTATATTATGTTGTTGTTGTTGTTAGTTGTGAAGTCATGTCTGACCCATCACAACCCCATGGACAACATTACTCCTGTCCTTCCTGTCCTCTACCATTTAAATGGACTCCTCTGGAGTCCATTTAAGCTCATGCCTACTGCTTCAGTAACTCCATTCAGCCACCTTATTGTTCTCTGTCATCCCATTCTTCTTTTACCCTCAATCATTTCCGGCATTAGGCTCTTCTCCAGTGAGTCCTTCCTTCTCATTAGGTGGCCAAAGTATTTGAATTTCATCTTCAGGATCTGGCCTTCTAAAGAGCTGTCAGGGCTCTTTATCTAGGAATGACTGGTTTGATCACCTTGCAGTCCAAGGGACTCGCAGAAATCTTCTCCAGCACCATAGTTCAAAGACCTCAATTCTTTGATACTCACCCTTCTTTGTGGTCCAACTTTCACAGCCATACATTGCAACTGGGAAAAGCATAGCCTTGACTATACACATTTTTGTTGGCAGGGTAATGTCTCTGCTTTTTAGTATGCTGTGTCTAGATTTGCCATAGCTTTCCTCCCCAGCAGCAAGCATCCTTTAATTTTTTTACTGTAGTCTCAACTGTGGTGATCTTGGCACATATGTGTGTG
The DNA here is from genome assembly GCA_030761175.1 of Masticophis lateralis. Lineage (NCBI taxonomy): Eukaryota > Metazoa > Chordata > Lepidosauria > Squamata > Colubridae > Masticophis > Masticophis lateralis. Next base: position 71,825,145 of record JAUDYJ010000006.1, read on the forward strand.
TGTGTGTGTATAGTTATAGTTATATATAATTATATATATAGTTATCTTTTTTGAGGTAAAACTTGTAAATTTGGACAGCTTTTTTGTTATGATCCAAATTTTAATTCTGTAATTATTAATTTAGACAGTTGGCTTTGGACTTCAAGCTGAGTGAAGTCCTTAGTTATTTGTATCTGCAGCAAAGTTAATTGACTGTTTTGATATTCTGATGCAATATAAGTTTCCCATATGAAACAGTCAGTGGCAGAAGTATTTTTTTTAATAGTAGGGGAAAAAAAGTTGTGATATAATGTAAAAGTGTAGCAATTTTCCCTTGAAATGTCTACAGTGAAATCTGATCTGCTTTCACCACGCTTATTTATTAATTTTTCTAGTTTAATAAGGCTGTGGTCCTTTAATGATCAAAGCCTAAAGAATTCAAAACAAAGTTGAGTTGCACATAGAGTAGGGAAGGAGTTGCCAGAATTAATGTCACACTCTTGATTTTTGACTAAAACAAAACAAAACAAAAAAATTCAAATTCAATTCTCATTTAAGCCTGTCTGGCAAGAGATGTGTTTACAAGAATTCCAGCAACTGAACTATTTTCCAATATGCTACCGATATAGTGTCAAGATACTTGAGGATGGACTTTTTTTTTTAAAAAAAAAAAATCTCCTTCCTGTGAACTGCCAACTGTTTGTCTTTAATAGTGGCACTTGCAAATGGTTGTTAACAAAACAATTCTTCTCCTGAATTCTTACAATTTAGGAAGCAACCATTATTGGCCCATTTATTGCATGACATCTTATTTAACGGAAGGAGAAGGAAAGTTATACAGGTTGTTCTCAGCTTATGACCACAACTGAGCCCAAAATTTAGGTTTCTACATGAAAAATTTGTTAAGTGAGTTTTGCCCCATTTTATGACTTTTCTTGCCACATTTGTTAAATGAATCACTGCAGTCGTTAAATTAGTAACATGGTTGTACTGGGACATTGCAACCAGTTATCAAGCATCTGAATGTAAATTACGTTACCATAGGAATGCTGCAATGGTCATGAATGTGAAAAATAGTCATAAGTCACTTTTTTCAGTGTCGTCGTAACTTTGAACGTTCACTAAAAAAGCTATTGTAAATCGAGGACTATCTGTAATGTAATCTACAAAAATTGGAACAACACAGTTTCAAAAATGGTATCAGTGATAATGCCCACCTTATTCACATCTACTGAGTCAGGTAGAACAGAAGAAAGAGGAATAATTTGAAAATATTATTTTCCTAGAACTCTAATGTGCAAATTTGATTTTGCTAGGAAATTTGTGATTTCTGATACGCAATAATTTTGGGCGATTTTTCTCTCTTCTTCAAACTGAACTTTAGGGGATTATATAATTATAATCCCACTTACTTGGGCTGATGGTTTTATAAACATACATAAACTTCTGGACAACAAACATATTGATAGCTTGCCATATTAACACCATGCAGGGTAGTTTTATGGAAGCATCAGTTCCTTAAATTGAATGTTGTTATAGCTGGTACTTAATTATGCTTGGAAGAATCACAGCACTAAAAGTTACATTTGTTGACAAAGCAAGAAACCTTTGATTCATTCCAATAATTTGTATGATGTGCTATTTAGACAAGGATTGATTAGTTTCATTTTAAAAATTGTTCTATTGTTTCTAAATGTTACTTATGTGTGATTTATTTTTATTTTATTGTTTGGATCCATTAACCTCAAAGCAGTATTTGGTCAAATTTAACCAAAACAATAAAATAACCAAGATCGTTGCATATTAAAAACAAGTACACCCCAATAAGCTGATACAGCTGTTTTTATAATATCAATAATAGGTTCCCACATACATACAGTTTCCCTGGTGGCTATATTCTTCATCTGGTGTTTTATGTATCTTGCACCATCAAATATAATTATATCTTGGATACTCAAGATGGGACTTTTACTCTTGGCAGCAGCCAATTTAGGAACACAGAATGGGCAAAGGAGGAACTCAGTTTGGGCCCAATGCCCATGCTTCTCCAACAGTTTACTGAATTCTCAAATAAACTGGTCAAGTTCCAAGTAATAACAACTAAGAGATGTCAGATATGCCTCTGGAATTAGTTCAGTAATTCAATATGATGTTCAGGTTGAAGGAGGAGCTGATTAAAATAGAGACACCAATCAAAGAAGACCAGTGACTTCCAAAAAAGTGAAGATACTTATTCTAAATTGAAAACGATTTGTCTACAAGGGCATTAATTTCTTTCTCATTTTTTGGTGAATATAGTTAAAGTAGTAACATAGCTTCCCACTTTCACTTTCATAGACCTTTCATCAATTTCTCCTGATATTTTATGGTATCAGTAATATCCATTAAACATCATCTTCCTAAATTGATAATTTTCCTACATCAAAATACAACACAGAGGCAATTGTCATGGCGATTTAACCATCCCCATCACTAACCTGAAAGCAAATGGGGCTGCATCCTTGCCCCCCTCACTGTTTAATTGCTGTGTAAATAACATCATTGCAGCTCTTTCTAAACCATAATTCCACCCCAACACTTTTTGTATGCAGATGGAGCCATCTTATCCATAACTCAAACAGATCTTTGTAGACGACTAGCTGAATAGTGTCCTTATTGTTCTAGGAAACTTTTTGAAATCAGCTATTTCAAAACTAAGTTTTTAGTTTTGTATAGAAAGAAAATATTTATTTATTATTTATTTATTACATGTATTTATATGCCGCCCTTCTCCCGAAGGACTCAGGGCGGCGAACACAAGTTAAGAAACATGAACAATAAAATCATATTTTAAATCAAATAACTAATTAATGATAAATAATAAACCTAGAATCAGAGTCAGCCTATTTGCTTGAACAGCCAAGTCTTCAGCTCCCGACGAAAGGAGCGGAGATCAAGAGCCGTCTGGAGCTCGGTAGGTAATTCATTCCAGAGGGTGGGAGCACCCACAGAGAATGCCCTACCCCTGGGCACCGCTAGATGACATTGGCTTGCCGTCGGGACCCTGAGGAGAGCGGCCCTATGTGAGCGAACAGGATGGTGGGAAGCAGGCAGGAGAAGGTCCTGTAAATATCCTGGACCTAAATCATGTAGGGCCTTATAGGTGAGAACTAGTACCTTGAAGCGGACCCGGAGAACCACTGGTAACCAGTGCAGCTGACGCAGGAGGGGTGTTATATGGGAGTAACGAGGGGCTCCTGTAACAACCCGTGCAGCTGCATTCTGGATCAGCTGGAGTCTCCGGGTGCATCTCAGGGGCAGGCCCATGTAGAGGAAATTGCAGTAATCCAAGCGGGAAGTAACCAGGGCATGAGTGATTGTGCGAAGGTCATCTCGGTCCAGGAAAGGGCGCAACTGGCGCACCAGGCGAAGCTGTGAGAAGGCCCCCCTGGTCACAGCCGTTAGATGGTCTTCTAGGGACAACCGAGCATCCAGGAGGACACCCAAGTTGCGAGCCCTATCAACGGGGGCAAGTTTTTCTCCATCCATCAAAAGTGATGGGGTTTCTGAAATCCGAGATGCAGGCATCCACAGCCACTCAGTCTTGGAGGGATTGAGTTTGAGTCTGTTTCTACCCATCCAAGCCCGTACTGCCTCCAGGCAACGGGACATCATGGAAAGGGCATCTCTGGGGTGGTCTGGGGTGGAGATGTATAATTGGGTATCATCAGCATATTGATGATATTTCACCCCAAAGCCACGAATGATCTCACCCAGTGGCTTCATATAGATGTTAAAGAGCAGGGGGGAGAGAACCGACCCCTGAGGCACCCCACAATTTAGGGGCCTCGGGGTGGATCTCTGCCCTCCTGTCCATACAAACTGTAAGCGACCCGAGAGGTAGGAGGAGAACCACTGTAAGGCAGTGCCTCCCACTCCCAACCCTTCAAGTCGCTGCAGTAGGATACCATGGTCGATGGTATCAAAAGCCGCTGAGAGGTCAAGTAGGACCAGGATGGAGGAACAACCACCATCCCGAGCCCGCCAGAGATCATTCACCAGAGTGACCAATGCCGTTTCCGTGCTGTGTCTGCGTCGGAAGCCCGATTGGTACGGGTCAAGGTATTCCGTTTCCTCCAGGAACTGTGGGAGCTGTTGCGCCACTACAGTCTCAACAACTTTTGCGATGAAGCGAAGGTTGGAGATGGGACGATAGTTATTAAGTGAATCTGGATCCAGGGAAGGCTTCTTGAGGAGAGGTCGAACCACCGCCTCCTTAAGAGAGGCGGGGAAGTTCCCCTTTCTCAACGAAGCGTTGACAATTGCCTGGATCCAGTCTCTAGTCACCTCCCTGGCAGCCGAAACCAACCAGGAGGGACAAGGGTCCAATAAGCAAGTAGAGGAACTAAGTTTGCCCATAATCCTGTCCACTTCCTTGACAGAAACAGGGTCAAACTCAATCCAGATATTGTTCTCAAGACCCACCCTAGTCTCCCGATTGGATTCTGTCCAGTCAGAGTCCAATCCGATCCGGATCTGAGCTATTTTATCATGCAGAAACTGTACAAAATCCTCAGCTCTGCCCTGTAAAGGGTCTTCCCTCACTCCCTGATTGAGGAGGGAGCAGGTCACACGAAACAGGGCCGCTGGGCGGTTTTCTGCAGATGCAATGAGGGCGGCGAAGTAATCTCATTTCGTCACTTCCATTGCCACTAGATAAGACCTAATATGGGTTCTTAACTGTGTTCGGTCAGATTCAGATCGGGAGGACCTCCAACGTTCCTCTAGACATCTTTTCCGACGTTTCATTTCCCAGAGCTCCATGGAAAACCAAGGAGAGACCCGGGATCTGCGGCAAGTTATAGGCCGCAAAGGTGCAATTCTGTCTAAGGCGTCAGTAGCCGACCATTCCCAGGATGACACTAGAGCCTCAGCTGAATTGCAGGATTGAGAGGTAGGGAATGTCCCAAGCTCCTTTAAGAACCTTTCTGGGTCCATCAGGCGCCTGGGGCGGAACCATTTTATGGGGTCCATCTCCATGTGGCAAGGGCTGGCAGATTGAAAGTCTAGTCTAAGGAGGGAATGGTCAGTCCATGACAGGGGAGTGATGGAAAGTTCCCCCCTACCATGACCATTTATCCACTGCCCAGAGAGAAAAACCAGGTCGAGCGTGTGTCCTCCCCTATGAGTTGGGCCCTGAATAACCTGAGTCAGGTCCATGGCTGTCATGGAGGCCATGAACTCCCAGACTGTCTCAGATGACTCGCCGATCGAAGGCAGATTAAAATCTCCCACAACCACAAGGCTGGGGAGTTCAAGTGCCACTTCAGTCAAGACATCGAGCAGTGCAGGCAGGGCTGTGGCAACATAGCTGGGAGATAGGTATGTGACTAACAAGCCCGACTGAACTCCAGGGTCCCACTTTAATAGAAGAGACTCACACCCACCTATCTGAGGGACAGTGACCTCCTTAGGACTCAGACCCTCCCTGACAACCACTGCCACCCCCCGCCCCTTCCCTGGCATCGTGGCTGATGCAGAACACGAAAGCCTGGGGGGCATAAGTCAGAGAGAGGGATTCCCCCCTCTTGCCCCAACCAGGTCTCCATGATACAGGCCAGGTCCGTACTCTCCTCATCAATAAGGTCTCGTATGAGGAGGGCCTTATTCATCACGGACCTGGCATTCAAATACACCAGACGGAGACCAGGTTCCCTCGCTCTCATATCCCCAGGAAAGCAGGGTGAGCAGGAGGTATGGGAGCAAGCCACCATCCGAATGCTTCTGGTGTGATGCTCCCCCCTCCTACTTTGATTTCTTCTGCCCCTTCCCACCATCACAGGTATAGAATGTCCCACCCACCTCTGAGCATCCCCCACGACTCCCAACCCCCCCAACCCGTCGGGACTGTCAGCATGGCATGGCTGCTGAACCTTAAGAGACCCCCCAGTCTTATTTTTATTATTAAAAACCACCCTCCTCCCAGATCCCCTTAAAATTGGATCTAAAAATTTATTTAAAAAACCCCATAGCTTCCGTTTTTTAGCATACCACCTCTCAGGGTTCCAAAACCCATCATCAAGGGCAGCCCTCGATAGTTGAGAGGGCCAAACCTGCGAGAGGGGGGAGTCTCGCAGTGCAAGGAGCTCCGCAGTTGAATACATTGAAGAATAGCAACGAGGGATGAAGGATCATTTTCTTCTAAAGGGTGTTAGAGATGGTTAAAAACAGGTAGATTAAATAAGGGAGGAAAAGATGTTAAAGAGAAGACAATATGGTAAAAACATCAGAACATCATCGCCCTCTCACAACGATGGGAAGTCTTGTGATTATAATAAGTCTATTCAATGGTGGGAAAAAGTCTCAAAGGCCGCCCTCTCACGGTGACCAAACCAGAGTCATAACATCAAACAAGAAGATGGTCCGTCCCACGATAGTTCAAGACTCTCGGTGTCTGTGTCTCCTCCCATCCTGACACCAGCAATAGCCGAGGCTTAGTTCAGAAAAAAATAAGGTGTAGTCATAGGATGGAATAAATGATTGAATAATCCGGGTAATCCATTATTTGACAAGATGGTCAAATAATGGTCAAATAAGGCTGCAGATCAATCAATAGCTGTAAATTTATGCTGAGTGGTCATATTAGGCCTAAGTCTAATAAGGGGGGAGGAACAATCAAGGGGGGGGGAAACCAACTGTCATCCCCCAACTAACAATCCTCAGTCCCTTCCCCATCACCTTGATCTTCAGGCCATTTAGCCCATTAAGTTGTTAAGCCTCCTCCCATGCTTCAGAAAAAAAGGGGGAGTGTCCAGATCCCTCAAGACTGAGGGATCCTAACAGTTGTAATGTTGCCCTTTTCTCCATAAATAACAGGGCGTCTTCGCAGCCAGGCCTCCAGGTACTGCCACCGCTCTCCAGCTGTCTCAGCACTCCTGCCAGCACCATTGTTGCCCTGGCAGCCATCTAGGCCCTGACAGTTGGGCCTCAATTGTGGTGTTCTCCATACTGTTCTCTAACTTTCTTCCCGACAGTCAGTTGTTCCTCAGGCTCCATCCACGGCTCTATTGAGTTGGCAACACCTTGGCTTGCTGGGACGGGGGTCAAAAGATGGTTAACTGACCCCCGACACCCCTGAAAATGCCAAACATCGCCTCCCTAAGCTCAGGGTTCACTGCAGAACTGCCATTTTGGTCTGTTGCCCAACGGAATATGCACCCTAAGTCCCATGTTAGATGGAAAATTAACTTAAGACCAATTGATAAGGTCAAGGACTTCCAGTACCTATGCTTTGATATTCAAATTTCTATCTTCTGGAACAGTAATTAACATGATCTTAACAATATGCCAGCCATCATGGCAATAATTGTCCCTGCAGTTATAAACTTTACAAAGCCAAGCTCCTGGACTTACTCTTATATGGCATACAATCAGGGGTGGAATTCACTTATCTTCTCTACCAGTTTGCAAATATGCGCATGCGCACACACACGTCCGAATGCGCAGACCCTCAAAAACGTGGAAAAATGGGACATCATGACGTCTGCGCTTGTGGGTGGGGCATCCCGCAATTGCCCTTACTGGTTTGCCAGAACTGGATAGAACCACCTGAATACCACCACTGCACACAATTCTATGTTTATTAGGTTGCTCCTATTTAGAAAACATTCACTTAAAGTTTCTGAAAGCGATTCTCTATATTCCATGGTCAACTTCAAATGTTTTTCAGATAAAGCTTGGCTGCATTTCTTCTGGGGCCCACCTAAGAATTTTCTGTGTCAGATTTTGCCTGAAACAAATCGGCCAAATTTGGGAGGGGTCTCTAGTTCACCTAACTCAATTGATAGGTATCTGTAATGGGTAGAAACTAATAGGGGAGGGGACAGAATTATTAGGAAAATGCACAATTGAACGTTACTTTACAAACATTAATATCCTTTTGAGAATGCTGGGAGAGATGATAATTTAAAATATTGCTGGCAAATTCCTTTTTGCCAAGTGTAAGAAATTTATAGTAGCTCCCATTACTTGTCCTAGCTTCTGCCAACCTAGCAGTTCAAAATCATATGAAAAATGCAAGTAGAAAAACAGGGACCACATTTGGTGGGAAGTTAACAGTGTACCGTGCACCTTTGGCATTTAGTCATGCCACCCACATGACCACGGAGACATCTTCGGACAGCGCTGGCTCTTCGGCTTTGAAACAGAGATGGCATCGCCCCCTAGAGTCATGAATGACTAGCACATATGTGCAAGGGAAACCTTTACCTTTACCACTTCTATTAAGGATATGTTCTTTCAGCTTGGTGCTAGGAAAATAGAAGGGAAGGCCTTTATGTCCATAACCCCGAAATACAGCCATTTAGACATCTAGGAAGAAGCTGTAATCATGCAGTATGGCACACAGAGAAGGCTTTAATGAATAATTCCCCTATTAAGTCAGTGAAGACTTTCTAGATTAAAAAAAAATATTGGGAACATGGAGATATAGAAAGCACCAAAAGACAACAATTAGTCTCAAAGAATTTTGGATAAAATCAATATAGACAGTCTAACAGCTTGTTATTTACAACTTGCTTCTCTGAGATCTCAGTTTCAGCACATGTTCAAAGCATATTGCAGAGATGGTTGGAGTAAGTTAATTTGGGTGTCCTGGTTAGACATTTCCTCCCTCCCTCCCGTCCTCCCTTCCTTCTATGGAACATAGAATACCAGCCATTTGAAACAGTTGACTGTTGCTTTGCTCCTTCAAAAAAAGAAATGCTCCATCTCTGTTATCTTGGGAATAATCTAGCAAATCAGAAAGTTAAACTCACCTTCCTTATGACTACAAATGAGAGATCCTACTTTTCAACATTGTACAAAGGAGCAGGTGTTTTTTTTTTTTTTTTTTTTTTTGAGAAACAAAATATGAATTCCACCTCCTGAAAGCTCTCAGCATCGGATCAGTTTATTAGATATTTTAGGGCATACTGCTGTACTATACCAGAAACTAAAGGTTTATAATATGATAAATATGCTAGTTGTATACTAACTAGCATATGTGCTAGTTAGTACACAATGCTATTGCTAAATGTTACATTTTTTCACTGATTCTTTTAAAAATGACATTCAGAAATAAAGAAAAAACAATTAATACAGTAGTGGCATTTTCCAATGACCTTTCTTGGTTTATATCAGGATAATATATGTAGATAATATCTCAGGCAGATTGCTTTCTACGAAAGTGCCATATTTTAGCCTTGAAGGGATTGAAATAGTGTAACTTTTTGCATACTTTATAAGTTCTTCCTATAAAATTATACACATTGGAACAGAAAGAAAGAAAAAGAAACATTAAAAGAGCACCTTGGAATAATATTGACAAAACCCAAGATTTTCAAACTAATATGGAACTTACATATTTAAATAACTTAATCCTCTATAGATACTCCAGCAATTGGCCAAGGAGTGTTGGAGGAGGATACCATTATATTGTGTAGTTAAGTACTTTTCCCCCTGCAAAGAAAAGGAACAATTAATTTTGCTACTCACTATTAATAACATATTCTAAATTCTGTTCCAGCTGAGCCACTTTGAAATAGCTCATTTTCATGAGGTGTTAAGTGCTCATCCTTCTTGAATTGTCAGTCAACATATGGGAAGTCGTGAATCACAGAAATACCTGAATGCTTGGCTGAAAGGAATCTTTTATCAGGTTTTCACACTATATTTCCTTCATGCAAAATGTAAGAAAGTCAACTTCTTGGCCTGTATTTTATGGCTCATACATTTTACTAGCATTTTAATGTGGAATGCTTTTGTCCAAAGTTGACTGAGGAAGACAGATACCAGATTTTCACCATTTTTATTACATTAACTTTTGGAATTAATGCAAACTTAGTTTCTTGGAAGAAGTAGGAACAAATTGTCAATGAACATTGCATCATGAAAAAAAAAAAGAAGGAAGTTCCTAAAGTCAGTCAACAATCACTGAAAGTTCACTTGCCAATGTTTCATAGACTATATTTCATTTTGTAGTAAATTTTCATCATGTCTGGGGATGAAAGGTACATTTCTAATAGTAATGACAATAAAATAATAGATTTGTAAGATATCATTTAGGTCACTGAGTTTCATCCTATACTTAGTGTAGAAATTCAAATGAAAGCTTGCTTGACAGATGGCTGCCTAGCCTTGAACTTTAGCTACGAGAAGTCTATCCGTTCTCTAGATACTGGTTCCACTGTTGAACTGTTGTTACATTAGGATATTATTTTCTAACATTCAATCTCGTTCTTCTTTTCCTGTAACTGAAATCCATTACTTTGTGGAATGATGTAGAATAGATCTCAATCTTCTTTTGTGTGACATCCTTTGAAGGGTTTGAATAGTTCAATCACATCCTGCATCAGTCAGCTTTGCTCAGAGCTAAACATTCCCAGTTTTTTTAATAATTCTTTATAGGATTTAAGTCCTAATCCCCTCAAGACCTTTGTTATCCTTATCTTAATCTGTTCCAGTTTGTCCAAATCCTTCTTAAAATATAGTATCATGTGTCTAATTAATTGTATTGCTCTGCTTTGAGTTCAGCAAGATGGGATCACAGTTTCTTTTGGACCTGGAAGCAGTGACTGCACCAGGAGTATTTAAGGCTTCATTCTAAGGCAGTATAAGGGAATAACACAGTGAAAGAATTCAAGAGCACAAATACCAACTATTAAATAGGGATATACCCAGTGATGAAATCTAAAATTTGTTACTACTGGTTCAGTAGGTGTGGCTTGGAGGGGGGTTAATGTGACTGGGTAGGTGTGGCCAATTTTTTTTTTTTACTTTTAAAACCATTTTTTCTACAACCTCTTCAAGTTTATTTATTTTATTTATTTAGCGTATGGCTGGTCACACACAATATTAATCCTATATAGGATCAATATCAAGAGAGGAGTTGGGGTGCAATGAAGAAAATTGGGGCTGAGAGGAAAAAAAAGAGTGGCAAAACAGAAACAGAATCTTCAGAATCTCCTGTAAATCTATGATTTGGAAGATTGTCCTTAACTACAAGAGGAAATATGTTTGTTTAAAAATTATTGCAGGGCATTCAAAGTCTTAAGTAACTGTATTTTGTAAGAAATCTACAGTAGTAAAAAAAAAAAAAAGCTAAATTCTTTCATTCAGAGTTTAATATATGCAGACCTTCAGACTCTAAGGCTAAAATCTGTGACTGATAAGTAATACACATTTTATGTCGCTTGATTACAAAAACCAGATTATCTTCCTGATTGCTTTGTTCATCTTTATTGTATAAAAGCTGTGACAAATCAAAAGATGATTATAACACATTGAGTGGAGTAATTACTTTATCTGGGTTTTAATGTGACATGTTTTGGATATTTACAGAAGCTAGATAATAATGTAATGAGACCTAGCTTTTTAATATATTGTTATCAACACAAGTGAATCAGATAAATTATAATGACGAGATGTTTTTCTTTAAAAAAGGAATTTTTACATTTGATATCTTCTCTTCCAGTGAAATGAGTTTTGATCATCCATAAAAATTAATGTGGTCACTAAATATACTCAGGTGTGATTGCATACCTAAATAGAATAAAAACATATTGAATAATTTCAGGCAGTCCCAGTTATAACATTATATAAGCAATAGGTTGGCAATTGACATAAATTTAAGATTTTAGTGCCTATGATAAAAGGAAAGAAAATAGCATCTCCTTCTTCTTCCATGGACAGGAGTAAACAAAAAAGTACCATATTTTTTGGACTATAAGAAGCTCTGGACTATACGACACACCTATCTTTTTTGGGGAGGAAAACAAGAAAAAAAAATCTGCCTCTCTCTTCCATTAATTTGCCTCCTTGCAGCAAACAGCCTATTTCATTTTCATTTTAAGAACAGCCTGATTAACATAAGAAAAAAAATCTGCCTCTGCCTCCCAGCAATTTGCTTCCTTGCAGCAAACAGTGGAGGCCAAATATGAGGCGCGTGGAGGTGGCAATAGGCAATGGCAATCCCTGCAGCCTGAAACAATTGATGGTCAGGAAGCTGATCGAACCGACAAGCAGCTGCTTGTCCTAATCAGGCTGTGCTGAATCTGAAACTGAAACGGGCTGCTTGCTGTTTGCTACAAGGAGGCAAATTGCTGGGAGGCAGAGGCCAAAGGATGGGGGCCAGCAGGTGGGTGAGGTTACATTTGGTGTATAAAATGCACCGAACTTTTCACCCTCTTTTAGGGGGAAAAATGTGTTTTATACTCCGAAAAATACAGTAATCAGCAAAACACATTTGAAAGAGAAAACAAGTTTAGGTAGCCTAAAATTGTGAGACACTTTTGTAACCGGATCCAGACAGTTATTTCTTTCCTGTATTTTGACTTTGCTGGAAGAATTTCACATGCTTCATATATTCCATATGCTGCTCATTTAAAGTGATTGCTCTGCTCAGATTAACCTTTACCCAAGGGTTTGGATAAATGGCATTCTATGGTATATTTGAAATATCTTCTCTTCCTATCACCATATTTTAATTCATTTTGTTATCTCCCTTTTCCATATTTATTGTCATTTTAATACTTTCCCCTGAGAAGCAGGGCACTTATAATCAACAGATGGTGGGCACCAAGCAACTCCAAGATGTTTTAATTTTCGATTGCAAACAAACAAAGCAGAATATTACTTGATTTAGAGGTCCTGATTCATTTTTCTGTTTACTGTCTTGTAGAAACAGGTCAGGGAGAAGAAAGATAGTAATTGCAACCTATATTCATTTGTGGAAAGGAAAAGAAATTGCATACGATGAAGAATTCCAGTATTCATATTTTCTTTACTGGCTATCCGAGCATTTTTTTAAAGTTGGAAATGAAAAAGATTAAACCTTAAGGTTTGAGTTGTTGAATCTTTACTTAAATTTCAGTAGGGTTATAGTCAATACTTTTTTCTACGTGGATGACATTCGATAGAAGAAATGCCACTGCTGCGGCAAATGAGATTTTAATCTGTTAATTAGTAACACCACTTTATTCCACATTGTCTCAGATGAAGTGTACATAACAGCCTGGGGGAAAAAAAAGTGCCTTTGTCTCATGTTTCAGGTATTACAGATCTGAACTGCTGTGATCAAAATAAGAACAGTCTTGGTTAAAACCATTAGGTTTTGTTCCGCCTAATTTTTTTTTCTTCAACTATGAACTAGTTAATATGATATCTCGGTTCATATACTTCTTATTGCCCATTTTGGTGAGAGTTCTCATTAATTAAAGAATAAACATTGAATTTGGTTAATGAAATATGCAAAGCAGTTAGGAATTCATTAAATACACATGACTGATCAGATAACCTGTCCAATAACTATTCTTTCTGAATTTGCCTGGAGTGTCTAATGAGCTATCTGCATTCTACAGGTTTTTTTTTTCTTGTGATATTATCAGTCATTTAAAATGCAGCATTGTGATAATTATTTACAAAAGTCACTAATCAATTAAATCAATTAAAAGCCTTGCATTTGAATACATAATTCGGAACTCAACATTGCAATTTCATAGAATTGGGAAGAGCTTTGAATTCCATCTGGAAAAGGACAGTTCTTGATGCAGGCTACTGCGTGTAACACGATAAAACAGCTGTGTCTGTTCTTGAGATCAGCCGTGCACTCCCATTCCCATGGCTGCATTAAGCTTTTGCAGATAGTTACTATCTGCAGTGGTCTCGCACTCTCCAAAGCATATTTGGAGATTGAATTGGAAACACTGTGCAGCCTTAACCTTTACAACTCACTATATTTAACTGGACATCTGCTTAGTGCAGTCCTGTTTTAAATCAGGTATGCTGAAGCTCTTTGGTTGAACTGATGCTCCTTAACCAGAATTGACATTTGTGTTTATGGGTATGAGAGCAAGTGAGATTGAAAGAAGAGACAAGATTTTGGTATTACAGATGCATACAGAACATTTTGTTTATGCCTTCAAAAGCGATTTCTAAATTCCAGGGAGTATTAGCTTTACTAGGAAGAAAGCATGGGTTGGCAAATCTTCCCCAACAAGTACAAAATACTAGGAATCAGAGGAACAGCATTGAACACCCTATATCCATATAGAACCAAGGATTTTCACATGCTTTTGAAATTAGCACATTTTAAAAAAGAATATAAATAAAACATTTCATAGTATCGTTAGTTCTCCATAAACATACCCATAGGAGTCAACAGTTTGTGCTAGAAAAGTGCCCCAATGCCTTAGTTGTTGTTCTGAATAAAGGTAAATAGACAAAACCTGGATTTTTATATCCCAGAGCTTTGCATTGAATAAATTGTCAGCTCAGATTCCTGTTTGCATACTACAAATAAAGAAAATTGTACTATGGTTCACTCCAATTCAAAGAATTTTTTCTGCTTTTGCTCACAGGCAAAAACAAACAAACAAACAAAAAAAAAAACAACAACCCCAAAACCCAAAACCTGTAAAATATGACCTCAACATTTTAAGAGTAGAATAGGTTCAGGGTGTTTTTATCTATGTGCATCTGTTAAAAAGTTTCCAGAAAACAAACCATCTATCTCTGCAAGCAATCAATCCCTGTGGAAGATTCAATCTTCTTATTCACTGTTACAATAGCCTGGAGCAGATTCTGAAATTACTATGTATTTTTAAGATAGGCATAGAAAGATGGATTTTGCCCAATCTGAGTTCTTCTGTTAACATCAGCTCTAGCTAACTAATTGCAGTCTGCTGCCATGAAATCTTGCACATAAAGGAATATTGTCTATGTATATATCTTCTTCCCCTTTAAAAGCCTTTTTACAGCTACTATGTGTGGTTGCCAATTCTTAAATCTATGGCCCCATCTGTGATTATCTTTTCTTTTCTTTTTTTCAGTTACGATGGCCCCAACTGTTATCTTTCTTCAAGGATTTTTTTTGTGAGAGAGATGTTTTATATAAATAAAAGATTAAGATCCACCACACGTAGTTCAGGAATGAAATCCAGCAGGTTCTGACAGATTCTGGAGAACTGGTAGTGGAAATTTTGAGTAGTTCGAAAAACAGGCAAATGCCACCTCTGGCTGGCCCAGAGTGGGGTGGGAATGGAGATTTTGCCATATCTTTCCTCTGGAGTATGGTGAGAATGGAGATTTTGCATCCATGCCCACCAAGCCATGCCCACCAAGCCACACCCACAGAACCAGTAGTAAAAAAAAATTGAATTTCACCACTGGGGCAGTCCTTGACTTATGATTACAATTGACTTATGATTACAATTGTAATCATAAGTCAAGGAAATTTCATTTTACAATGAAATTTCCATTGTAAATCATTGCAGTCATAAGTCATGACAGACATAATTTGATAATGGTGATTTAGCAAATCATACGGTCTTTAAACCCAACTTCTCCGATGGGTGTGTTTTTTGCCAGAAATTGACAAGGTTGCTAAAAGATGTTGAAACTGGTTGTAAATATGACTCAGTTGCCAAGCACCCAAATTGCAATCACATGATTGTTGGGATAGTGCATTGACCATAAATGCAAATACAGAATGCAATTTGTATTTGTTACTTTTTCCAAGACTGTCATAAATTTGAACTATCATTAAATGAATGTTTGTAAATTGAGGACCATCTGTATTAGATTGAAGCTCTAAAAATCCAAGCAAGTAAAATGACAAGTAAAAAAAAAAAAAAAATGAAAAGAGGGACACACAACTAAGGCAGAATATCAGCAGGTAGCCAGAATCTGCAAAGACAAAGTCAAGAAAGCAAAGGCTCAGAATGAACAAAGACTTGCAACAAATGTCAAAGATAATAATAAAGAAATTCTTCCGACATATAATAATAAGAAAAAAATTAAGGAAACAGTCAGCCTACTAAAGTGAGAAGACGGCAAGAAAGTAACAGGGAACAGAGAGAAAGCAGAGCTGCTTAACTCGTTCTTTGCATCAGTCTATGCAAAAAGAAACTTTAGTCCAACCTACCAAAAACATAACTGTAAAAGACAGATTAGAAATAAATAAGCAAAAATATAGTAAGAGAACACCTGTGTGATCTCGATGAATATAAATCTCTGGGGCCTGATGGATTACATCCCAGAGTTCTAAAGGAGTTGGCAGATGTCATCTCAGAACCACTGTACCACATCTTTCAAAAATCCTGGAACCCTGGGGAACTACCAGAGGACTAGGAAAGAACTGATGTGGTTCCCATTTCCAAAATGCAAAAAAAAAAAAAAAAAAAAAAAAAGACTCAGGAAATAGACCAATCAGCCTAACATCAAACCCGGGAAGATACTGGAAAAGATAATAAAAAAACCGATCTGCCAACATTTAGAAAAGAGTAAAGTAATAACTAGCAGTCAGTATGAATTTGTTAAAAACATATCATGCCAAACCAATCTTATTTCATTCTTCAACATAGACTAAATTAGTAGACCAGCGAAATACTGTGGACATAATATACTTAGAGTTCAGCAAGGCATTCGACAAAGTAGATTACAATCTACTTCTTGGTAGAAAGAAGTGGGATAGATAGCATCACCACCAGATGGATTCGTAACTGGCTGACAACCATACAATGGGTCTATGTCTACATGGAGAGAAGTAAGCAGTAAGGTACCGCAAGGTTCCATCTTAGGGCCAGTACTGTTCAATAACTTCATAAATGACTTAGATGAATGAATAGAAAGGGAATTTACCAAATTTGCAGATGATACTAAGTGGGCAGGAAGATCTTGAGCCTAGAAGGTAGGCTCAAGATCGAGATGGATCTTTATAGATTTGAACATCGGGTCCTATCTAACAAAATGAAATTCAATGTAGAGAAAAGTAAAGTCTTACGCTTAGGCAAGAAAAACCAAAACTACACAAGCTATTTTCCAAGGCACCTGAAGGCCAGACAAGGAATAATGGATGGAAACTGATCAAGAAAAGATTCAACCTAGAACTAAAGAAAACATTTCTGACAGTGAGAACAATCAACCATGGAACAGCTTGCCTTCGGAAGTTGTGGGAAGTTAATCACTGGAGATTTTCAAGAAGAGATTGGACTGCCATTTGTCAGAAATGGTATAGGGTCTCCTGCTTGGGTGGGGGCTTGGACTAGATGACCTACAAGGCCCTTCCAACTCTGTTAATATAATCTAATCTAATCAAGATGTCAGTCAGTCTGGTCTAGTGATTAAGGCATTGGGCTAGAAAGCAGGAAACCATGAGTTTAAGTCCTGTCTAGACCATGAAAGCCATCTAGGTGACCTTGTTCCAATCACTCTTTCTCTCAGCCCAACCCATTTCACAGGGTTGTTCTTATGGAGAAAATGGGAGAAGGAAGATGTGTTGGATATGTTTGCTGCCTTGAGTTATTTCTAAAATTTATAAAGGTGGGATGGATACACATACGCACATAGATACATATGGTACACATACATATACAAGATATGGTGTCCTAAGATTACCACAGACTAAAATAGGACATTATTTGGTACAGAGATGTGGACCTGAGAAATCCAGTCAATATTGCCATTATTGATAGAAGGCGCTTTGGGCTCTTTGAGCTTTGAAAATTATTTGGAAGAAATGGTCCGGAATTTTGTGCAAATATAGCTCATTTGTATTGTTTATTAACAAGGCCTTCTGGGTCCAGACTTCTGGACAATGAGTCTGAAAGAAAAATATGGTTGCTTTAAGGAATCCTGAAGTTAAGTTAATGCTTATTGTTTTCTTTAATCCAAAGCTTGAAATAAGAGAGTCTGCTTCAATGAATAACTGAAGTCAGGTCCAAAGCAAACAATTGTAAATAATTCTTAGTAATTCTTAAATACTTCTAAGTAATTTTTAAAGCCCAGACAGAATGTACTGAAGTAGAAAATGTTAGCGGTATATTTGATTTTCCATTCTAGGAGATAAAGGCAATTTTTAATTGGTGATTTGCAGTAACTTAGAGCTACCGTTTTTCTTTTCTTTTCTTTTTATTTATTTATCCCACCTTTATTATTTTTATAAATAACTGAAGGTGATGAACATACCTAATACTCCTTTTCCCACATATTTTCCCCACAACAACTCTGTCAGGTGAGTTGGGTTGAGAGAGAGTGTCTGCCCCAAAGTCACCCAGCCTATTTTTCATGTCTAAAGTGGGGCTAGAAGTTGCAGCCTTCTGGTTTCTAAGCCAGTACCTTCATCACTTGCCAAACTGGAGAATTACTGCTATAATAGCAATAGCAATAGCAATAGCAATAGCAATAGCAATAGCAATAGCAATAGCAATAGCAATAGCAATAGCAATAGCAATAGCAATAGCAATAGCACTTAGACTTATATACCACAGTGCTGTACATCCCTCTCTAAGCAGTTTACAGACTCAGAATATTGTCCCCAACAATTTGGGTCCTCATTTTACCCACCTCGGAAGGATGGAAGGATGAGTCAAACTTAGGTCTGGTGAGATTCGAACTACCAAATTGCAGACTACTTCTGCTGATTGCAGCTGGCAATCAGCAGAATTAGTCTATAGCAGTGGTGGGATTCAAAAACTTTTACTACTGGTTTTGTGGATGTGGCTTAGTGGGCATGGCATGGTGGGCATGGCAGGGGAAGGATACTGTAAAATCTCCATTCCCACCTCACTCCAGGGGAAGGACACTGTAAAATCTCCATTTCTTCCTGATCAGCTGGGATTTGGCAGGCAGAGAATAGATGGGGGCAGGGCTAGTCGGAGGTGGTATTTACTGGTTCTCCGAACTACTCAAAATTTCTGCTACTAGTTTTCCAGAACTGGTCAGAACCTGCTGAGTACTATCTCTGGTCTGCAGTACTGCACTCCAACCATGGCTCATAATGGCATAGCAATGTTTGGTTTATGTTAAGTTGATCTAATAACCTATTCTCTTATTGTTTCTGTGAACAGGAAAGGAATTTGTTCATATTTAATTGTTCTTTCTCCCTTTTCAGAACAGAATAATAGAGTTGGAAGGGACCTTGGAACAGTAGTGGTATTCAAATTCCGGCACTACTGGTTTGCTATTTGGAGTGCGTAGGCACGCACACTCGCAGACGGTTTTTGATGACATCTGGGCAGAGCCTCCCACTGCCACCACTACTGGTTCACCAAATGGGGCAAAGTGGTAGCAACCCACCCCTGCCTTGGAGGTCTTCTAGTCCAGGGGTTCCCAACCTTTTGGACCTCGGGGACCACTAAATTCATAATTTTAAATCTCACGGACCACTAATATGAACTGCTTAATAACCAGCTGAGTGGGCATGACTAGGTGGTCATGTGACTGGGTGGGCCTGGCCAATTTGATGCCAACCACATGGAGGGGCACCTCACCAGCCACTCCTCGCCTGTCCACCAAGGATCCTTAGGACCCCAACAGGAAGCAGTTGTTGGAACTAAGTGGCCATCACAAGAAAGAGTTGGCAAAACAGCTCAGTTCAAATTGGATCTGACCAAGAAAAAGGCTCAGCAGAAGCACCTCACTGAGGACTATGAGCATAGGCTTTCCAAGCAGAGGGAAGACCTGTGGGAGTGCAAAGCCAGGTACTGGCACCTGGAGACTCAGTGGGCTGAGATGATCAGCCAGTTCCAAGCCATGATGCTGTCCCACTGGAATGACGTCTTCCAGTTCTTTGCCAGCAGCGGTGCTTCCTTCCAGCCTTCACCCAAAGCCCTGCACCAGGACTTCAAAGCAGACCCCAAGTTGGAATTTCTGCCCCCCTCCACCCCACACAAAAAGACCCCGAAGGGGGAAGCTCTCTGCAGCAACACAAAACATTCACTGAACATATCCCATCCGGGGGGTGTAGTTTGGGGACCCCTGATTTAGTGCAATATAAAAAATGCAAATACTTTTTCTGCGGAACACCAAAATTTTCTCACAGACCACCAGTGGTCCATGGACCACCAGTTGGTGACAGCTGTTCTAGTCCAACTCCCTGCTCAAGCAGGAGAGCCTATGCCATTTCAGACAAACTGCCATCCAGTCTCTTCATAAAAGCCTCCAGTGATGGAGCACTAATCACCCATTTCCTTTTAAAACTTATTATAAGGCAAGACCTTTTTTTTTTTCATTGTAATGGGTTTTATCCATTATTTCTACAGACATTTGGCTGTAAATATGTTGGCAGTTTTACTCAGAAGAAAAAAGGGAAAGAAGCAGTTATTGTACTTCAAAGAAAGGAACCAGAAAAACAAAGTTTGAATTGTAAGCCCGACATGAATTCGTATACAATGTCCTGCTGTTTTGATTAAAGTCACCTAATCAATATTTCTCAACTTTTAAGGTTTTTTTTCTTTGGGATGACCTGCAAATTGCTTATAGAAATAGTTCAGAAAAATTTAAATTGTCCTCCATTCCTAATTTCTGATTTAAGACAAGAAAGAAATGGAAAAATGATGCTAAGTAAAATGTCTGTAAGAAAATTAGTACCTGTAATGGTTTTATTGGTTTTATTTAACTTGTTAATAAAGCCGTCTTCTTTGGATAAATAAATTTGTTCCTGGTTTATACTTTATGAAGGTGCAGAGAGTAATGACATATTTGCACAAAACAAAGGTTTCCTGAATTAATTTGCTTAATATCAATTTAAAAGAGCTTAATTTTTATCTTTATGATTATTTACAGAAAAGCTGCATTAATTAACTTCTTAGCTCTGTCTTCTACAAGCACTCATTAATCACAGTAATGAGATTTTTATGCAACTTTTGCATTCTGTGACATATAAGCCTTCTTCAGGCTTCCTCTCCCTGCTTAAACACCTCATGAAGAAACTGGGTCATATACTAGTTCTGTGCAGAATAACTAAGGATAAGAATAAGCTAATAAAAAGAATAAGAATAAGCTAAGGAGAACTAAGGCAGAAAATCAGCATATAGCCCAAACCTGCAAAGACAAAGTCAAGGAAGATAAGATTCAAAATGAACTAAGACTTGCAATGTATGTCAAAAGTTATTTTTAAAAAAGCTTCTTTCAACATGGAAAAAAACAGGAAAAAATGTCAAGAAAATGATTGGTTCATTAATGGGAGAAAACAGCAAGGAGGTGACAAGCAGCAGAAAGAAAGTGGAACTGTTTAATGCATTCTTTGTTTAAGGTAAAGGTTTTCTCTGTCTAGTGGTTTCCAGCTCTAGGGGGTAGCATTCATCTCCATTTCTTGGCCGAGGCAGCCAGGTTTGTCCAAAGACACTTTCTATGGTCATATGGCCAGTATGGCTATATGCCCAGCAGTCTGAAAGCAGACTTTTGTGAGGAAATAGCTTAGCTACCACTTCGGTGGGCAACTTAATGGGAACATAAAAGGAGCCCACAACTGGGTCTACCCTGGGCAACAGTGATGTCAATGTTGAATCTTTTCAATCCAGAAGTGTTTTGGTGTTCCTCACAAGAACGTAGTAATATCATGTGTTCTGAACAGAAAGTGTATCTCCAGAGCTTTGTAACTCATATCTTTCCACTCTGGAATTCTGGGAAGGTCTTGATTCTGAACTCTGGGAAATATAATTTATTTAGTGTCATCAAGGCACAACAAATTCTGGTGGGTACAACAAAGTCATCCAGACAGATAGACATGATAAAAAATGCACTAAAAAAAGCATTCACTTAACTTAAGGAACAAAAATACACTTTGGTTAGTTTTCAAAATCCCTGTAGATTGATGGCCATACAACAGAGCCTGGATAGCTCAGCAGACTAAAAGCATTATGATTAACACCAGCTGTCTGCATTTACTGTAAGTTCGAATCTCACCAGGCTCAAGGTTGACTCAGCCTTCCATCCTCTCTAAGGTAGGTAAATTGAGGACCCAGTTTGTGGGGGCAATAAGCTGACTTTGTATAAATATACAAAAGTATGAAGGCTATTGCTTAACGCATTGTAAGCCACCCTGAGTCTCCGGAGAAGGGCGGCATATAAATCAAATAATAATAATAATAAAACATTGTGGGAGGTCCTTGGTTTACAACCATTTGTTTAATGACTCCTTGAAGTTACAACACCACTGAAAAAAGTAATTTATATCCAGTAAACTCACTTGCAATCATTGCAGCATCTCCATGGGTTATGTGATCAAAATTCACAAATTTGACAACAGGCATGTATTTACGATGATTGCAATGTCACAGGGTCAAATAACTGCCATATAATTGATCTTCTGACAAGCAAAGTCAATGGGGAAAGACAAATTTGCTTAATAACCACAAGATTCACTTAACAAATACCTTGCTTAACGATGGAAATTCTGGTCCCAGATTCTAAGTTGAGGACTACCTATATTAAATAGATTCATTATTTTTTCTTCATATAATTGTACTTTCCTGCTCCTTAACTAATGACGTCAAGAAACCATGAAACATTAACATAGCTATTATAACTGGTTATTCTGCGTCCTATAACTCATCCTTGTGATGGGATGCCTAATACGCCTTGGGAATACAGAAAAGTATTTAAGTTGAAATAAGGGCTACTAGGGAAGGGATTATTGAGTCTAGAGAAGAGAGGGACACATGAGAAAATAACTCTAAGTTGATGATAGATAGACTGACTGACTGACTGACTGACTGACTGACTGACTGATTGACTGACTGACTGACTCATGATATACTTTTTTCAGAAATTACTTTGGGAGGCTCTCAAAATTTTGTTAGCATTAAAGGTCTTTCCAGAAATCCAGGTGGTTCTGGTTTCCTGAGCTTGATAGCCCACAGGGCTTGAGTGTACTGAAGTCAAAACACATAATGTGAGCCATAAACACTGTGATGCACATTCCCAGTCATCGGTTTAATATTAAACAAATAAACATTTATTGGCCTGTTTCTGCCATCAGATATCATTAAAATGCACATCTGCTGGAAATAGCATTAACATGTCTAAACCAAGCTTAGTGAAGAGCTCAGATCCTAATAAAAATACCTTTCCCTTTAAGTAATAAATGCAGGCAGTATTACAGCAGCCACACAATTCACTTTAACTTCTGAACTTGTGGATATCTAAATATACTATGGGAATCAACTTAACTCTGAAAACAAAATTGGGTAATCTTATTAGACAGGACAAAAGAAATTACTAGAATGTAGCAGCAAAATGAAACTAGAAATTCTTGGAGAATAGTAAAATAATAGATTTTTTAAAATATATATATATATATTTTGTACCTTTGTTGCCTGACAGTCCTTAACAAACACTTCTTTACTATATCAGGTCTGTTCAACACTAAGTATCATCCTTGTTTACTAGATTTTGCTTGCAAATTGGCAGCAATTGCAGTTTTCTACGATTTGAATATAAGATGATAATAATTTTATTATGGCGCAATCAGTTTAGGAAACTAAATTCAGGGAACTCTGAGCAGCTTACAGTAATCAAATATATTGTTAAAAATAGTTTTAAACAGCAAAAAACAAAACATGGCAGCCCCAATTGAAAACAACTATATCAATAAAATCACGATAGATACTCTCTAGATACATTATCAGCAGGGTCTGATAATGGATACTACTGTATATGTATCTCTGAGAGAATGCTGTTCCAAAGAACAGGGATAGCAATAGAGAAAACATTCTTCCTAGTTCCCCAAGGTGACAACATTTGAAGTTGGAGTGCACCCAACCTCCTGGAACATACTGGGTAGTCATAAACAACTAGAGATAAGCAGTTCTTCCAATAACCAATACCTTGAAGAACCCACACCGTGAATTGTACACAATGTGAAACAAGAACAGGGAGAGTCCTTGGGTACCCCAAAAGTTAGGTGGACTGCAATAAAACTAACTAAGAATAATACCAAAAAAAAAAAAAGTTTACCATCACACTCATTGATGAGTTTGCCATAAACACAACATGTAGTACTCCATATTTTCATTAATAGGCAGATACCTCCCTCATTTATTAGGATATAAGAAGGGGGTGGGGAAGGAAAGCACAGTCTATTGTGCTATCACCTATCTCAATAAAAAAAATTAGCTCTTTCATTGGAGTCATTTTCTGAGCTGGTTTATTTCATGGGGCTGACAATAGGGAGGCCAGGTCAGGAAGCAGAATCACCACAAATACCCTGTTTCCCTGAAAATAAGATCCAGCTGGAAAATAAGTCCTAGCATGATTTTTCAGGATGCTCATAATATAAGCTCTACTCCCAGAATAAGCCTCAGTTAAGATTGTCAGCCAATTGGGTGCATTTAGTACCATATTTTCCTCAAAATAAGACCTAACCAGAAAATAAGCCCTAATGCATCTTTTGGAGTGAAAATTAATATAAGACCCAGTCTTATTTTTAGGGAAACATGGGTAGTAGAATTCTACTTGAACTCTCAGTCTGGTTCAGCATTCTATAGATTTTTTCTGAGGGGGGAGGTGTCCTTCAACATTCTATCCTCAACATTGGATGGGAAATTTCATAAAATCCCATTTAATGAGAGAAATTGTGCCTGTAGCCAGAATGACTTTAGTGCATCAGTTTCTTTGCTGCCCCTTCTATGAAAACCTACACAGTAGTATGATCATACCATTTGTGCTAGTAGAGATCAATCTTTCAAAGAATGAGAGGTGATTTTTTTAAAAATCTAGTCAGAGACCAGACCCCTGTCATTACAACCCAGTAGCCAAGTTCTTACCAACAGCTATTGCTATAAAGTGACAATTAATTAATTCTTTAAGCTTATTTTTATTTATTTTATTTTATTTATTTATTTTGCTTTATTTCCTTCGTTTGTTTGTTTGTTTACTTCCTATACATTTAAATTTTAACTGGCAAGTCTATACTGTATGCTGTTTTTACTACGCTTATTATATTTGAGCCTGCTTTTATGCGTTGTTTTAATGTTGTAGCTACTGTGCAGGTCACTGAGCATATATAAACCCAATTAAAATTACTTTGTTGATATAGGCTATGGTATCAGAAACTTGAAAGTCTGACAGTGTTTTCCCTCCCCTTTAAGCTACAGTCAATTTAATTTATTTTCCCAAATTCCTTTTTTTTCTTCTTGGACTTAAATCGTGTTTTTCTAATGGATGGATTTCTTATCCAAGGTTACTCCTGTCATCTTTCTTTACAGTAGAAAATCTGGGTTCTATGACAGGGGTATTAAAAAAGATCCATTTTAGATTTCTTTAAAACTGAAATCCATGATTTGCCAATCACAGGATAGAATAGAATAGAATAGAATTTTTTATTGGCCAAGTGTGATTGGACACAAGGAATTTGTCTTGGTGCATATGCTCTCAGTGTATATAAAAGAAAAACTACGTTCATCAAGATACTGACTATAGCAGTGAAAAGAATCCATTTGTTTGGATGGAAGAAATTCAAACCAAATAGCATACGCTAAAACTGCATTTAAAACCAGCTCGTTTGGTGGATGGTTACACATGTATGCATTGATTAGAGCTATTTATAATTTAAATCTGGAATGGATATCCCTGGAACTCCTTTGGGGTTTCCTGAGCCTCAGTAAATTTTACTTCTTAAATTTGGTAGCTACTGAGTGGAAAGAATAGTATCTTCCTGATTTTCAGCATAGAACAAATAAACCCCACTAGCCACTATCAACATCTAAAACTTCAAACCTGCTCTAAGGACACCCAAAATCCTGGATATCCTAAATCTACCCCCATATAATGCATTTTTGGCTTATGGCTTTCCTATTGTGAAATGCTCACAACTTTAAAATGTGGCTAAATTGGTAGGAGAAGAGGAGCAAAAAAAAAAAAAAAGGAGGGGGAATATAAAGGCAAGTCTTTATGGATGAAGAGCATGATTATAAAATGGTAGCTAGAATTCCTGAAATGTGATCATGCAGTGAGTTAATTAACCAAATACTGAAAAATAAAAAATAATGATTCAGAAATGCAGCTGGTAGATGTCTGAGCTGAACAACAGAATCGTTTTCTGAAACCCTGGCTTCATCTTCATTACATGTTTAAGCTATCTATTAATAAGCTACCCACAGACACATCAACTCTTGGACATTCTTTTCCCTTTCTGTCTTATTTCTTCTGTGTAAGCAATTAGCAAATGCATGGAAAGAGGCTTTGTAAATAACGAGAAGCTCTTAGTCTAACTGCTCTGAGGAAGAAGGGTGGAATGGTGATCGTATTAATGAGGTTGTATTCAGTCTGCAAATAATGTTTCTAGGTTTTGAGGTATTTTGTGCGTCAGTTGAAAAATAAGAAAACAACAAACTTAGAAAAGAAAAAGGATATCTTTATTATTCAGATGCCTGAGAGATTATCAAAACTTTCTAACAACCAAACATATGAAAGTATCACAAGACAGAGCACAGTAATCTCCAGGCGTCAGCAAGTGCACACAAGGCTCCACAGATTCAACACTTGTTCCCGACAAATGCGCCTCCCACTGGCACCTCCTTACATCTCAGTCCCAAAGTGTGCCTTGTGAAAGGGGGCGGGGCACTCTCCTCCCTTGTAGCTGGCTCAATCTGCGTTGATCTCACCGTCTCTCTTCCCTCCTTGCTCTCAGATCAGCAGGGGGTAGCCCTTGCTCTTCTCCTGAGCTCTCCCTGTTTGCAGGCCTTACTAATTCTGAAAAGCCTTGCCTGGACTGACTCTGCCTTCCTTAGGAGAGGCCAACGGAGCCGGACACTCCATCTCTGTCAGTTCTTGTTCCAGTTCATCTTTTCCCTCAGATTCAGAATCTGAGGGGGGCATGACAGCCCCTCAATGTGGCTTCTCTTGATTCCTGCTCCACTAAGTGAAGCTTCCTCCCTGGAAGCTTTTAAGAAGAGACTGGACTGCCATCTATCAGAATTGGTGTAGGGTCTCCTGTTTGAGTGGGGGGTTGGACTAGATGACCTACAAGCAGTGGTGGGGTTCAGCCAGTTCGCACCGGTTCACCCGAACCAGTAGTAACCACGCCCAGCCACACCTCTTGCCCCTCACCTCAGATGAGGCTGATTTGTCTGACAATGGCTTTGCCATGTTGCCCCTGAGGTGAGCCTTCGGCCGAATGGGCAAGTCTGGAGCAGGTCTCCCTCCTGTGGTATGCTGCTTTTCGCATTTAATTTTGGAGCCACCCAAGTGAAAGCATTCCCCCCCCCCCCGAACGGTGATCCCTGCCACCGTCATGCAAGCCAGCCAGCCTAGTCCAAACCCGTGAGTGAAGGAACGATCGCCCTCCACCAGCTGGCCCTTGCTCGCCCTCCTGGTCAGGTTGTGGGAGTGCCTGCTCTCCCAGCTGCCCCCCCTCCCCGCTCTCTGGAACAGCAGCAACAGCACGCTCCCGTCATCTCACAAACATTATATCCCGTCATCTCACAAACTCTGCAGCCTTGTGTTGTGTTACCCGACTGCCTCAGGAGTGAGGGGTAATAAAGAGGCCAGCCAGGAGGCTGAAGCATCGCTGGTTTTGCTGTCCTGCCTCCACTCTTGCAAAGTGAAATGCAATGCCTTCTGTCTTGCTGCACGGCCCTCCCAATCAGCAGAGGCTCCCTAAATTAGGAAGCTGGCTGGGGTCAGTCCTAAGTTTGCTATCCATCACAGTTAGGAATCTCAGATATAGCCCAGAATGAATGCTTGTGTTGCAGCCAATCTGGGCGCTAGCTAGGCAGATGGCCTGCAAACTTTGTTGTCTTCCGAGGAGCCTGGCCGAAGTTTCACTCGCTGAAGCACCAGGACTCCTGATGACGGGATGGGGTCCTTTGGGCACTTAGTTTGGCTACCTATTAAGTCCAGCCCCACCCTCCACCTCAGCAAGTGGCACACAAAAGTTTGGCTGGGCTCCTTGAGTGACAGAGTTTGCAGGAGGCCGGTCTAGGTAGCACAAACATTCATTCTCGGCTTTGAGATTCCTAGCTGCAATGGGCAGGAAAACTAGATTCGACCCTCTGATCCAGCAGTTGGAAAAGGGGACAGAGAGAAACAGTCCCATTGCAAAGTATGCACAGGTCAGAGGGGGGGAAGAAATTCAAACTTCAGCCTCCTGGTGCAGCACAGGGCTTTGAGCAGACTGGAAGGAAGGGCCTCTGGCTCACTTGCGCTCTCTCCCTCCCCAGTCTAGGTTGATGCAGGCAGAAGCTTACATTGCTAAAAGGGCAATCAGTTTGGGATTAAATTCCAAATGAAATTGGGTCTTCAGGGTAAGGAGACACGAAGAACTTTTAACTGCAGGTTTCTAAAAATCTTATTAAAAGGAATGTCTAGAGGCAGCTCTTTAACTCATTAGTCCACAGGGAGCAAAAGAGATAGGGTCCAATGAGTGTCTTAGCCAGTAGTGGGTTCTAACTGGTATTACCACCGGTTCGCTTCATGCACACACCTTGCGTGCAATCTCCCCGAACTGGGGAGAACCGGTAGCAACCCACCACTGGTTTTAGCTATTTATCTTAGGAATAACAGAATAACAGAGTTTAAAGGGACTTTGGAGGTCTTCTAGTCCAGGGGCCTCCAAACTTGGCAGCTTTAAGACTTGTGGACTTCAATTCCCAGAATTTCCCAGAAATGGTTGGCTGGGGAATTCTGGGAGCTGAAGTCCACAAATCCTAAAGCTGCCAAGTTTGAAGAACCCTGTTCTAGTCCAACCCCCTGCTCAGGCAAGAAAACTGAGGATGCTAAATCTGAGTGGCGGGCCTGGGAAAGGTGTCAGAATAATACTTAGGAGGGACTTTGGAGGGGACCCTATACCATTTCAGACAAATGGCTGTCCAGTCTCTTCTTGAAAACCTCCAGTGTTGGAGCACCCAGAACTTTTGAAGACAAGCAGTTCCATTGGTTAATTGTTCTCACTGCCAGGAAATTTCTCCTTAGTTTTAGGTTGCTTTTCTCTTTCTTCAGTTTCCATCCATTGCTTCTTGTTTTGCCTTCTGCTGCTTTGGAAAATACATTGCCCCTCCCCCTTCTTTGTGGCAACCCCTCAAAACCCTGTTTTGTGACCTGCCTATCACACTCTTTCTATAGTATGTAGATGCAGATAATATTTAAGTCGAAAAAAGTGAACAACATTTTACAGAACTATAGATATGTTGAGGTCGGGGGTGACAAGGAGTGGCTAGGAGGGGAGGGGCTGTGCAAAGCACTCCTTGACATGAGTGATGTAGAGTTGACCATGCCCATGCAGTCACACAACCACCTGGCCATGCCCACCTGGTCACACCCACCAAGCCATGTCCAGAGAATTGGTTGTTAAAAAAATTGAATCCCACCACTGCCTACAAGGTCCCTTCCAACTGTGTTAATCTGTCTGTTAAGCATGCTGCAGGATCCAATCTGGATCAGTCACCAGGACCAGAGGTTTAGTCTTCGCCATTCTGGTGAGAGAGAAGTTTCCTGAGGATAGGCTTCAGCAGAAATTCAAAATCTCGGAAGACTAAATTTCTGATTCTGGTGATCCTGCAACGTTATCCTGGGACATGTATATTTGCCTTCGTTCACAGAATATACTTTTAATAATGTAGTTAATTAAGGTTCCATTGGTGCAAGTAACATAATCTTTAGAATAGATTAACAGAGTTGGAAGGGACCTTGGAGATCTTCTACTCCAACCCCCTGCTTAGGCAGGAACCCTACATCACTTCAGACAAATGATTATCCAACCTCTTCTTTAAAACTTCCAGTGTTGGAGCATTCACAACTTCAGGAGGCAAGTTGTTCTACTGATTAATTGTTCTAACTGTCAGGAAATTTCTCCTTAGTTCTAAGTTGTTTCTCTCCTTGATTAGTTTCCACCTTTTGCTTCTTGTCCTGCCCTCAGGTGCTTTGGAGAACAGCTTGACTCCCTCTTCTTTGTGGCAGCCCCTGAGATATTGGAACACTGCTATCATGTCTCCCCTAGTCCTTCTTTTCATTAAACTAGACATGCCCAGTTCCTGCAACCATTGTTCATATGTTGTTCTTGATCAAGGCTTTATGTACATTTGACTCAAATTCATCTGTCTGCAATTTACTAAGGTATTTTTTAAATATTTATTTCATTTATCCACAATTTATATTTCTTCCAAAAAAATTTTTTTTTAAAAAAAGGAGATTAGGAGTCTTTCTTTCTATACTAATTAGAACAATCTTTGAAATGGATCAAGTTGAGATATAGGATTGGCCCAAGGCAAATCAGTGACTTCATAGCACAGTTTAGAAATGGGATCTGGTTACTTAAACAGGTTATTGGTTAAAACAGTTTACTGGTTAAGACAGAATAATGAAAACTATTCTTGCTATTGCTGTAATTATAGTCTATGATTTGGGCTGCAAAATACTGGACCTTAAATGATAGATGCTTCAATTACACTTAAAGCTGAAGAATGAATACTTTATTGAACTGTTCTTAGTAAAAGAAGTTTAAATAGGATTTTGTAAATTTAGCTAGCAGTACAGAATGTGGAAGCCCTAATTCTTGTTCCTCAGAGGAAGAAGAAAATTTGAATGAGAAAATTTTGACTTATAAAAATGTAACTATACAGACCCTTTATGACATTATGCATTGCTAATCACTTAGAACATTTTAGCTTTCTCTCCAAAAACCATAGGGGGTTTTATCTGAATAATATTTTTCCTTCTTATTCTAGTTCTTTTTTACCTTGGAGACTGAAGAAGTCTTCAACCCACTTTCATCCTGCTATAGGAAATGTCTGAATTCGCAGTTCCATGATTTCACAATAACTGATCTATAACTATATGCAGCATTAAAGCACTCCACAATGGGATAACTTTATCATCTATCATAGCACCGTAGCAAGCATATATAAAACACTTCTGATCCATAAATAATACCACTACCAAAGGTTTTCCAAGTTAAAATCTTGCTGAAATACCTGGGAGAAAGGTGGCATGTTAAATTCAGCAATATCGACACTGTTAAAATCCCATGTGACCATCTTGTGGTTAGCATTAAATGAAACAAGTGACACCAGTGGTGGGTTGCTACCAGTTCTACCTGGATCGGCGAACTGGTAGTGGTGGCGGCAGTAGGCTCCACCCACCCACACCGGATGCTTCTGCACATGTGTAGAAACATTGCACACAGGCGAGCGCATATATGAGTATGTCACGATACTGAGTGACACCTTATAGAATCCACTCAGCAATACTGAGGTTCCATCAATATTGGGCCCAGATGTTGGAACCAGAAGAATAGAGGAATAGGGCTGAAGGAATGCTGGATCCATCACCCTTTGTTCTTTTCCTAAGAATCATGAACATAAAAGACATGCTATAATGGAATAATTGAGAAGCAGTGATTAAAGGATGGTTGGCTCTAGCATTCTCCCAGCCACTTCTGTTCCTGTGCCCTCAACAACAGGCCCCAGTGCCTTGGTTTGAGGATGTTCCTTCAGAAACTAGATGAACGATATTAGATGAATGAAATTACAAATATTTGCATGCCAAAACCGAATATAAATGGCTATTTGGGTTATATTGCTATATTATTTTCACTTTTAAATAATCTTCATGTGCAACAAATTAACTTAAAAGTGGCACACAAGAAAGCTAGGTTGACCACTCACATCTTCTCCAGTGGGTCACTCAGACTTAAGTATTGGAGTGTATGGATGGTCTTTGCTGATATCTTGCAAAGTGGCTATCAATAGTGAGGAGAAATCAGACCAAGATATCTGAATGCCTTTTTCTTTCTTCCATTTAATCATGTCTGATTCTTGGAGATTGCCTAGATAAATTCCTTGAGTTTTCTTGGCAAGGTTTTTGAATCTGAATGCCTACCAGGTCCCAAATTCTTCATTCTCAGAGGGTTTTCCTTAGAGCAAGTGTAGATGAAATTCTTCTACAGTGCAAGATGGAAATATCTGGCTACTTACCCACAATATCTCATTCTGAAAAATTTCTTGGGACAAGATATGGAGAGGAAAGCCCCAGCAGAAACACTAGAAGGGTCTTTTACCTTAGGCAGTAAATTATTTTGGATTATTGCTTAGCTGTTGTTGTATTTTATTTAACATTTATCTTAATTTTATCTTAATCTCATTTCCACAACATAGAATTTAAAAGGCTATTTTAATAGGCCATTTTGATCAATGGCAATGTACTATATAAAAGTTAGGTGGCATTTATCTTAATCAAGCATTGCAGCTCTGAAAAAGTTTGAAAACCATATGAATATGTGTGTAGCTAATTTGTGGTGAAGACTACACATATGTGTTCCAGTTTGTTTGTTTATAGCAAAAAGATACTGGATTGTTTCTAGCAATCTAAGAAGACACTTGAGATAAGCTATAATAACTACCCTCTTTCCCCAAGAATAAGACATCCCCTGATAATAAGCCCAATCGGACTTTTGAGTGCATGAGCTAAAGTAAGCCTCCCCAAAAAATAAACCCTCCCCAAAAATATTTAAACGCAGAGCTGGAAATCAGGTAAGATGGCAAGAGGAGCCCCATCTTGCTCCCTGTCCCCCAAAATAATAAGACCTCCCCAAAAATAAGGTCAAGGTGCTTATTTCGGGGTTCAAAAAATATAAGACAGGGTCTTATTTTCGAGGAAACACAGGTATGATAAAGTTGCCTTAAAGTTTTACAAAAATACAGATGGAGTTTTGGTGTGGGAAGTAAAGCTAAGAAAGCATGAGTCTGTGGAATCATCCAGTTACTTCTATGTATGCCTTCAACTTCTTTGCCAACATTCTTCTGTCTTTGTTTAAAGTCCTTTGCTTAAATTCCTATTCAGAATCCCAACTTACCATGAAAGATTCAACTTGATTGCCCCAGCTTTCATTTATCACCTGAAATAAAATGACAGTTATGGCATAAATATAAACCCTTTTCACAATTGTGAATAATAAGAGGATTTCTACTCTAGCAGTTTTATAGTGTCATCATCTATCTCTTTGGTGATATTCTACTAATATGGGTGAGCTTGATATTGTTACTAAAAGGACTGGGTAAAACAATATAGTGCCATTGCATACTTTTGAGTTAGATTTTATAAGTTTGTTCCAAGAATTGGTAATTTAGAACTCTTAGATATCAGTGTGGCTGTAGATGTACTCCTTGGCACTCTTCAGATCCCTATTTCTATTGTCTGTCTGTCTGTCACAATTACATAGAAAATTGTGTAGTGGGCACATATTAAATTATAAAAAAATAACTTTACTCCCCAGAATGACCATCACTCCCATAAGTTTCCCATTGCTTGATTAATGGGACCCAAGGCAAACTGACTCAGTGTAGGCAGAACCCATGGGAGATGTTAAATATCTAGGGCCAGCTTTCATTCCCAAGGGTTTTTTTTTTCTGGAAGAATGCAACCATGTGAAGGACTTTTCTCCATTTCTTTTAAACAACACTAAATTTCTCTTCTTTTTTTTTTGCCATTTTTGTACTATTTCTTTGCTGTATGTCATGTTATATAAATAGTCCTAGAACATCAGCAATAGCAAGATGATTTATTGAAGTAATAAGCAAGTATAAAACACATGCAAGTGTCCTCTAGAGTAAGGTGGGGTGTACTGTGGAAGGAGACACTAGTACCCTGAGAACAACTTGGCATGATATTATTAGTACAAATTACAACAGGAAATGTTTTGAGAGAGCCCCAAAGGGTTTCAACTGATATGGAGTATGCATGACTCATTGAATTATTTCTTCCTTGGAAATAGCTTCTGGCAATAGAACAAAATGTGTGTAATCATCTGGAATCAATGAAATGTACCTAAAGTGTTTAAGTCAATGGCTTGGTGCCCTCTAGATGTGTTGACGCAATAGCTTGCTGAAGTGAGGAGAATTGTAGGGACAGAAAGCAGGCACCACTCACCTACTTCAATATGATTACCGGGAAGGGAAGAGGTCTCCCGATGACTTGAATGGCTTTCAACCATCACAATAATTGATCACAAAGATGGGTGGACAACCTAGAAGCAGAATTCAGTTATACACATACACCACATTTTTGCAGGCCTCTAAAATTCCCCAAGAATTTGAGCTCTGAATAACCCAAAGTACTATTTTTATTTTGAAAAAGAAAAGGTGTTAGCATGTCTACTTAACTAAAAACAAAAACCCACCTCTCAAAATTGATAGAACCAGACCAAAGACCTGCCCACTCTTGTAAAATCACAATGTCACCTCTTTATCCTTTGTACCCTCAGGTTCTGAAAAAAGTATAAAAGAAAATGTGACATCCAGGTCCAGAGGGTTGTTTTCCCATGATGTGAATAGAAATAACTAAGTGGCATTGTCTTGTAGTAGCCAAGAACTTTCACCTATCAAGAAACTTAGAATTATCTGATTTTGCATTAATTGTATGCTAACATGCAGTGCCAACTCAAGAGTATATAGCACCTCTTGGTCACATTGATTGATGGTGACACTTCCTGCCAATGCCATATATACATATCTATCTATCTATCTGTCTATCTATTTATCTATCTATCTATCTATCTATCTATCTATCTATCTATCTATCTATCTAATCTATATCTATCTATCTATCTATCTATCTATCTATCTTTGATTATTGGGTTTTCTCCCACGTAAAATTGGAAGTGTCTTGGCGACGTTTCAACGAAGTCTCATTCGTCATCTTCAGGCTGGTATTCTCGGTTTCATGCTTCCAGGAGCAATGTGAGATCGCAGCTGTTTCTTGCTTTTAACTGCTAGTGGGGGGGTGTTCTGATTGGTTGGGGGCTTGGCTGTGCTCTGATTGGATGGGGGTTTGGTTGTGCTGTGATTGGCTGGGGCTGTGTTCTGTTTGGGTGGAGGCTTGGTTGTGCTCGGCTTAGTCTGAGTTGCAGGGGGATTTGAGCTGGTGATCTGCGTTACTGTTGTTTGGCTTTATGTTCGTGGCCCTGCCACCTCTTCATGGTGGGTGTCAGTCTGCTTCATGTATGGATTGGAGGGGTTTAAAGTGGCTAATGATGCAGCTGCAGTCTGGCTTCTGGTCCTTGGTCATGCTTCTTTATCAGTGTGGGTTTGAGTCTGCTTTCTGCGTGGATGTGTGGTGGTGACATCCTGTGTGGCTCTCATGAGTGTGGGTCGGGTGTCATTCATCGTGTTAGGGACTCGTTTGTCAATAAGGGTGGGTTTCCAAATGGCTGATAGGTGGGAAGTATCGTCTCATTTGTTCATGCTGTGTGCACATTTTTCTATCTCGATGGCTTCTCTGATTATTCTGTTGTTAAAGTATGAGCCAGTTTGGGTTTGTGATCAGAGTTTGGGTTTGTGATCAGATTTTTCTAGAGCTTGGCTTTCAAAGTGTTCCATGTAGAGGTTAGCAATGACAGGTGAGAGGGGTGATCCCATGGGTGCTCCTTCTATCTGTTTGTATTTTTGTCCATTATAAATGAAGTATGTGTTGGATAGGCAGTGGCTGGTCAGATCTAGGATGTGCTTGGGGGGGTTATATTTGTTTTGGATAGCTGTCAATGCTTCTTTGATTGGCACTTGGGTGAAGAGGGATATGACATCGAAGCTCATGAGTAGATCGCTGGGCTGTAAGTTTTGTTTCTTAATGATCTCTATGAACTGGAATGAATTTTTTACATGTGAGGTGATGGATTCTGCATAGGGCTGTAGTTGTTTGGCGAGAAATTTGGCTAGATTTTGTAGAGGTGAGCCTATGGAGCTGACTTTGGGTCTAAGTGGGGTTCCTTCTTTGTGTATCTTGGGGAAACCATAGAGCTTAGGGCATCTGGATGATTTCTCTCTGGGAATGATTCTTTGCTGGATCTCTTCGCTGATGGGGGAGACTTTTATTTTGGATCTAGTGGTTTTTTCCAGGTAGGTGGTGGGGTCTGTGTTTAGGGGTTTGTATGTTGAGTCTTGGAGTAGGTTGGTTAATTTGGTTTGGTAGTCAGATGTGTTCATAACCACCGTGGCATTGCCCTTGTCTGCTGGTAGGATTATTACTGCTAATATATAATATAATATAATATAATATAATATAATATAATATAATATAATATAATATAATATAATATAATATAATATAATATAATAATATAATATAATATAATATAATATAATATAATATAATATAATATAATATAATATAATATAATATAAGTGTGTGTGTGTGTGTGTGTGTGTGTGTGTGTTTTCTGAGGTTTTCGCGGGTGTTTGTATGTAGGTCTCATTCATCACCTTCAGGCTGGTGTCCTCGGCTTCGTGCTTCCAAGAGCAAATAACCAAAATAACCCGAATAACCAAAGACATACATATAAACACCCGCGAAAACCTCAGAAAACAGAGGTTTATATATATATATGCATTTTTAGAATAGCCTTTGTTTTCAGAAGGAGCAGTGGTATCTTAGGCAATACCGAATGGCAAATTATACTCAGTATTTTTCAGTTTTATCTGAGTTATCTGAATGATTTGGAGTTTGAATACTAAGAAAATGTCTTCTTACATTCTCTGTAAGCCATGTTACAATGGCTAACATCTCCAGTAGCTGTAAGATTTTCTGCCACTTCTGTCTTTAACAAGACAACTTGACTTTATCTACAATACCAGAAACTTGCTTGTCCTCTTCCTAGACTAGGTTGAAAGCACTACCAAGATGCAAATTGGTTCTAAGATGTTTGCTGACATTTAGCAACCTTTGAAGGTTGCTGCAGAGTTCAATTATTTCCTAAAGAAAGAAGTCTGCTGATAACTGAGAAGGTATGCCTATTTCTCTCTGTAAAATATTAATACAAATTTAGCCAATCATCTAGTGGCCTCAAGCCTTGTCCATACACATACAGAAGAAGTCAAGCAAAGGAAAAGTTTCAGTTAGTTATAAGTTTGGAGGCTTAAGTTTTAGAAACCAATTAAATAAATGTTAATACCATTACTAGGGGTATATATACAAATGATGCATTTCCTATCCATTAGTGCCTGATGTTGTGGTCCGCCAGCAGCCTGCAGATCTGGCAGCAGAGTCAGACAGTGAAGACGCTGGGGAGGAACATGGGCCAGTCCTGGAGTCTGGGGAAGGCTTGGATGAGGGGTCTGCATCAGAGGCAGAGCTGAGGCCAGGGCCATCTGGGAGTTATGTGCTGACTCCAAGCTTCCACAGTCTGACGTCAGAAGGCAAAGGAACAGGGAGAACCTGTTCCCAGGGTGTGCATATGCAGAGCTGCTAAAAGGCAAGAATAGTTAAGAAAAAAGGGGTGACTCAGGAATAAGGCTTGGAGATGATTGGCTCCTCCCATAAGACATAAAGGAGGAGCAAAGGCGTGAGCCTTTGCAGGAAGCAACTTTGTTCTTGCTGGTCGGTATAAATTCTGAAGCTCTGTTTTAACTCTGTGCTCCATGTGGCCTTGCAATGTGGAATTGCCAATTAAGTCTTTGGCAGCATGTCAAGGGAGATAAAGGTGGGTGCTTATCAGCTTTATCCTGAAGGACTGTGGCAGATTTCTGTCGGATTCTTTACCAACTCTTTGAGATTCATTATGGGTTGTGAATATACAATAATTCACAGCCATTGAAATAAAAAGAGGGTTTTTGGGACTAATCGTGTGATTTTACCGTCTCAGTAAGCCTAGGTAAGAACACCTAATTTGTTGAACCAGGGGTGCATTTCTCCTTCTTTCTCTTCTTTCTTTTTCTACATATGTGATCCAGTATATATACATTGAACTGGAAACCTGCAGAAACCTTACAAGCCAATATTCAAAGTGATGGTATTTTTATTTCTTGTTAGCAAAGCTGATTGGGAGAAGCTCGTAACCCATTGTTTCATTATTTGGATTTTATTGTAGATTGTAATTTAAGAAGCTGGGAGTTAAGCAGTCATATAATGGGGAATGGAGAGAGAATGAGTATGGCTAGATTGGTACAAAGCAAAGTTCATTAACCTTAGTATGCCATACTTGAACTAGCCCATTATCTCCAGATAGAAGAACATGATATACAAGATCTTGTACTTTTATTTTGATTGGAACATAGCATGCAGCCACATGAACATTCAGCAGAAAAATAGACTCTATTTTTTTTATATATATATTAGTTGACCCAGTTGGAGTACAACCAATTTCTACATAATACTCATGTTAGTTTCTCTTACATACTTATTTTTGGGGAGCTTTAATTTCATTTTGTTCAATGCATACATCATATCTATATATATGTATATGAAATATCCTTTGCATTTGATGTAAACTTTGCCTAAGTTACATATTTTAGGCACAATTTTATCCACCATATGCATATACACTTTTTCCTAGCAATGCATTCTTGTATGCTAGGTTTCCTAGAGCTGAAGAAGCTTCTTGGATGAGAAGCAAAATGTCTTCAAAGAAAAAACAAGAAAGTCCAGTTGCTTCCTAAAAAAGCACCTTTGGGACAACCATGACCTGGATGACTGCGAATTGCTACAGACTTTTAGCTATCCAATTTGGGATGAACACCCTTTGAATGGGGTAGGAATATGAACGGATTTCCAGAGGAAAAAAAATGCAGCCTACAGGAACCATCAGCATTGCTCAGGTGACCCTGATGATACAGATAAACCTTCAAGTGTTTAACAACCCTCTAAAAGGATGCAAATGATCAGCTGTCTGCAAGGAATATAAATCCTTTCATTCCCCACCATCCAGTCAGAGCTGAAGAAGCATCTTGGATGAGAAGCAAAATATCTTCAAAGAAAAAAGAAGAAAGTCCAGTTGATTCCTGAAAAGCACATTTGGGACTAAGTTTCCTGTATTTATTGTTATACACATATTAATGAAATTTATTCATTGTTACACAATCAGGAGGAGCCTTGGTGGGAGCCTTGGGGGTGCAGAAGCTTAAGTGGTGTTAAAGTGACACCAGCTGCCTGCAATTACTGCAAGTTCGAATCTCACCAGGCTCAAGGTTGACTCAGCCTTCCATCCTTTCAAGGTAGGTAAAATGAGCACCCAAATTGTGGAGGCAATAAGCTGACTTTGTATAAAAAAGAACACTGCTTGGGGGGGGGGGGACTGAAGGCCCTACTAAGCAGGTATATACAAAAGTATGAAGGCTATTGTTTAATGCATTGTAAGCTGCCCTGAGTCTCCCGAGAAGGGCGGCATATAAATTCAATTTTTTAAAAAAATCCTTGGATAATGTTGATGTGCAAATTTCAACAGGTAGCTTAATTCTTCTTTAATCTTGCAAAAATTTTAGTTCACATACTTCTGAAAAACTTTCTACCTGTTAACTCGTCTCAAAATATATGTTTTTTCAATGCTTCTAAATGACCCAGAGATATTGTGCAACTGTTGGCATAATGTACAATTATCCTTGTTACTATTCTTGTTCTCATTATAGCATTTCCTTGGAATTTCTATCTACATATGCATTGCTAATGGATAAGATTAGTAGAATGAGTTAATTTTTTAAAAAAATTAGATTATTTAATTAAGTATCATAGTAAAGTGTTTGGTGTATATCCCTTTAAATCAGTTATTCCAATAACTCAGCAATTTGGATTGCACATCCATTCTCAATTTCTTAATTTCAAATAAAGGATAAATAGAAAAAAATGAGGTTATGAAAAATTCAGAAGGCTTTATTTTCAGAATAAAATAGAGGCTGTTGCTTGCTTTTGGAATGAATACTATCTATCAAGTGAAAAAGATTTCGCATCAGTAGGAACAGAAGACTTTAGCTATCATTCTCAACAGAAATATTGTTGAGAATGATAGCAGCTGACCTGTAGTTAATGAAATGAATGAAAATTGTAAAAAAGGAAGAATATTTCTTCCTATAGAAGTTCAGAAATCACATTAAAATGTTATTTTAATTATTTTTTTATTATATGATGAATTCAGCATTGTTGAAAATTAGTGCTTCACTTGACCAAAGTCACACTAATGCCATTTTAAAGAGGAAGTTCATACTTCACTGTTATAGATAAACAAGTTAGATAGTCAGTGGGTATATAGGAATATGATTAATCATGCTGATATAATAATGGGATGATTTTATTTTACCAATTAGTGAAAACCAAAGTATTCATTGTCTTAAAATGAGACTTGGTGGCACGGTGCTTAGAATGCAGCCTGGAAATCTGACAGGGTTTAAGGTTGACTCAGGCTTCCATTCTTCTGAGGTCAGTAAAATGAGGATCCATATTGTTGGGGGCAATATGCTTACATTGCAAACCCTCCAGAGAGTGCTGTAAAGTACTATTAAGTGCTATTAATTGCTTTTTTTTTATCAAGGCAACCTGGTCTACCCAAATATGGGATGGAGCATATTGCTTCCACTTTTGCCTTTCAGCCTCAATCCAGGAGCTTTTGTGGTGGCTCAGTGGCTAAGACACTGAGCTTGTCGATCAAAAAGTTGGCAGTTCGAATCCCTAGTGCTGCGTAACGGGGGGAGCTCCCATTCCTTGCACCAACTTCTGCCAACCTAGCAATTTGAAAGCAGGTAAAAAATGCAAGTAGAAAAATAGAGACCACCTTTGGTGGGAAGGTAACAGTGTTCCATGAACCTTTAGCGTTTAATCATGCTGGCCACTTGACCACTGAGATGTCTTTGGACAGCGCTGTCTCTTCGGTTTTGAAACAGAGATGAGCACGGTCCCCTAGAGTCGGGAATGATTAGCACAAATGTGTGAGGGGAACCTTTACCTTTGCCTTAATGTACCATATACATATAGAAACACACTGTTATAGATTAATCTTCAGAACAGTTAGAATTGGAAAAATGGGAGAAGAAAAATATTAAATATTTGCCACCTTGAGTGGCTGATAAAAATAATAAAGGCAGGATGCAAACAAAATAAATAAAAATGTTAGTAAAAATAGTCTAATCCTTTTTTAAAAAGATTGATTATATAATGTACAGCAATAATTCAGATTTTCCATAGTTTGTTTTTTATAAATGTGTCATACAATTGCAGGATATAGGCATGCAAAGTACAAATATCATGGGTTGACTTTGCAGTAATTACTTATCCATGCTTGAATATATTCAAATATATTACCAAATCTTTTTTGAGTATATTGAAATGCCCAATCCATCTCAGAGAAGACAAAATATCCATGATTATAAAATTACAGGATTCCTATTAAGAATTATCCTGCCCTCCAGAGGAAAGATGCCCTTTCATGTTATCAGGATTGTTCTGATTTAGCCTGTTGATTGTTTAGAAATATTGATCTGCTACATTTCAGTGAAAAGGGCCTTGGCACTAGGTTATCTTTTACTGGGGGAAAAAACATGTTCACTGGAGTAATCTACCTTTATCTATAATACTCTACATTTGATGTGGAAAAATGCAGACCTTTCCCCCCACTTTCTCCAAAATAAATGATCATATAACACATAAGCAGCTCTATAAGAACATATAGTTGAAAAAAATGAGCAATTCCTTCAAATTCATCTTTAATAAATGAGAAAAAGGCAGGGGGAACATCAAAATACTTAAGTTTTACTTAATTGTGTTGGAAGAAGTATCCTTCTGAGTTCAGTAAAGACACCGGATTCATGGAAGGTGAGCAGGATCACATGGTTTGAGTTCCTGAGAGAAAAGGGCAGAGATGCTGAGAGTGCCTTGGTTTTGTGCCCTCTGTTGGGCTTTGAATTTGAGCATGTATTCTGATTGGTTGTCAGACTCCCATGGGGCCATGCAGGGGCAACTCTGTCCTGAATCCCAAGCTTACTGGTAAGGCTTACTGAACCTTACTGGGTGATGTATTCTCCCCAGGTGCTTTGTGGTGAGTTCTGTTGCTAGATGGGTAGGGGGCTAATCATATCTTTGTTATGTAGAATGGACTGGCTAGGCCATAATGGCCCATTAACATAGGTGAGGGGGGGCTGAGTTTCTGCCTCCCTTTTAGGTGAAATATTTTTCCCTTTTAATATTTCCTAAAGTATCTCATTTTCCTAGGAAACAATTCATAAATAAGAACAAATGTTCTGGAACAATGGGATTTCTTTAACGAAAACATTCAATATATACAGACATAACAATTTAGCTACAAATGGGCAGCATTTGCATAGTCATGTTGACATAATCATGGTTAAACCTGTTAATTTCTGTGAAACCTAAAGTATTTTGTAGAGTTTCTCATCTTCATTTATCTTCACTACCTGGTTGGTTGACTTGGGGGGAAAAAAAGTTCCACAACTGGTGATTCTCAGGGC
The DNA here is from genome assembly GCA_030761175.1 of Masticophis lateralis. Taxonomy (NCBI): domain Eukaryota; kingdom Metazoa; phylum Chordata; class Lepidosauria; order Squamata; family Colubridae; genus Masticophis; species Masticophis lateralis. The sequence goes on from JAUDYJ010000006.1 coordinate 71,867,075, forward strand.
TTAAATTTTGAATAATCTGTTTTTGGTAGTAAACTAAACTAATTGCATTTTTTGATCCTAATATGTGAATCAAAATTGTAATCCCTGGATGAGATAGTATCTAAATTTGCAAGGCAATTTGCAGTGTGTGTGTATGTAAGTGTATATATTAAATTCGAAGGCTAGCACTATAAAATAAACCTAACTTCAAGGTGTTTGATATAAATTTCTTAATTTGATGAGGCCTGAGTTTGCAAAGTTTTTCAAAGATCAAAGAGGTTTGTTGTTGTTGTTGTTTTAAATCTCCATGGATAGAATTTAAAACTAGCCTAAGAACATAAAAAGCAATTATCTAAATTCTCTAAATGAAACTTAAGGCTACAAACGTTTGTTACCAAATCTTGCAGCTTGCCAGTTCTCACTGTGAATAAATCTGAAATATTTTTTAAAAAAAAAACCTGAAAAGTTTTTTTTACAACTAAAATGAGATTATGTGTTAATACTCTTTGAAAAATTACTTACCTTTAGGAAAAATTAAAATGAATTTTCTGCCTTGGAAAAGCTTATAGCCACAAATATTTCTTTATTTCTATGACAAAGTTTTTTGTGATCCATTTATTATCTCCTATGTCTGAATAATATGGACCAGCAGGTGGCAACAAATTTTATTACAATAACAGGAAGCACTAGGACTTGGCTCCTATCCAAAATATCAGAGCAGGATAAAATGTAATTAGGAAGTTACCGTATTTTTTGAAGTATAAGATGCATCAGAGTATAAGACAGATCTTACTTTTTGGGAAGGAAAATAGGGGGAAAAATTCTGCCTACCAAGTATTCATCTGGCTAGTCCTTAGCCTGATCAGTTTCAGCACATTAGTTCTCTCGCTGGTTTTGAGGTTGGGGCTGGTTGGGGCTAAAAAAACAGCCTCTAAAGTACAGCTGATTGTCAGACGGAGCAGCAATTAGAAATGCAGGCAAAGCAGGGAAGATTGCTTTGCTGGCATTGGGGCTGAAAAACAGCTTTAAAAGCATAGCTGATCATCGGAGGAAGCTCCAGTGACTAAAGCAGGTGAAGTGCCAAAGGGGTAAGAGAGGGCAGCAGCTGTTCCAGGTAGCCATTTTGCGCACTGGGGTGGGGCGTTTTACATTCGGCGTATAGGACGCACCAAAATTTTCAGCCTCTTTTAGGAGGGGAAAAAGTGTGTTTTATACTCCAAAAAAATACGATAGTTCATGGACAAGAGACCATAGGTTTCTCCCTTTACAATCTTACAACGCATTGTAAGCCGCCCTGAGTCTCTGGAGAAGGGCGTCATATAAATCAAATCAAAAAAAAAAAAAAAAAAAGGAAATTTAGACTGAGAAATCTTAAAAAAAAAAAAAAGCTATAAAACTTTTGCTTCCTCCCACCCAGTCCAGATCCAGTTCCTTATTTAGATAAAATTATTTGTTAAACCAGGTATATGCAGCAAATTAATCCAAAGATCAACCTCTTAAAAGAATTCATGAATATAAATACTGGTACTTAATAATGCACATTTTTGTGAATTTTTATAAACTATTGAAACAAAATGAACTGGATTTAAATTGGAAAAACAAGATTTGAAAGAAAAAGTGAAATAGGTTTGTCCCTTTACAATCTCCCCCTCCCTCATTTCTGCTACTAATAAGAAGGTGCTCACAGTTGGATAAAGGCCAGGGATGGCTTTTACTTGGCATCTAAAAGATGGGAATTTATCTGGAATGAGGATGGCTGCCTAGATTTTCTATCTTTGAGGTGTCTGTGCTATCATGCATCCATATTATTTTCTGGCTGAATCTTGAATTGTCTTTTCATTGACAACTTTTCCCTAAACAAAGATGAAAAGGACAATCTGGTTAAAGCTTCAGATATTAATATTCTTATTACCACATACATAGCAGTGGTAGGGGTTTTTTTTGGGGGGGGGAGATTCACATCAATAAGGCCATTTCTCATTTGCCTTTGACATATCCTTCACATCATTTAGATTTTGCATGCAAGTGTCACCTTGATAGTGAAAAATGTGTCATATTTTCTCTGCACAGGTCAAACAAATTCTATTCATAGATTACTTGAATACTAAAGGAAATTGAAAAGGCTTTCTATAAAATAAAATAAAATGCACACAGCAAGGAAGGAAGATTGTCCAGAAAGCCCAGCAGGCAAGGCTTCCGGGTTCAACAAAGGGGCCATGGGTGGGACTACCTCCCCTCTTTTTGGGGGGGAGATTTTCAAACAAAGGGCTGGGAACTTAAAGCGAGGAAACTCAGGGCTATGCAGCAGTTCGGCTTTCCCAGCTGCTACTGTGATCCCACAGCTTCCTACCCTTCCTCCCACAGCTGGTGGCAGATGGAAAAGCGAGCCAAGATTGAGCCATCGCCACTAGCCTCCCCCCCACAGCCCACACCTTGCCTTATGCCCATATTCTCTGCAGCTGCTGGGCCACACTTGCCTGCAGATGGGGAGGGGGGCAGCGAGCATGAGACTATGCGGCCCACATCACCTCTCTGCTAGCCATCCCTGCCTCTCTGTCACCCACCAGCCCATGCACTTCAAACAAGCACGGGCCACCACTGTAAGAATAGTGTGAGCTCATGGGGTGGAAAGTAAGCATGACGGGTGGAAAGGAAAATCCACTCTGGGCTTGCTGTGCTCAGCCGAAGGGCCGCCTTGGTGGTGGTGGTATCTGCTGCCACACATTGCCAGTGCAAGAAGCCTCCAGCCATAGCTCTTTTTCAGTGTGAAGGGCCTGCAGCAGCCCTTCAGTGGGCCAGGGTGGGGTGGAGTAGGGTGGATGGGCCAGCCAGTGGTGGCATTTGATGGTTCGGTGAACTGCGCATAATCTTAACTATCAGTTTGCTCAAACTGGTGTGAACTGGCAGCAGCCCACCTCTGATTATTTCTAAGAAGAATCTTCAATCTTCTAGCTCCTCACATGGAACTAGGAACATTGGGAACTAATTCAGAAAAACTTACCAGGAAAAAACCCTAATTGATTCTAGCATTTTTTTTCCCCTAAGCTTTCTTGGAAATCAATTGTAAAGCATTTCCTTGCACAAAAGGCTATAAACATTGACAGAATGCTGAATTGGTATCTGTCTCCTTGATCAGTAAAAGTACTTTGCATTGTTAGAACAGGGAAATCTTGTTTTCTGTCACTGGATGATAATTTCTAAAACAGTCTGTCAGGACTCCAGACTATTAGTCAATGATTCAAAATGGCCTTATTCAGAAGCAGAGGGATTCCTTCCTTCCTTCCTTCCTTCCTTCCTTCCTTCCTTCCTTCCTTCCTTCCTTCCTTCCTTCCTTCCTTCCTTCCTCCCTCCCTCCCTCCCTCCCTCCCTCCCTCCCTCTCTCCCTCCCTCTTCCTTCCTTTCTTTCCTTCCTTCCTTCCTCTCTTTCTCTTTTGCCTTTTTTGATTCCCCCTTCTCTCTACTCTTCCCTTCTCAACAGCCTCTGTCTACTCATTAAGCTCACAAAACAAGGCCAATGAAATTAGGTAGGCTTGGAGTAAGCAGCCATCTTGAGTTGGTGGAATTTTAAGAGCTAGTCATATGCAGCAACAGAAAATTGCTTCCTCTTCATAGTGTACACTACTCTTATTTACATTGTTCAACTGATACACAATCTTTTACAAATATCTGAACTTTAAAATGATGGATAAGAATTAAAAAAATTCTTTCAAACAGAAAAGTATCTTGATTTATTATCACAATTGGGACTTGAACTTCCATCACTACATCCTGTCAAATATATCCCTTGTGAAGGTCTATCCATCCATCCATCCATCCATCCATCCATCCATCCATCCATCCATCATCCATTTAAGATAAAGCCTCTTACACCAGGCTATAAGGATGGGTACTTAGTTTATTTGGAATAAGAAGGAAGGAAAGAAAAGGTTATATGAATATGGTGGTAGGTGCTTGTTAAATGAGATGATGTGGAGATAAACTGCGAGATGGGTGACATTTATATTTGATAAATGAGTCTGTGCATATTTGTGAAGAACAGTCAGAGATGAGAGGAAGTGAGAAAGAAAAAGAAGAGAACATATGAGGAACAATGAGCGAGTGGCAAGCAATAGAGGAAACAGGTGAACAGCAGAAAAGGACAAGACCAGCTTCACTATTGCCTCAGATGGCAGTATGGGGAATCCCTTGAACACCAAGTCTCATTGTAGAAACGTGAGTGCATCAGAAATCTGACCTCTGAATATTGGACAGGGTAGCGTACATCACAAGTAACACCTACATTGGGTGTTGCATGTAATAAGATTTAATATTAATCCTGGCAAATAGATGGGGAAGAAATGGAGGTAGTGACAGATTTTATTTTCCTGGGCTCCAAGATCACTGCAGATGGGGACTGCAGCCAAAAAATTAAAAGACGCTTGCTCCTGGGGAGGAAAGCTACGGCAAATCTAGACAGCATACTAAAAAGCAGAGACATCACCTTGCCAACAAAAGTGCATATAGTCAAGGCTATGATTTTCCCAGTTGCAATGTATGGCTGTGAAATTTGGACCATAAGAAAGGTTGAGCGCCAAAGAATTGAGGCCTTTGAACTATGGTGCTGGAAAAGACTCCTGCAAGTCCCTTGGACTGCAAGGAGAACAAGCAACTCAGTCCTAGAGGATATCAACCCTGACTGTTCTGTAGAAGGCCAGATCCTGAAGATGAAATTCAAATATTTTAGCCACCTAGTGAGAAGGAAGGACTCACTGGAGAAGAACCTAATGCTGGGAAAGAGCAAAAGAAGAATGGGACAACAGAGAACAAGGCTGGATCGAGTCACAAAGGCATGAGCTTAAATGGACTCCAGAGGATAGAAGAGGATAGGAAAGCCTGGAGGAATGTTGTCCATGGAGTCGCGATGGATTGGACCATGGGTTGGACACAACCTCTCAACTAACAACAAAATTAATGCTGGACTCTATTCTTCAATATTATGAAAGAAAACTTCCTTTGAAGTTCTTTAAAAGCAAAGAACATTTGAAAGCATTTCTCATAGCTGAAACATGGCATTCTCCCATGTGTTCAGTTACAAGGTGAATGTAAAAAGAATCTGTCTGAATGTCCTGCTTTTCATTGTATCATCATCTTATAATGGTCTTCAGCTTTCTTAGTTTCCTGACTTTAATTAAAGCTTAAGAGAAACCATCAAAAGGGAAACCTTTTACATTAGGCATTTTAATATATAGTGCTCTATACATTGTGAAGGAGGAAGGCTCCCCTTAAAAAATATTGGGAAAACATTCTTTTCTTGGGTGAGGGAAAGAAAGGGCCAAATGAAAGAACATTTCCACCATTTTTTTCTGATATTAAGTTGGTGAGAATCTCAACTAGCTATTTGTAGTCAGCTTTATATATTACTATGTCATGGATCCCTGACTGCACTAGAGAAGTTTGTGATAGCTAATATCCCTTTTGTATACTACAATATGTTTCTCTGGACTCCCCTGTACAATATGTTCAACATAGCAACAATAGGTTTTAAGCACAATAATACAGCATGATGACAATATTATGATCTTCCAGAAGCTTCCTTGCATGTGAATATTGATGGGTTCTCTGTAGCAAGCAAGAACAGCATGTCCCAGTGCAAATTCCAGATGGTATGGAATTTTACAGCCTCACTTAATAGTAAGTTTGTTTTCAGGGGGGAACGCTGTCACAAAAACATATGCACATTGGGCTGCTTTGAGAAAAGAGTGTTTGTAATTCTCCAATCATCAACAGTTTGATAAGACTAATGCCACCTAGCAGGAATGACACAGTAGTATTCATTCTTGAGTATAAGGAAACTGGCCACCTATCTATGCTGTGGCAAAAAGTGATATTTGCAATGCAAAATATAGTCGGACTTCTCACTGAATGAAGAATGTAAAATAAACAAGTAAATATCAGAAAAGGCTCAACAGTATCAATAAATAATCAAAGAAAAAATAATGATCTTTTGTTAATAAAGCAAAAAGAGACTAAAGTACCATTTTAATACTGTAGACAATAGTTTGGTATAAATGGAAAGAACTGTGAGGATTTTTTTCCCCCACCAACAATAGTAATTAGAGAAGGAAATGGTCTGTCACTAATTGCCAGCACGGGTTAGCTAAAACTAAAAAGACCATAACGCTTTTATTTTATTTTGCTGGGAGGACTAAAAATCTTCAGTATTTTAATATATCTGAGGACATAATTTCATAGAATAAGCCCTTAAATGCACACAGCACAGTCTGCAATTCTTCATTCAGTATATATGAAAGTAGGTTTGCTGGCTGGTATTAAAGTCTGTTTTAGGAGATGAAAGTACCTGCATTCAGATTGGGACTATCTCTGCCATTAGGCACAACAACTAGGAGCACAGTATCTGGATCCACCTACCCCAAAAACAGATGAATGATTTATTTGTTAGTTTTTATATTTCTTCAATCAACAAATTTCAGGCAGCTGACAGACTGCTTGCAACTATTCCCATCAGACTCTGTAGGGAAAGTGGCTATGCTTAGTTTACCTGACTAGCCAAAGAGATGTTCCCCACCTGAATGTATTATTTGGTCACCTGGACTTTTGCAATCCAGGTATGCCAGGCCTAGAAAATGCTTCAATTAACAATCCAAACTTCAGTTTATGTCAACTTTTATACAGCTCTAGAAGGTTCCTATCCTGGGATAGACTAAATTATTTTGATCTGCTTTCATATCTAGGATTGTGGGGTTTCTTTTAAACTTGTTTTTTTAATTTGATTTATATGCCGCCCTTCTCCGGAGACTCAGGGCGGCTTACAATGCGTTAAGCAATAGCCTTCATGCTTTTGTATATTTTATACAAACTCAGCTTATCGCCCCCACAAACTGGGTCCTCATTTTACCTACCTTAGAAAGGATGGAAGGCTGAGTCAACCTTGAGCCTGGTGAGATTCAAACTTACAATAATTGCAGACAGCTGGAGTTAATCACAATGCTTTGGTATGCTGAGCTATCCAGGCTCTGTATCTAAACTAACTACCATAGTAGTGAAATCCAGATTTTTCTCAGTATGAGAACTGAGGACAAAGCCACAAAGCAAAGAAAAAAAGGAGAAAGATCTGTCTTAGACCTAAAGATATTTACCCATATAGTATGTTGCATTGTTCTTATCTGTCTCATCTTTTTGTCTTTCTCATCTTCTCATTTCTTATCTATTTTTCATTTTATCTTTCCTACTACCTTCTCCTATTGGTATCTTATGATTATCACTTGTTGTTTATAACTTACAATTAATGATTGTAACTCTGCTTTATGATCTATGACCTATCACTTTTGCCGTTGCATGCACATTGAAAATTTATGCACTGGAGACAAATTCCTTGTGTGTCCAAATATACTTGGCCAATAAAGTCTTGTCTTGTCTTGTGTTGTCTATTCTATTTTTACAACTAATCAGAAGTTTCCACTTGATGCACCTTGACCATTAGGTGGCAGTAAGTAAATTCCCATGTTTTCTATTTAAAAGTCATTTTCTATTTAAAAGGAACAAGACCTTATCTAAGTATTCCTGAATGAAGTGTTTTCCAAGATTACTGATATGGTGACTTCACATTTCTGCTTGAAGATCATAAAAAGAATATATTGGCATATGTAAATGAAGAATTAGCCAATAAAGATATATGCCTCTGACATTTGTTTAAGGCAGTAAATGCTATGAATACATTCAGTGCCTCTTCTAAAAAGTCATACAAAGTAACACAAAAAGAAACTGGAAGGTGACACCTTGTATTACAAATTAATCACCTAAGGAGTTAAACTACCGAGGAGAGTGTTTAAAATTAAGAAAAGTCTTACAAAATTGGCTCCAGCAAAGTCTTGTGGGAATTATTAAGAAAAGGAAGAGAATTGATATAAAGGTAATATCATAATTTTTAATAATAAATGCTTTTGCAAACTTGGCATAGACACAAGAGGAATAATAATACCGAGTTAATTAAAAGATCACTAGTAACCGAGAGAGAAATTGGGAATTTAAACAGGAAAGTAAACAATTGTTTGATAGACGATATTTTTCTAAAAGAATTAACAGTATCAAAATCTAGCTCACTCAAGTAGAAATATATCCCACAGCAGCAGGCTTATAGGTCCAAATGCACAAAACAACATTGCCGAAGGGATCTATCCATAACTAGAGCAATCTATCAATCTATCCAAAGATGTCCAAGTTCTCCATATTCTGGTTTAAAGTAACACCATCAGCTCTTCAATATATATGTCATTATATGCAGGTATACTAGCATGAATAACTAGAATAACTAGAACCTTGACAGATATAGAACAAAGAAGCAAATGTAGAAACATTAATGTAAAATATTTTTCTATTACTTCCATGGGAACAGTCAAAAAAGTTGGTATGGCAGCTCTACCCATGTGAAAAATAAATGTAGCTGCCATCCTGACATTTATGAAATCGAATCCTCTCTGAAGACCCCTCCTTGAACCCCAGGTTTCAACTGCCTTACTCCTCTCATCCCCAGTATTTTGGAAGATCAATGGGCTAAACAGACTTACGAAAAATTTCCTTATCCAATTTCTGTAATTTCTATCTAAGTAACATGTAACATTCAATCTAATTTTAACAAAATGTATTAAAACATGCTGGCTTGAGAATTCTGGCAATTGAAGTCCACATATTTTAAAGTTGCTAAAGCTGAGAAACAGTATTCTAGTGGTTGTCATTAAGTCAGAATAAAGAGGTAAAATGAAAGTAGAAGGAGAGCAGATTAAAAATAATCCTTTATTTAAAATATTATAAGATAGTTTGCGGTATCATCAAGGAGAATGCATGAAACAGGGCTATAAGGAAACAGAAAGTGGAAATGAGTGAAAGAGAAAGTGGAAGTAAATGAGTGAAAATTCTTACATTATAGAATGCCAAAGAACTGTGTTATGTTATGCTAATTGGGCTGTGAAGCAGAATGCTTGGTGGGAAATACCATAGATGAGGGAAAAAAGTGCTAGCATAGAAAAATGCAAAAAAGAGGATGCTAGAAAGGAATTATGTAATGTATACAGAGAAAAGAAGATAGTTAAAAAGAATATTGTCAAAGAGAGCAATGAAGACTTAATATTGGAAGAAAGAAACAGCAAAATAGTTTTGTTGGGAATTTAAATGTTTTAGAAGTGGATGAAAAGAGAGGCTCCAGCAGAGAGAATGGAATTAAAAATAAATGGAATGAAATGATTTGTGACAAAATTGGTATGGGGGAATGGAGGAAGAAATATTTTTAGAGGAATGGACCTGAAAGTTGGTTGGTAAATATGATAAGATGATATCTAAGGGGAGTGGAACCCTCTGTGGCAATAAATGGAATGCTTAGTGAATCAGTGATAAATATATATGGAATGGTTACAGGGATGTTTGTGATTTCTTCATTGTGAATGTAAGTAGCATGCAGATTATGCTATCTTTTTGGCTGGGAACCTGTATGAGTTGTATGTTAGATAGGATATAGAAAGCAGAGTACAGATCTGAAACTTAGTGTACCAGAGACTATATATAGCAATATATGACAGAGAAAATGAAAGTGAACTATTGCAAGTTATGCATAAAAATATCAGTTAAAATTTGCAAATGCTGGTAGAAAGCTGTGATAATATATAGCAATATATTGTCTGCTGTAAGGCATGAATATTTCTCAAAAGAAGCAAAAATGGCCACCCAATTTATTATCTGACAGCAAGAGATAGATATGTCAGGAGAAATGTAAGTTGAATGCAATGGGAATAGCATAACACAAGAAGATTGAACTGAATACAAAATTGAATGACTATTGGTAATAAATAAGCACACCAAGCTGTTTCTCCTACAGAGATACTAGATGGAGATTGAATTGCAAATCTACCAATTTCTTTGGTGTATTAATTTTTACTGCTTTTCTGAGCTTTGTGATAAAATTATTTACCTTGAAAGTCCCTCATTAAAGTACATTTCAACCAGACACCGGACTGCAATTATGCCAAAATATAAATTGATTTAATAACAGGTACTATACAAAAGACCAATGGTTAAATGTTGGAGAGGGGGTGGGCTTACAATTTTTTTCTTTGCTTACAAATATAATCAGCAACAATATAGTAGATAATTATCATTAATACAGTGTCATATGATTTGCTTTATTGATTAAGTTGAATTTCTTTATTGATTGATGGGTTATTTGGATGAGATGCTTCTACAGTAGACCTTTAGTTAAACAATTGACTTTTGAATCTGCTGTTAAGTTGTTTTTTCCCCTGCTATCTGAAAAACCTATCAGCAGATTCCAATGCTCTAAGACAGGGGTGTCAAACTCAAGGTCCGGGGGTGGGGCAGATCTGGCCCATGGGATTGCCCTGGAAACAGCAAAGGACCAGCTCATGGTGCCTCTCCCAGCAAAAACAGAGGTCCATTTTAACTGGCAGAAGGTTGCAGGAGGCCATCACAGCCAAAAACAGAGCTCAGGTGCCTGTTTTTGCTGGCAGAGTACTCGGGCCACCACATGTGCCCCCGACATGAGTGATATCAAGCTGGCCACTCTCACCCTCATCATGCCCTCCCTGACCCCCAAGATCAAATACAACCTTGATGTGGCCCTCAATGAAATTGAGTTTGACACCCCTGCTCCAAGACATTCGTTTGCATTGTTATGATCCCCCTTTCACTTATCAAGTTAATGCCTTGTTACTCCAGGCATGACTATGGATTCCAAGACCTGTTCAATTCTTCCACCAAGTTACAGGTTTTTTTTGTAGTAAACATATAAAATTGGGGTTTTATAAAATTTCTCCTGCAGCTGATCCACTCCCTCTTTTTTGATATAAGGTTTACAAAAGTTAAAAATAAGTCTAAATTTCAAAACAAATGTTAAGTCACAAAATTCTGTCCTCCCTAGCTACATTCATCCGATTCAAGCTACCTCTGACATTTGTAGATTGATTGAAATCTTGAAGGACAAAGCTCTTTCTGGGTTATACCATATGATTAAATTGGATTTTTATCAAGTTTGCAATAATACATTTTTTTTCTAGCATCAGAAAACACCATTACTATTATTGTGTTGTAAAAGCTTTACAGTGTCACATTTAACACAAGAATTTAACAGAATTCTAGCTGATTTTATTTTGTGTCTGAGTATTTTAGTATTGTTAAGTATACTTCTCAAAGCAGTGCTAATTATTGATTTTAAATTGTAACCCAGTGACTTTTAAAAAATCAGGAAATAATAATTTTTTAAAAAAATTTGATTTATATGCTTTCTCCGGAGACTCAGGGCGGCTTACAATGCATTAAGCAATAGCCTTCATACTTTTGTATATTTATATTTATACAAAGTCAGCTTATTGCCCCCAACAAACTGGGTCCTCAATTTACCCACCTTATAAAGGATGGAAGGCTGAGTTGACCTTGAGCCTGCCTGGGATTGAACTTGCAAGTAATTGCAGCAGCTGGATCCTAAATGCTGCCTTTGTAGGAGGCATTACTCCCCTACGCTACTCAGGCTCTATATAATAACAGTCAATATAAGTGACCTATATAAGAGACTGTAACATTTGCAAAACATTTTGGTTGTTGTTTCATTAAGCAGCCATTATTCCACTGAAAGACATCACCTAATGCTAGTGTAGGAAGGCAAAAATAAATAAATAAATAAATCAACTGCTAAAAATACAAATATGTATGAATTAGTCCATTTAATTGGGGAAATTAAAATTATTCTACCCTCCTTATGGACTACATATGTGATATTTCATATACATAAATATTTAAAATGATGACATTTGTTTTTTATTATAGAGTCCATCATCAAGTTCATTCCTAAGCTGAATTTTAATGAGCCATAAATATGTTCCTCTTCTAAAAGTATAAGCTATATATTATGAATGTAACACTATGGTTTTCATGATCGTATGGCCCAGTTATAATTAAGAATAATTAATTTGTACATGAATGTATTAAAACAAGATTAATGATCAAAAGCTACTCATATAGATATGTTACAAATGTGTTTCACTCATTTGTAATGTATTAGTATTATTTTTACTAGTTGAAGATAGATTGCATTAAATTTGCTTTCCATCTCTTCTCCCTCCTCCACTTTCTTATAATATTTTCATCAGACATTTCAGAGACTTCCCACTTGGATAGTTGTGAAAGGCCAATTACCTTATTATTTTTAAGCAATCCCCTTTTATTTAGGAATGCTTTAAAATTGTGCTGGCAAGCTGAATTACATGCATACAATTCAGACACATCTTCTTGTGTCAGTCAAATGCATGCTGTCTGCATGACATAAGAGCAGATTATTGAAACGAAGAGAACTAAAAATGTGGACTTCCATAGCTCCAGAATATGATGAACATTAATTATAGAACCCAATTGAAAATTATCACTCCCTTGCGTTTTATATAACTTAAAACCATTCACTTGAAAACATTGGGACTCCAATTTCTTCCAAAATCTTTATCAGTTTAAGGGAAGCCAATCATTCAGGGAAAAAAATGAGATTTAAAACCTCCTCTGTAAAATCTTAATGTGATGTACTCAGAATCATGTCTTAAAATAAAAGGTTATGCCCTTCATTAATTGACTAGGTAGGGGTATCTGACTTCAGTATTATTCATGTGCATAGTTAGTACTTTTGTAAAGGTAAGAATAGTGATTAGTATTTAAATGAATTTAATAAATGATGAAGAACATGATGGTCTGCATCCAATTTTTTTTTCTACTTGATCCAGAGACAATTTATTCTCCAACACTTTGCAAAGTAAAAAGAGGAAAACTCTTAAGAACACGTTTATTTTTTTCACCGGTTGACTTGCTCCAAAATTACTTATTGCCAAAGGCTCTTCCTTGGCTACTGCTTGTTGATTGTTCGTTTTATAATAACCTGTGTCATATTGTTCTTTTTTTTTTTTAAAAAAAGAGGTGATTCTTTTAGTAGACACACTACACAAACAAAAATGCCCTTCCTGCTATTAAGTGTCAGCTATTTCGACAGTTCAATCTTATGCAGAGATAGGCATGTCTAGGCTCATTGATTTCTACCCTGGACAGGATTAGAATGTTATTTTCATTGGTTCAGACATACATTTGACTGGCTGCACTGTGAGAAGGGAAGGACAGGCACTACATATCTACATCAACATCTTAATTTATTGTATCTTTCTAATGGAAGTCAGCAAAGAATTTTAATCTGTTAGAGAGCTTTTGTTTTGTCCATAGGAGATTACAGATACAGTGTTCTTTTTTTTTTTTTAAGGGCAGGTTAAAGTCTCTGAGCCTGTAATCTGGATAACTGACAGCCCAGATTCAATACCTTAGCCCTGCATAATGCGGTGAGTCCTGTTTACTTGCCCCAGCTCCTGCCCATTTAGGAGTTTGAAAGCATGCAGATACAAATAGATAAATAGGTACCCTTCAGTGGGAAGGTAACAGCATTCCTTATGCCTTGGTATAT